>JAOEFI010000003.1:16969362-16984997 GCA_034621735.1 Anopheles plumbeus
TATAATTTTATTCTAAATTCCCCCCCCCCCCCCCCCGCCGCGCCATCGAAGAGTCGAGTGGTCGAGGCATCGATTTGCAACCGAACCGACTTATTGAATTTATGGGCACATTGTGGGGATGACGTGCGAATGACACACGATTCACACACTGAGCCAAAGTAAACATCAAACACTGTGAAGAGTGAAGTTGATCCGGGTTTTATTTTTTGTTCCGGCTTTTATTCGACACAGCACGTGGAAAATGGAACCGGGCTCAAGCGGGATATGTCTTTATTCAATTATATCCACCACACGCGTGTTGGATTATCCGAACGTTCGGTGCTGTGTTTTCATTACTGGCCCCATGTATTTGGGTTTCTCCTTCCGGCCGCTTCGTTCTGCGTGAGGGGATGAACAAAAAAAATACACCCGATCCACTTGCTTCCTCGGCGGCCATTGGATCATTATTATTTCGTTCCCCCGAGATCTCATAGCCTTCACCCTTGCGACCCGATCCGCACCCGATGACACGTTTGTTGCGTAAACAGTTCATCGATTTGACTGTTTGCGTTCGAAATCGTGGGGTCATTAACGCACCATCGGTCGACCGTTTTTTCGCAAAGTGCGACCGTTTTTTGTTAATACCGCCCAGCTTTATCGATTTCGGTTGGCTTTGCAGTTTCGATGCAGCCCGCATGTTTGTGCCAGCCGTTTTTCTCTACTCCATTTCCTGTCGCCCGATCGGGTGTGCGAAAGGTAGCTCTTATATTAATGCATTCATCCTTAAATCCCACACACGGAGTCTGTTGGGTTGGTAGCATTTTATAACAATGTTGGTTAACGGCAGAGCGCAGACCAGACCTCACTACATTAACTCACGGTTTGTGTGCCACAATTACGTCAAGTTGAAGTTAGATGAAGTTAATTGTGAATTCGGCCAGTCATAAACCAACACCAACACAGAATTTTCACAGGTTTTTTTTTATATCGATACTCGTTGCTAGCTGGGAAGAGTGACCCAGGGATGATCTTGACATATTTCAGCATCACGGGTGGAAATGTGTTTCCTTTCGATAATGGTTAATGGTGTGTAGGAGGCAGTAAATGTCACCATGACGTGCAAAGCTATGTCGATGTATAAAAAAATCAGTCTAGCACAAAAAATTACCCACCATTTCTTAACAACTTAGTGTGAACGCCTTGCGAGCTTGTGTAGAGTAACTTTCAGGCCGGTTGTGGCAAGCATTAAATATTTGCTTACACTGTTGCTTTGTGTGTGTACGGTACTTGAGCACGAAGTAAGTTTACATTGACATATTTATCGGTTTTTGCTTGTCATGCTGTAAGTTCATTGTAGACAAATTCTCTGAGTTTGACGGAAGACGGAAAAAATACTTTAAGAGTTATTTTAATCGACTATACTTAATCTGTCATGCTAGTGAGTTTTTCCAACCAAAGTTCACTGCATAGATGGTGAAACAATATAAGAGGGAGTGAGATAGAGAAGCTTTTCAGCTGCTGCCAATACTCACAATTGAGTGGAAGTATCTTGTGCCCTGCCCATAAATCATCTGTGGGCTTAACATCAAAAATTAATTAGCTTCACCCGAAAAATTTCCCTCGGTCCATATTTTCCTCTTTCAATTTCCGAGTGCTTGCTAAGCTTTACGCCAAATATTTTTTGTCCAACAGCCGTTACCGAAGCAGGCCAGGTCAGCGTATTCCACCTCTACGGCTAATACGGGTCGAGCATGATGTGGGGAAATGTTCTATAAGATTTAATTTCTACGCTCCCTCGTTCCGGTCCGGTGCCCTCCGATGGTGGTCTAGGGCTGGGTAGGTTTGATGTGTGAAGGGTGTCGGTAATCAACAAACATTTCTCACACCTCGTTTATCAACGCCGCGTGGAACGGAATCGGACAAAAGTCATCTATCCCGAATAGAGGTTTCCGGATATTTAAAACGGACCGCTAATTATTTCGTATCATCACGGCCTCAGTTAGGTATGAGGTCGACCGGGGGAGAACCCGGAAAAGCTTTTATGTAGCACGTATGTAGCTTAAGAGTGACCAAAGTTTGAGCCTCGAAAATAGGATAAAAACATGCCTATTTCTTGTAGATAATACAATAATAAATTACCATCAATCAATTTATGCATAAAATAAAAAGTGTACAAAAAGATAGACTAAATTGTAAACTAAGGTAAAATATTTTAAAATCAGAGAATAATTCATTGTTGGTCCCTTTTTTCCGCCATATTTTTAGCAGCATTGGATGAACTGGTCCGATCGAAATAACAGAAGGTATCCACGAATCGACCCTTAGCACCTTCTTTGTGACATGAAGAGGAGCGTTGTCATGCTGCAAAATCAATTTCTCATGTTCTTCCGTGTGTATGGTAGACTTTCATGCAGCTCGACACAAACGCATCGTCGTTTCATTTCGAACGTTTGTCTTATCACCGAAGGACTTTTATTTAAATGGATGTACAGAAAGTTCAAACATCCAGTAAATGAACCCCGGTATCTTTCTAGTTCATCTTGACAAATGCCATGACGCCGACACACCCAATCCTCGATTGTTGTACTCGATAAATGTCTAAAGTAGAAGAGATACCTTCACCAACTGCAACTGCTCAACCGTTGGCAACGCAGAGAACCAACGTTGCATTCCTAATATAATTTTCCAAATTCATCAACACTTTTATTAGGTAGTCGGCTTGTCTGTGTCTTCCAAAGGTTTGCTGTTCAAAAGTGGTTAGTTTCGTTTTTCATTTCATCAGAAAGTCACTTTCAATTACAGATCCACCCCTCACCCTCATCTTCATCCCCCCAAACCAGGTAACATTCCAACCAACATTCACCAAACGTCTGCAGGGGAACGGATCTGCATCACAATCATGTTGATGTAATTTCATCTCAGAAGAAAATCCGCTCCAATCGATTCGGATTCGGATGCCCCGGACCAGGACCGGGTAACGACCGGGCCCGGGCGTCCCTTTCAAACTGGATCACTCATTTACATACAGATTATACCGCCTCCGGCGCTACGGTTAGTTGAGAAATCACATCCCGTGCGGCCGGCCCCAAAAGCCCGGCGCCGATCCGGCGATAGGGCTCCGATACGTGGTCACTGATTAGCTGGGAAAGGACACGCGCTGCACCTTATCACTTGTCTTTGATCGTTTGATCCTGTGTGTGTGTGTGTGCCCCTTCTTCGACGTTAAATGGTACGCTGACTGCAGAAGGAGGATATTGATTCGTGACACGCACGTGAACGGACCACCGACGTCGACGAGACGTGCCGGAAGTGGCGGGGAAAATGGGAAGAGGGCTGCTGGGAAAATGGAATACCGGAAGGGAGCGACCAGGGAGCGACAAGACATTGACAGTGATTGATTGCGGGACGACGTGCAGCCCCCCTTCGAAGGGAAGCACAAACAGGCTCCAGGCTCAGCACGCGCACCCCAAAAAGTTTAGATGGGGGATGTGTCGTACGGAAAAGGACGACACCGTTTCGCTTCTGTTCTTACTATTTACGCTATTATCGTACTATTTTTCATTTTGCATGCGTAATCAATTCTCCCTTTTTTGTTCCCTTACTTTAATACAAACATATTAGGGACTAGGAAATGGGTGTGTCCTTCGTGTCCTTACTCCCTCAAAGCTTGAAACACCAAATGGATGGCGGAATGAGAACAATAGTTTGGGTGTGGGTAAGGTCTTTAAAAAAAGGTTATTTGTTCTTTAAAGTCTATGGAACGAAGACAGATAAAACATATATAATAAGAAAAACAAAATAGATTTATTGGAATGAAACATAATGTAAAATATAAAACT
Source organism: Anopheles plumbeus (assembly GCA_034621735.1). NCBI lineage: Eukaryota > Metazoa > Arthropoda > Insecta > Diptera > Culicidae > Anopheles > Anopheles plumbeus. Next base: position 16,973,181 of record JAOEFI010000003.1, read on the forward strand.
TTTAGAAGCTTATAGGAAAGATTGCCCTCAAGAAGGGAAACATTTTCTTCGCTTGGGTAAACCTTAAACTCAACAGAATCGTCACGTCAAATTGGAATGTGTCGATGGGCTTACCGGCGGTGAAACTGAATTGGCATAATGAAATCAAGCAGAATGGGGGAAGAATTATATCTTAACCCAATAAATCAACGGTGATTTCGGTGCGCCCGGTAGAATATTTGTGTCCCACCCCAAATCCTCACTGTGCGCCCGAGGATCGTCCGGGTTCGTCGGAGCAGACGTGGTGAATGGTGGTGAAGGGTGTGCCCGTGCCCCCGTTTCGGCACAAACCAGTTGATTGAAAGTAGGTTAAATTTCATTAGCATAAAAACACGTACGTTTGCAAACTGGCACAGATAAACACACGCACACACACACACACGGAGGCTTGGGCACACCCACAGAGGAGCCTCATGGCCACAGGACGGAGAGGCGAGCTTTCATGCACCACGAAGCGAGCGGTGGCGCGACCACGGTTTGCTAAATTGTAGACCTGAAAAGGGTACAAGCGTGTACCGAGAATTCAGTAAAGTTCACGGTTCGGCTGCGTTGGCTCTGTCACCGGAGACGCTTCCGATGTGGGGACCAGCCGGGGAAGCAGGATCGTCGGCCCCGGACCCTTTCCGACTCCGGGATGGATGGGTTTTATCGGTTTTCTTAGGCGAATCCTATTAGTATTCCGGTGCCATCAAAACCGAGCCGCGTGGGCACGGACCCCCGCGGGGGCGTGTGTTGCACCTGTCTGTGGAAATCGAGTTGAACAAATCTGAAATTAAACCGTGGCATTTTCTTCCGCAAACCATTTCCACTCGTTTTTCTCGTCCCTGGCGTTTTTTTTTTGTTTTTCGTTTCGTTTTTCATCAGCCTCAGCTGTTCAGTGTGGGTTTCACCCATTTCTCAAATCCACTCCCACGAATGGTGGCCGGAGAATGGAAGGGAAAGATATTTTTCTCCAACTCTTCCGTGGCTCAACCGTCACCATCGGATTCGATTGGCTCAGCTCGTGGTTTGTGATTGGAATAACCTCCATTAAATTACTCATGTAAAAAGCATCACATGCTTCCGAAAGCAGTTGGAAACCCCTGCCTAACGTTCGATAGGTCGAAGACTGTCTTTGGACTTTGGTTCTGGTAATTGCATCGTAGGAATACATTGTCGGTTCGATGTCCACTAGCAGGGTAGAAGACCTGTGGATGGGAGGCAGGAATTAAAACAATGTAATTAATTTCTGCTAAGAATGTGTCACAGTGGAACATATCTGATTTCTCCGTAAATTGAGGAGTTTAGTCATTACGAAGTTGTTATATAATAAAACCAATTTAAATATTATCACTTTTGTTAGCTCACGTCGGAACTTTCCATTAAGAATGCAGGGAAAATTGCACGTGAATGCTACAAATAAATTACACTTTCCCCGCAGCAAGTCCACGAGAAAAGGGCGGGGTGGGGTAGAAAAAAAAAACCACCCGCCACCCTTTGCAGTGGTTCGTCGCCTTATCTTCCGTATGTTCCCCGGTAGGAGGTAAATTCAATTTATCGCCACGTTGCAGGTGCATGGACTGCGCTCCGCTCCGCAACCGCCCCGACCCTACGCTTCGTTCTGGGGTGCCTCATTTGCCTGAGGTCTGGTCCTCCAACGTATTCTATTTCCGCGGCCCCCGCGACTCATACCGCATGCAAACGATATAATTGCATAACCGGAAATAAACGAGCGCGTGCACCCTCACCACATGGGCCACCCTACTACCGGGGGCCCACCCACCAAAGGGGTTGAAAATAGTGAAATTAGAAATTAAATATGCAACAGCCAAACGGGTGCGATCCATAATGTATGGCGCAATTGCAAAGCCATCGTAACGAGCGTCAGTGAGCTTCCGTCTAGACACCATTTTACCAATGGTGCCGCGCCGCGTAGGTGGTCATTGATCGGGAATGGGGAAGGGGAGTGTAGCGGGCAGAGTGATGCGCGGTGATCAATTGCGAACTGCGGTTCATAAATTATTTGTTTCGACCCGCACGACGTTCGCTTGGCTGGCTTTGAATTAGAATCCTATTCGATTGGGAAAATCAATGCCCCTCTAATGTGTGCAGTGTGTTTTACCCTACGCCGGTATTGCGAACGACGTGTTGTCCCTTCGAGTTTGTCCCATGCGTGACGCCACAGGTGTTGAGTGGAGCGGAATTACATTCCAGACGTTCTTTGTAAAACTGTTCCAAATCATCAACAAAATGTTACAGTTCTGTGGGGCATTTGTGGAGGTTTCCCAATTTCTTTTTTGATAAGCACCAGCTCTTAGATTCTTACAGACATAGATTCGCACATGAACATAATCGAAAATTGTTTAAACAGATCGTGAACTAACTGGTTCTTTGAGGTTTCGACATCGTTCAATTTGGAAAAGGTAGCTTTGAAATTCCTGCTTCATAAAAGTGTTTCCAACATACGTAAAAAGAACACACATACACACACACACACTTATCCTGGGTGGTGTGCACTGTAAAGATGCAGACTACAGAGAGAAACAAAATGAAAGAAAAGTAGCCCAACCGAAAGCAGCAACAACGAAGTTTACAAAACATGCAAATTTTCCACTTTACAAATGGCAGAGGGGAGGGATGAATGTAAATGTTCGGTACGGCTTCGTTTCCACCGACGTGCCGGTGGCCGTGGGCCACCAGAAATGTGTTAGGCAGTGTGAATCGGAGAGCAGCCCGATGATTGCTAGAGAGAAGCTTGCGCCGGCAAACAAAACTAGTTGCAAATGCACGTTCTACGGACCGTTGTACGGATTTTTCGCTACGGACATGTTTTCCATCCAGCACCCCTTAGGGCTGGGAGGGGAGCGGTGGTCGGTACACTCTGCAAAACACCTCCGTTAGCGTTAGCGCGTTCGATGGGCCAGAAAATGGCGGGTTTTGGGGGAGGGGGGAGGCAGGTAATGCGCAACGTTCCAGGATGAGCTGCCCGAAATTCACCGAATATGCATAACACAAGATTTTGCAGGCTTTATCTTTACGGTTATGTCTCCCATCGACCGGTTCTGTCGAGGGGTGGAAGCGGTACGGATGGATTTTCCATTCCTTTCCATCCCCCGGGGCGGCCTCGGTAAGGACTCCTCCTTTCGACCTACTTTGGTGTTAGTTTCCGATGGGTAAATCCTGGCCGAGCTTGTGAGCCCGTCTTCGTCTTCGGCAAAACTCCATTCGAATGTGTTTGCACTTTGATGTTGTTTATCTAACGGAGAAGGAACAGACCAAACACCCAAAAAAAAAAAAACACCCAAAAATGCTTGTGCATGTAGAACGAGTCAAAAGATTCTCACACGGGTTTGATGCCTTCGGCGCGGTGCTCGTGTGAGGTGTTGGGTAACTTTTATTTCTTAGAAAGGTTTTCCATTCCTTTGGCTTATTGCATTGTGGCACGAAAGAATGCGCCGCCTCGTGGTTTGTTGTGAGGTGTGCATTTCTTTTACGGTTACACTGTTTTAAACTATTTTGGGACGGTTGTTGTATGGTTTAAATTTACAAACTACTATTGAACAGTTGGAATCCGCAGCCAAGCCCTAATTGTTGATGGTTGACAAACAGGAGAAATAACATTCTTAATTCTAAGGATTTTCTGAAACACTATTTACCCAAAGAACCCAGAAGAAAAGGAGTAAGATAAGGGAATGCATGTTATTCATGCTGGCTCACTTATGAACCATTCTCGATTTGAACACAGAAAAAACCAACAACTTTGCCTACCACTATTCTTAATGTTGGAATAATGTATTCAACCCTGAGGAAATTTAAAACTCTCAAACACAAACCTCAATGGAAAATAAACGGCAAATTCTCCAGTTGCTTGATAGACGCGAGAAGAAGAAAAAAAAAGTACCACTTTCTCAACTGACGAGGCGAGGCGACAAAACGGCAAATCGAATGCAGGTCGGGCAACGCTGACTCTCGTCGCGGCACGGCACGAAATGGCCCAATGAAGCGGGAATTTGAAACGGCGCCAACACCACGATGCAATGGGAAAAACTGGGAAAAACACGACAGACAAAAAAAGTAAGAAAAATCGGTGGCGAGCGATCGGGTGGAAAAACGAATCCTCTAGCAAAAATGTACTAGTTCGGCGGGGCGCACTAACCGGGTGATGGGGGTGGTGAGCGCTGTAAGATGGCGTTGGTAGGTATCCAATGCTAATCGAAAAGGACCATAAATATCGAGCAAATCCTGTATGTAGCGCAGGTACCGATGCATATCCTTATCGACTACCTGAGCCGGGAGGGGGAAGGTATCGCAAGTAGCTACAGCTGCATTGGCTGCAGGAACTCATCACCGGTTGGGTTGGGAACCTTGGCGCAGCGGGAACCGGCTGGAGTGGGGTGAAAGTAAGTGAACGGATCGGCTCTCTTTTTCTTTCTAGCGAGGTGTTTGGGGCCATTGCGGTTTGAAGAAAAGCACAGTCGAACCACAGAATTGCGCCCAAGCATTGCTTCACCATGGAAGTGCGCTTCGAACCATCCTGGCCAACATGTCGGGTGTAGAGGAGCATAGATACAATCTATTCAAATCATCAAATGCGTTCCCCCGGTGGCCGAAGGAAGGATGATGCACCTTGAGACGACGGGGGCGCAAGCGGGCAGAACACCGTCCATGCCCTGAAGCCAGCGAGTCAGATAGGGTGGTGGCCAGGTTCGATTTACTTTTCCAGCACGCTCCCACCAACCCCTCGGCTGTCGGATCCTAGAGTCAAAGCCCTTCACGATGCCCTTGAGTGAGGGTCTGAAGAGTCCGTAGAGCGAAAGGAACAGGGTTACATCTCCCGCAGCTCTCGACGGGGGAGTCTCGGTGAAAATCTTCAGGGAAGAAGATAAACTCTCAAACACTCGAAAGAAAAAAAAAACTATGTGAACGCGAACTAGGATCGAATTTTTCCCGATGATCTATGGGTGAGGGCGAAATAAAGTGTTTCATTTTTAATACGTGTGCAGTTTTGCATAATGTAACGCTCTCTTTCTCCCTCTTTTTTCGTTTTTCCCTCTTGATCATGTAAGAATGTTGTTATTTTGTTTACACAAGATTTACATAGTTGTATGTTTCGTGTAGTGATGGATATTTTAAACTCGTCATTATCATTCGCCTCCCTCTAGCTGTTCGTCTCTTTCTCACAGATCGTATATGATAAGTTTGTGAACAATATTCTTCACATGCTCACTCAAAGTTACCCCTAGGCTCCCTTTTGTTCTAGTTGTTTATTTTCCATGGTTGCGTGTTCCATTTCGCTTCGGAAAAGACTTACGTCTGGCGAAGAGTTTTATGTTCGCACCGTGCAGCCATTTGACCCCCGAGCGTGGAGTAGTGTGGAGTGAGATATCGAGTGGAAATGTGAAACCGCGCTCCGTCAGGGGACGTGGTAGGGTAATTGGAATTCGATTTCTCCCTGTAACGTTCCTTGGAACATCCACCGTCTGCACTCTGTCCGAAACTTCTAAGAAGCATGCAACCGACTCGACCCGGTTCTCTGGAAGTGTTGGAGAAATAAGATGGGGAAAGGAATGGAACGCGAGAGATGCAGAATTGCATCCCAGCGACAGCGTGCGGCTGATGGGTTATAACGACAACTTTTCCTCGCGATGCGCCACCGGGGAAAAACTCTCCGCAACTGCGCGGAGTTCAACGGCAGCGTATTAAACGAGCAGCGGCAGCGTTCAGTCTAGGTCCGAGCAAAAGTGCAGCGAATGTTTCTGACTGCAGTCAAGTCGCAGGGCTCGTGCTGTTTCTGACGACGAGGTCAGGTTGCAGCGCTTTAATATAATTTTGTTTTTAATGAAAGTGTACAACCGTTTGCGCTTGGGCGACCCTTTGGAAGGATGTCATTTCTTTTTGCCTTTCCCTCTCTCTCTCTCTCTCTCTCTCTCTCTCTCTCTCTCTCTCTCTTTCTCTCTCCAACTTCATTCAATTGATTGTCCAGTTCGTTCGCTTTTTGCTGGACGACGGGAATTTTATTCGCATCGCTTTGGTTAACACTCCCGTCTCCCCACTGGGGACGCCCCCGTTCCCTTCAGTCGCCACCCCGTTTTGATGGCTCCGGGTTGACAGTACAAATAATTTCTCATCTTCACCGAAGGGACCATTTAGCTGCAAGATTCCGTCGTCGCTGACCACCGTATGATGGTGTTGATGATGATGACGGTAATGACGGTGATGATGATTATGATCGGTCACCATATGGGGACAACGTGAGCGAAAAGTGTCCGCCGGCGACGACAGTCTTACGAAACCGTAAATTCATTGTACTCTGTTAGAGCCGTTGTTTTGTCTCGGTGTTTGTTTTGTTGTAACGTCGTTGTTTGTTGCACACGGTTGGGCAATTCATTTTCCCCCGTCTGCACATGGCTTGATTTCATCGAAATGATTCTGGAAAAGGGCAATCTGGGCTATGAAAATGAATGGTCTTTAAACCTGTAGACTTACTCAAGCCTTAAATTCCTTGTTCCCTTGTATTTCTACCCTTAGCTAATTTCCTCGGTTCATCACATCATTTTTTAACTTTATTGAAAAGTATTAAGACAAAAGAGTTGTCTCAATTACTAGCTAACCTATTGATTGTGAAGGTGCGTAAGTTGACCAGTTAAAGTTTTCGATACTCATGCTGTCTTCATACAAAAACGTACCACTTGCATGATAAACATTAACAATATTATCACCCATCCTAGGGAACTTCATTCAAATTAACAACATTAGCAAAATTAAGATGAAACAAAGTTAAGACGTAATGAGCCACACGTGAGTGGAAATGTGCTAATGTATTTTTCTTCCACCGATACTGTTCCTAATCTGCAGCGTTTGTTTGCTGTTTATCCCATCTTCATCCCTGCCGGTTGGTGATACGGTCACAACTTATCGGTTCTCAAAGGATCCATTTGTTTGAACAGCTTTTTGGATCACGCGAGTCTATTTGCAGGATCGACAAAATTATCACAAACACACACCCAAAAAAACAACGAGAAGAATGCTGTAGGAAACGTCCCTCGCCAACGGTGGGCGCCGTTTGGCGGGAGGAAATAATAACAAACGAATAAAAAGATGCATACACACACTTGCACGCGAACGCACGCGGACGCAGTTTTATTGACGAAACGTGAGCTTTGAGCGCTGAAAGTTGCTCTGTTGACACTTTGCGGCGGAGGTACGAAAAACATCGCGGCGAGGAAACTGGCGGATTAGGAGAAAAGTTATCCCACCACACAGGTGGGGCTGCACACCGAGGGTGGCCCCTTTTGGCTGTGTGAGGGTGGGAAAGAATTAATTATCACGAACGAAAGTTTTTCACCTTCGCCCGGCGCACCGAACGGAGCGGATACCGAGAGGAGAAGAACCTACAGGTGGAGGCAAAAGGGGGAAAAAAAAACAGCCAAACAGCAAGCAAACGCACAAAGTTAGCAAAATGTTTACTCTGTTGAATAAATAAATGGTAAAAATTGTCAGACATTCCGGGTGACGCTGGGAAGCGATGTTTGGGCACACAGTTGACACTGTCGGGTAATTGGGTGTAGATATTCTACGACTTGGACGCACGTCTCGTTACTTCGCTCTCGTACCATCATCGTTTTATCCTTTCCATTCGCACACCGGCCATGGACGGTGGCGGTTGCGGGATAAAATACAAAGAAAGCGAGTCTTATCTTTCCTGCAAACCTTTCGAAATATTCATCGGGAAGGATGGGAAAAAGGGGAGCAGATTTTCCTGTCCCTGCGCAGGGAAGTGAATTGAACGCTAATTTGCTTTAATTTTCCATACAATATGATAGCGGGTTTTAGGTGAAGATGTTGCCTTATCACAACACTTACGAATGAAGTTTGCATGCAATTATGAAACCCTTTAAAATATGAATATTTTATCGGACATTCGTACTGATGGCGATGCAAGAAAACTTTAAAGCTATAATAAATTTGTTTGTGATTGTGTTCATTGAAACGACGCAACCATTCCCAATGGACTTCGATGCAAACAAATAAAGGTGAACAACGAACACCTTCCCGATGGAGGCGCCTGGTACTTCGTGGTGAACCAACAAAGCATTAGCCCAAAATCAAATTGTTCTATGTAGGTGTAATCTGTTGGCCTTTTGAACCAATTATACACCCGCGCAAGCATGTTAAATCTTCTTTTGATCCTACTTGCCCCGGTGCTGCCCGTAGGGGTGTTTCGAAACAAAACGAAACAAAAAACAAACGAAGAAAATGCGCCCCAAGGCAGTGGTGGGTGCACGAAAACCGACTAGCTTCGGAACGACACATTTACACCGACGCTCATTGGTGCCCTTCCTGGTTCGCTCGCTGCGGCCCGCGAAAGAATCGACCCGTGATGTACTTTCGAGCATCACCGGCGCAGTGGCACGGCAGTAGCGAGAAGGACAACGAGCACCCGCTGCCCTGCAAACCCGTAGCCCTTTCCCCGGAGGGTGGCAGGTGGTGCGGCCGATGCTGCACGGTACGTGTGGCACAAGAAACCACCGGCGCAATGAGATGAAAATGTTGATGATGATGAATTCATCATAAGTTTCGTTTGAGATGCAAAAAGATAAAAGGGGCATGTCGGGAAATAAATTTTCCCCTCCTCCTACTGCTCCTCGGGCGCATCCGCCTAGTTGACCTTTGCGGCAGGAGGAGAACTCAGCCTAAGACATCCGTCCGCTTTTACTCTACGCCTCTCACCAACCGTAGATACCGGGGAACATTTTGATATTGTGCCAGCACTACCAAGTCGGGAATCATGAACCCCGGAGCCTGTTGTTGAGGCGGCATCCTGAAAAACCATATCCTGGAAGGCTGTATCCAATAGGGAACCAAATAGACGAGACCGGTATAGCCGCCCTACGGCCAGCCGACCGCCTCGAAATGCTGTCAGAAGTACGGAATGGAGCGAGAATAATCCAATAGGATCCTTCCGCGAATGTTGCATTTGTCTTAATCTTTTTTTAGTCCCTCTCTCTCTCTCTCTCTCTCTCTCTCATGGAGCACATCTCTACGGGTTACGCTTACGGGTAGCGCTTACAATCCGGAATTAGTAGAATGATTTCGTAATCTGATTTATTCATGCTCCAAATGTTGTTTGCATTCGCATCCGGGGTTTGGTGGGGCCCAGTAGTTGCCTAAATGCTAAATGCAAATTTGCACGCATAGCAGAGCCCTGTAGTGCGTCAGGATTTCCGGCTCATCATCTTTTCTCCCGGTCCACGGTGGACTATTTTTGAACGAATCCTTTTTTTTTCAGATTACATACCATTTGGGAGTTGGTGCGAATTGAAATGGAACCGGAGCTTGGGTTAGCAGTTTTTAAAAGCTATCCCCGTGGTTGAAATTAGTTTTTCCTTGTCCTTCTTTTTGTGTGTGTGTGTTTTTTTTTTGAGTGGTTAGAGTTCACCTATTTTCCCACATCTCCGGTTTTTCACTTTCTACGCAACGATTCCGCTGTGCGACACACTGCAGAACGCGAATCACTGACTTTACGCTTTCCTCACATTACGGGATTGTTCATCCGATTTTCTCTCCCTCTCTCCCTCACTCTCCTCAAAATTGTTCGTTCTATCCTGCTCAATCTTGGGAACAGAAAGGACTCCCCTGCGCTGACTACGTACGGGTAAAATGCACAGCTCGGCATGATTGTCGATAAAAATGCGACACTTTTATGTCGTTGTCGTTCTCGTCGTCCTCGTCGTCGTCGTCGTTGGTCTTTGGCTTATTTCGCGATGGCAAACCGGTTGATGGAACTATTTTCCATCAGTGGCATTTTCCCAGACCGCCACCTCACCCACCCTCCCTGGGCCCTGGGACTGCACTCGGTTTGTGTCTCGCTGGCAAACGGACCGAATGCAGCTATTTGCTAGATTGAACCCCAAACCGGGGCGACGACGTAACGCGAGTTCCCGCGCAGCAGTCCACAGGCTGCACACCGCTCCGATAGACAGACAGACGGACAGACACACGGACAGACAGAAAGGAACGCGCCGACCGACTGCGGGCCAAATTTGTAGTCACCAAAAAGGACCGCGTGTACAACAGGCCCGCTGGCAGAGAAGCGTCCGCTTTACACTTTTGCCTACCGTTTTATGTTTTCCGCAAGCAGAGGAAACGGGAAAGAAGTGCACAGGAAGGAAGCGACCGAAGAGTGTGACGCGGGAGGAAAAAAAAAGAGATCCTGCAATAATGCAGCACGATCCGGGGGAACGACGCTGGCACACTTGCACACAAAGAACGGATGCATGGGTGAAATAAATTTTCATTGTGAGAATGATAAATAAGGAAAAATTCTGTAAAGTGTGCAGTTTTAATTGCAAATGGCCCTCGCCCCTTTTTCCAGCCCTTCCAGGCTTGGGTGCGCTGGACGCGAAACCGGAGGGCACTTAGGCGCGATAAATTTGTCGCGCTTCAACGTGCACCGGGAGGACGAGTCGAGTCGAGTGTTCGGGCTTGCCGGGAAAGGAACCTCAAAGTGATCTGTAAGCAGCAACAGAATCACACACACACACGCACAGAAATACACGGTCTATCTTTATCACTCTCTCTTGTCCTTCCCGTGTCTACATTTAGGTGTAAACTTTGCGGGGCTTTTTCTCACACACTTGGTTTGCCATTTTTTTTTTCGTCCCCGCAACCACAAACACCGGATTCCGTGTAGATAGGACACGTCCTAAAATGTAATGAAACCGTTTAAACCTGGAATCTTGAGAGATCCTGTGTGCGTTTTTTTCTTCTTCTTCTGACATTCCTACATGAAAGTTCAACTACCTTTACAACATGATCCATAACGATGAAGCTTTGCACCGCGAGGAGTAAGACGTAGATGTATTTTCGTTTTTCTTTTACCGTTTCGCAACATATTTGCTTCCAGCTTTTTCGGTGCATTTTTCATTCGCAAACCCGGTCGGGTTTGTTGATTGCAGTGTGAAAAAAGCTTCGTCTGCAGAATTTTGTTCTTTTCTAGTGCCTACCGTCTAGCGTGCCCAAGGGTGAAACGTCTCGATTGGTTGGGTTGAGTACGGTACACGGCAAGTGGTTACAGCTCGTCACCTTCCCGGCTGACCCGAGTACCAAACGACTCATTAGATGGTTGCTGGTGTGAAGCGATTTTCAATAATCATACAGCGGAAGCGGTAAGTCGAAGCGCGGGAAAAAAATAATGAAGTTTATTCCCTGTAGTATTGCATTTAATGGAATTCATTAATTTGGAAAAATAATTATCCTTCATCAGTAGCTTCAGTGGGGTTTGCAAATTATTTTCCTTAGAAAGAAAATTATATTGCTTTTTCTATCGACTACTCCAGTTATGAGCAAAATATGAGTTCACATTCTCTGTGAAATGAAGTATAATATAAAGTCCTATAGGAACTGTACGAACTTCGATTTTCCAGAGCGGTTACTTTAAATATTTTTTAAACATTCCTTCATAATATGAAATTTTATGCCCAACTGATGATTCGTGTCAATATATGGCAATTCGACTGGATCACGAATGTTTAAACCCCCCTTATTATTGTGGCTCAACCCGAGTACTAATGGCTCTCACTACGTCACGCACGGTTTATGCTCAACAATGTATTGCACAACGGTCGGAAAATTCAATTTAGCCCCCACTACGAGGACGAGAGAGTTACATTCGATTTCGCGTTCGGCGGCTCAACGATGCGCGCGGGAAATCTACTTTTGATTATTGATTCGTAATTTGCACGTCATTAAACCGGCGGGGGGGGGGTGGGGGGGGGACCGGGGGGGGCTGGGGGATCC
>JAOEFI010000003.1:16995587-17015161 GCA_034621735.1 Anopheles plumbeus
AATGCAATGTAACATTAATAAGTCGAAACGTTGAAGCCAGCTGGCTGGCTTGTCGGATGGACGGAATAAAACCAGACCAATTCGTAAAACGTTTGCAACTGACATCAGTCCAATTTGGACTGTTATACAATCAGAAATCAATTAAAAAACAGACTCTATGGATTATGTATCTAACCGGAATTATTCAACCGTTCGAAAATGGAGTGAAAATTCTGATACTCTGATATGGTTGGATATCAGATGTACACACAAGTTGATGAGATATTTAAATTACACTAGCAAAGCAAAATGCATGCTGAATCTTTTGATCCTGGGAAAAAAGGATTAAATTATTCACAGATGCAAACGCATATTACCTCTTCCGAATTTCGCAGTTTATCCTTGAAAACGTATAATATCATTAACGTCGTCAGCTGCATCAATATTCCGTGGAACCCACCATGTGCTCTACAAATCGCCAACACATTTTTCGTATCGTAATTACGTATTGTTGGTATTGGGGAGGTTTTTTTTCCCCACAATGTTTGATCATCCTTCTCAATTTCACGTAAAAAAAAACCGTGAAAATCATTCGCACACGCCAACCACCAGAAGCGCCGGTAGATTTATTGGACACAATTTGAGTTACAGGTTTGCCATCCGTTCACGCCTGAGGTACGCAGAATGAGCATACGAACGCCAGGACACATGGAAGCGGTCCTTTCTTGCTTCGGGGTGGTTTTGCAATTCAATTCCCTCACACTTTGTGTCACTTTTGGCTTCCTTTTTCACGTTCGCTGAACAAAAGGAACCGGTAACAGGTATGGTGGTCGAACTGGCGATATAACTCAGCAATTGACACGCGTGAACGCGAAAAGTCAACCCCTCAGAAGGGGCTGGTGGAAGGGTGAAAAGCTCGAACAAAAAAAATATCATTGCACGCAGATGGTCATTTACGTCCCCAGCTCCGGAACAAACATGTACGCCATTTGCATGCTTCCTTTCTCCACTTTACAGTACAGAAAACATTTCCACATTACACCCTCAGGACCTTGACGCGTGGTAACACCACACGATCGTTGCTTTCTGTTGTATTCCTTTATTGTAGCTGGCGAGGATCGACTGCGTTATAAACGGCCGACTTGTTCATTCGATAAGCGTCGGTGTTGCAATGTGTCCAAACATGCGTCGGCGTTCCCTTGTTTATTTTTTGTATGTGTTGCCTCTGGGTATCTTTTGCGACTTTGCGGTCGTTATCGGCTCAGGTTGGATGAAAATATTTTCCAATTATTTTCCCTCTCGTCTTGACTCCCTGCTTTACAGGGTGTACTTTAAAATTTATGAAACCCCTGTGTCCTATAACTTCTCCTCCCCAGCCCCGTTGCACCGGATATGTAATACATTGCCCAGCCTCCCCTCTTCCCACCTACCCCATACTTGTACGGTATTTGTACGGTTGATCCGCTTTTCAATCCAAACGAAGGTCTCTGTTTGCTGATTTTTTTCTCCGGCCCAGGACGGTAAGGAGACGGTCTGCACGCTGGCTTTTCCAGGGGTTTCCCTCGCAAGTCAAATTTTTTTTTGTTCCCACACCTAACCTCGTGGCACAAGGTGGCATACAATAACGTTGACCTTTTGCACTCCACAGGTTGCTCGGTACCGAGCTGACCTCGTATGTGTGTGTCTGAGTGAGTAATGTGTGTAGTACGGTGCAGAGCTTCAAGAATCGTGTTCTCGCTCGTTCGTTCGGACGGTGGATGGAAGGTGGACATGAAACGATCGGTTCAGATTTCCGGATGTACCCAAGAACCGTTTGTTGTCTCTCCGGAGCCCAGGCTATGATTTTCCCCCAAACCCGTTTTCCCAACAACATGGTCACATTTCCCCCGTGCATGTGTGTGTTTGGGACGAATTTTTCTTCTTTCTCTCCGTTTTACTACGTTTCCGCTTCTCCACTCGCACATGAAAGCGAATAGGTTAATGTCGTGTGGCGCAGAAATCACAAACAGTAACCGGGAAAACCCCACCCGAGAGGGGCGGAGGTTGGCGGAACGAAAGGGGATGTACACTGTACATGACACACCGTTACATATAATTAGATCTTCTCTCGCCACCTCGCGCCTTCCTGCCGCCCGCAAGGAACACGGGTTCAGGCCAAAAGCCGTTCGTCTACGAACGCGATGGGAAAGCGAAGCACAGAGCGCTCGGATCAGATTTCCATCTCGATCCGGCACCGGAGCACCGGTCCATGTGGCATTAGCGAGAATGTAAGTCTTGTGCAATCTAATCCTTCCGACAGTTAGCGAAAGCTTACCAGGATTACCACCACCGAGCGGAGAGAAATCAAAACGACAGCTGGTTTCGTTTTCGCGTTTCTCTTCTTCCCTTTTTTATTCCGGCAGCTTCGGTGCCGCCTGTCAACTGGAGCGGTCTCTGGATCGTGAAAGGCTGTTTTTTTTTCCTTCTTCTGCTGGCCTAACCAACTTCCTCTTCCTTCCACTTGTGGGAGTTTCTACCCCCTCCGTCCCATGTACTCCCCTAAAACCTCATTCGCACATCATCGCGAGAGCGTGTGGGCGTAAAATTTAATTACGCCACATCCATGGGCACGATTTTCCCGCCACGTGTGCGAGACGAGGCCAGTTTTCGGCTCCCGCAACATGCCTCACAGGAGCTGGGAAAATCTGTCACGTGTGACGCCGTACAGCGCCGGAAAGCGCACGACTAGTACAAACACCCTGGAAGCCGAGGAATGCCTCGCAAGGCAAGAGGCACAAGATTGTAGGCAAATCGCTGTTGATGATCGTCTTCCGCGTGACTACATCAAAGGGAAGAACCAGACCGCCGTGGGCAGATAGCCGGGATAATACTATCTGTTGCCCTTTTCTCCGGATGGGTTTTTACTCACTCACTTTCTGCCTCTTCCGTTCATTTAGTGTAGAAAAGGGATCTCTGCGGCATCATTTCTGAGAACATTGTTTATCTTCCGCTTTCCGCTGTGTGTTATTTTCCACTTTTGTATATAGTGTTTTCATGCAAGGTTTTTCCTTATTTTTTTCCTATTTTATCCTAGTTTTCTTCCTTTCCAGTATCTACTTCTTGGTTTGTATGTTGCATTTATTTACTGTTCTTTATAAGACTAAGATAAGTTTAGACTAAGTTTACTTAATTCTTGTGCTCATTGGCGGACTTAATTTACTAAATTATGAAATAATTATGCTAAATTTCAGGTGAAGAAGAATGTTCCTCCCTTCTCGAACATACCGTGGGATATATTCGTTATAGAAGGGAAGCTAACGATGTCCACTGGAACGTAACCGGTGGACATAAAAATTACTGCTTCTTGGACTTTGGTAAAGGATAAGAATATGGCAACATACGCACACGTACAGATACACACACATGCGTGCACACACCCAACGGGACGAAAAAGGACACACTTTTAAACGGCTCCCGAGTTGGTCATCGTGTTGGACGGCACGCAGAACGCTGGAGGATTATGTAACCGGAGAGCATGTTTTCAGTGTTATGTGGAGACGGTGGACGCGGGCGGGGGACCCCCGGTACTGAACGGATGGGGAAATGTAGAAAAATAAATAAACATTCAATATTTTAAGCACCAGAGAACGGGGCGAAGGATAGGCCACCGATCGGGCTCGGATGCTTTGGTTCCTCGGCGAGCAGGCAAACAAAAATGTGTCCCAACCCCCCGTATTCCCCTGCTTTAAGGACTCATCCTTCTCAGCCTGGCATCTTCCGGTGGTTCGGGTCGCACCGGAACACCCACGATAAAACTGGCGTAGTGGACACAATGGCACGAGCCGAACATGGGAGTGTAGAAGTTTTAATGGATTTGCTTTCGCCCCAGAGTGTCGTTTATTGCTGGTATAATATGATGCTATCTCGGGAACCACGATAAGGAGCCTCGGAACTCTCGTGTTTCGAGTGGGCAGGGAGTTTAATCGATTCCGTAAAACTACGCCGTCCGTACCGGCGCTGTCTTGTCCGATTTCCGTCCGTCCGTCCGTCCGTCCGTCCTGCCCATCCCCTGTGGGAGAGTGGGTATTATAATACTTGCGCCGTCAAAGCCGGTAAAAATTGATTCATCGAGTCTCATGCCGTTGGCAAACAGGTTGGGATTAATGAGAAGGCGGTTGGAAAGGGCGGGGGTGTAAAACCAGACGGGATCGTGGCAACGAAAGTTGCCGCTTGTAGTGTTCCCTGGAAGTGAACTGTGAAATTTGCCAGAGAAATAATTATTTTTAAATTTGCATATATGCGCCACCAAGTGCCGGCTAGGGCGGGCGTAATTAATTCCGAGTTATGAAGATAGTTTTTTTAATTTTATTCACCACTTGCTTCACAACCCTATTTCGGTTAGGCGTGGTTACCCCTTTTTCCTTCCATTGATTAACGTTTCCTGTTGGGGTTGAAAAATAATTTGAAGAGTCATCAAAATCCGTCCGATACTGGTGTGGGTTGTTCGTTCTACTCTACCTCTAGGTGTCTCTCAAACACTCGAACATTAACCCACCCCACCTTGACGAACCCACCCTCATGTGTAGCAAACTTTAAATCCTTATCCTCTTATCCCGCTCCCATGTGCCCGTTGGCCGCAAAACCAATAATCCCATAAACGATACTATTGTCGGCGGACCCTCTTCGCCGGGGCGAAACACGCACCATTAGCCAGCATTACAGGGGTGCTTGTTGTGCGGTTATGTAGAGCATCAGTTTCAGAACCCTGTCCGATGGCGCCCCGGTGGAAACGGTCCGCAAGCACACGCCAGGGTGACATGCGTTGTGGGATTGTTGGGCTAGTCACTTTTCGGTTTACGCTTCAATTAAAAGCGATCTGCATAATGGTTTAGTAAGCTCACCCGGCTTACCAGGGTACCCCCTGCCGGTGGGGGTACTTGGGCATGCTGTGGGTGCTTATGCTCATTTCCCCGTTTGGATGAGGTAATCATCATCGGGTTAAGCAAGCGATTCGTTTACGACCGGGACCTGCTGCTGCTTCTCATCGTTGACAGATGAGTTATTTTTCAATGGAACTGGAACTTATTCAAACGGCGTGTTGAACACAGTTCTCTCTACCCTCTAAGAGATCTACTGATCATGGTAACCAATATTAAATCTGAAAATGTACCATGATTACCAAACCATTTTGTTGAATCTTTGATCTCGTAGGTAAAACATGGATTTATTAAACTGTAACCTTCTTACTTGCGTTGTGCTAAGTGTGTTGATTTATTCTTTTTACTACCCATTTATCCGTATCCATCGTACTCGTTCATTTCATGTTAAAAAGGAGTTCACTCATTTGCATAAAAAGCTATTTGTTATTCTTACACACTATATAACAAGATAATTAGTTTAAATTTTAATTGAATACCGTAAATAAATAAATTCAAGATAGAGTGCAGTCCATTGCCAATCGGTACATTTTTCTTCATCTCATCGACCTGTGGACTGCGATCTATGTTTGTATAATACTTTCCCGGCAAAACGGGTTCAGCAGAACTAACGCGAAGCAAACTTTGACCATTTAAGGATGTGTGACTAATGTTCATTCCTCATCGAGTTTTTGTTTCCCGAGGCGAAAAAGTTCCAATTTCTTTTCTGAATCATATTTAAATTCGTCCGCGGATATTGGTAGGTTCCGCGCTGCACTCCCTGCATTGTCCTTTCGCCCTGCGACTCAGTTCTGGGGGTGCATTCGCGTGTACCAGTGGGCTACAAGCGACCAGCTAACACGAAATAAACCTACATTATGCAGCTGGCATAATTATGCCGCACGAAAGCGCTTGTCCATGGTGGTGGGGACGGGGTTTGCGTTCTAGTGAAAGTGTTTCGCTCTAGCACCGACTTATGGTGACGCTCTGCGTGTGCAATCGACGGTAAAAGGTTTGGTGGTGGAGAAGCAGAAGTAAAATCCAACAACCCCGGATCCGGATCGAGCAGTATTACATCCTCTGAGGGCTGTCCGTCTCCGTCTGCGCGGCATGGTATGGGTGGGGTGAGGGATAACAAAAATCAAAGGACACACAAGTACAATCGAATGCTTTTAGTGTATAAATTTTTTATGGTTTAGAGTGAACGGTTCGTTTAACGGCGATGGAAGGACTCCCCATTCGAAGGACATTCGCCTTCGGTTTGAGGAATTCTTGACCGGAATTGATTCACCGGCGGTGGAAAGCGGGACAGAACCATATGGGATTTTTTTGAGGAAACTGGATTTTTTCCAATAAAAGATACACCGTTCCTTCCAGCCTGCTGGAGATGTTAGCTGCTTTATGTTAAAGTAACTGGTTAAATCATGTTTAACACTAGACTATATGATTGTCTTTCATAATGGAAACGATATACAAACATTAACTATGAATAATATTGTCCTTGCTCAATTTTCACTTGTTTTTCTATGCATAAAATTTCATTCCGTTTTTTCAATGCCATCACACTGGCGTTATTTGAAAATGTCATCTTCATTATATTACCAACACTTTAATCGGTACAAAATAAACCCAAAATGGCAAATTTGCTAAAAATCATCTCCAATCTGGTGATGATAAAATGGTGTGGCATCGTAATAAATTCCCATCGAACTATTTAATCGCAACAATTTAGCAAACACCTGGCTTAGCAAACGCTAACTGCCTCCATTTGGGTTGGGGATTGCAACGGCTACAAACTGAATCGTGCGGTGCCGCCTGAGCCACAAACGACTCAATTCCCCGACTGCGCGAAATCCCCGCATGCCCTGGTGGTCTCGTGCTAATTATTCCCGGAACGATCGATAGGGCGTCATTAACTGCGAGCCAACTGTCATTAAATCCCACCCCACCGGGTTGCTCGTATCCGGGGAAGCGGAACCCGAGGGCGACAAGACAGTAGGGGTGTGTTACAGTAAAACCACAATGCAAAGCCTGACGACTTCGGCGAACCCTTCGGCGTTGGTGGTGAGAAAAAGGGGAAGTGTAATTAATATTTCCTATCTGAGCACTTGGGGGTGGGTTTACTGAGAAAGACAAAGGAAATCGTATAATATCAAACGAAGGGCGAGGGCTGTTAAAAAAATAACTAAACCCAACGCAATCAAACTTTGCATCAGAGGGCAACGTGCGAATCAATAGGTCAGTGAATGTTTATCCTGTGTATAACGAAGAACGCCGAAAGATCAATCACCCATTCGAACAACGGGTCCTAACACCAGCAACAACTGCATACGGGAAAAAGAAAAGTCGATCCATTTCAAGCCATACTTGACCCCCCGGTAGAATTAAATGATCAATGCCGTACTTTTCCAGCGCTGGCTCAGATATGAAAGAAGACCAGGGAAACATTCCGTTCCCTTTTCAATTTGGCAAAAAGGAGGCAACATGAGCGTGCTCCGCCAGCAAGAAACGCCTTGGTCAGTGGAAAAGGACCACATCCGTGTCGGTGCTGTCCGAGGAGGATGGTCGCTCCATTTCCACGAAATTCCCATTCCACTGCTGGGGCAGCGTTACGTGGCAATAAAATAACCGATGGTTTGGAGGCTCTCTTTCCTGTTTTGTTTGATCCTGCCAATGCAACGGAGTGGAAGGGTGGGAATGTCGGTACGGTGGAGAGGTAATCGACCATGAACTCATATCGCACACTGTATTTTCTGCGCAGTTGGGCGACCAACTTCAACTGCAACGTGCTACCGTATCGCGCGTTTGTCTAGGTTGTCCCCGAGGTCGCCCTACTCCCAAATTACCCCCTCGTATGTTGCGAACGGAACTCTCCGACCTTCGCTCGGCGGAAACAACAGCCATTCGATGGCCGTGAGGACGGCTCGGAGATCGTCGTCAGTTTCGAGCCGCGGGTTGGTTGGCTTTCGGTGACATGATATGCATATCATTTGAATAAATAAGTCATTAGCAACAGACGCGTGGCCATGTTTTGCGTTTCCACCCCCCCACCGCCGGAGTTTCCTAATGCGGAGAGGTCGAAAAACTGGGCGCCCGTGGCCGTGGGGAGGCCTGCTTCTGCAGCTAACGCGTGTGGCGCCCTTGTCTTTGTTGAGCCTCGCCTGCCAACGTTGGACGATTGGTGCATTGTGAATCCGGGGAATCGGTCCGACCGACCGAGATGGTAATGGGCCGTGCTTTGATGCTTCGCTAATGCCATTCCGATATCGTCCGATCGAGCACGGAGGCGCAGCGAAACTCGCCTGCCCCCCCGGGAAAGCGTCGAGAAGCGATACCGGACGATGTGCGGCATGGGACGTATTGCAGCGGGATCAGTTTATTGAATTCTTTAAGGTAGAAACCAGAGCGCGAGAAAACAGGACATCGGCATGCAGCGAGTGTACGACATTGCATACCCCCGAAGGATGGAGGGCAGGAACTAGAAGAACACCCCGGGGGTGGGCAAACGGCAGGAGCCCATTATACCCGTTAGGTACGTGTATTTATCATGCGATAAGCCTAAGGACCTCTTTCCCGCGTGGCAATGTATCATTTGCCCGGCGCTGGCACACGGAAGCCATTGCCAAGGCCACACGCTTGCGGCTTGCGCCGAGTCGACCATCGACTAGCGTTGTTGGTGTTGCTGATGGCGTTAATGGTACACGGATGTTTCCATTCCTACTTTCGAGCACCTGTGCCACCTCCAGCCTGTTAGTGGATTGCGTTCGGGACTGCCAGGATTCGTTCGGAATTTTGAAAAGTTTTGCTCTTTTGATGCAAAAGCGAGCTTCCGGTTCGATAGTTGGAAGAAGAGAGAAAAAAACAGAACGGAGAAGAGTTTTAGATTCTTTTCCATCCCATCCGTTCCATCCTTCGGACCTATGCCAGTCTGTCTGGTAAGTTTGTTAGGAGTGGTGGTTCTACTAGGTCGTCTAGCAGACTCTTCCTTCGAGAGATGATGGTGGAAAACCACTTTTTTCTTGTGAGGGAAGGGAGACAAATAAACGGCGTACCTTCTGAAGGGGCTACCGCTCCATTACCAACGATTTGTTCGTACCGATTTTCCGACCACCATGCTGATGCTTTGGCCGAATGATCGAAGCGCGTCTGTACGTTTTTCACTATTTCCATCACGTACCACGCTCACATGCATAAGTTATATCGATTTCATAAATTCCATTTTCAACCGGCCCTTCGGGAAGGATTGATACGACGAACGGTCGTGGAACCTGGTTTAGTATGAAGGTGATGCGGTCGCGAAGGGATTGTAAGAAATGGCACAACATTTCACCGTAAAACCCTCTCTCTCTCTCTCTCTCTATCTGTGTGTCAGAATAGGCATGGCTGAGGGCAGCGATGGCGAACCACTTTTCCTAAATCAGTAACATCATTTTAGTTTGGATAAATATTTTGTTTGCATCACGGTTGACTACGAGGGTCAACTGTTAAGCCACATGTGAACGAGGTTCGCCATCACTGACCACTGGCTTTAGTTGGGGGGGAATAAATGGGCGTAAACCCTACCCTAATGTACACACGAGGTGCGGGACGAGGTCCTTCCGTCAGCGGCGTGTCGAGTTTGCATGCTGTGCACACGATTCAAATTCCCGAAAGGGGCCATCGTTTAACGACGCTGCGGCGAAGCGAACAATCTATCTCGTCCGCAAATACTAATCCCGCGGCCCCAAAACAGGAAGACGTTAGCACTCATTATCGATGCGAAATGTCTTGCAGGAAGTTGAAATCGCCCGTTCACGGTGGGCCCGGAACGTGTCCACTGTTTCAGGTGAGAGTGGCAACAGTTTGAAGCTTAGTCGAAACCCGTTTAGATGCCGGACAGAAACTCGCGCTGGCGTACCGTAATTAGGAAGCACCCAAGGGTGGCGGTGTATCCTGTTTCACGGCATCCCGGCATCGACCGGTGTCACACACCGCGGTGAGCCGTTGAGCGGGAGATTGTGCGCTATTTATCATTTTAATAGTTCCCGAGAGAATACACACAAACACACACACGCACACTGCGCAGTCACCACGGTGGTCCAGTGTCCCCACAGAGATACCGGTTCGCCGGGTGGGTCTACCTTTTTTCTGCGACCATTCCAACCAACCGGCGATGATGGGCGATGAATTGCACACGGTGCTGCGCAGGACCCAGTGTGGGCCGGTTTGATCGGCCTAATCGGCAGTCTGGGGTTTCCAGCGAGGTACCATCGGGAAACCCGGATCGCAATTTCCCACCCGCCCGGGCCCACCCGCTGGGACTCCCTCCGAGGATGCTGGCTGGAGCTGACGGCACCAGAAAAAGCGATGCGACCCTTAATGGATTCGCTATCGTGGTCGCTATCGTCCGCGTCGACTGTTGGTGGTGCGGTTTTTGCGGGCCGCGCACCATTTTATGCGTGACATTGCGCTAAATGATTTAATGGCCAGTAGTAGGTGGTATGATTATAGTGATTGAGTGGCTGCACGAAGCTGGGGAACGATGTTTCGAAATTGCGCGAATGTCATCGATGCGTCTAGTAGGCTGATTAGTTCTTTTTCTACGTTTAAAGTTTCCCCCTGTGTGTTGTAGTAAATTCAATGCTGATTTGTATCCTTTCAGTCTTATTTATCCTATTTAAGGCTTGTTGGTGCTACGAGCGTACTTGTGTAGGCATTTACGATTGTTTACATTAAATTGGTTGGAAAAGAATTAGTTATTACATTGCATTTATACAATCGTACAATCGTTACATCGTACCGATGCTGACTTCAGCAAAATGAGAGATAAATAGATGTTTTTCAGAGTCTAGAAATTCCTCTCCAGGAAATGGAAAATTCACCACTCGATTACGGGACCCAACCAGAGGGACCAATTGCCATCTTCGCCCCCTCGATAAACTGATGTAATCTGAAACAATCGCAAATGATCGAAGCGAACGCTTGGGCTTCAGTACAACGGCCTCCGATATCGTGTAGGAAAATTGATTCGACGGTAGATTCACATGCGTCAACTGCCTCACCGTAACGGAGGCACACGCACGCACAAGCTCATCAAGCACCCCGCCCGCTCTGCACCCTCGAGACTCATGTGTCGAGTTTGCTTCTGCTTCAAAGGCCCAGAAGAATTCTTTGAAGTCATGTTATCAGCTCCTGGCGTCATGCTCCCGTTTCTAGTACAAGCTGCAATCAGCAGCCCATCGTCGGGGCGGCATGGGTGCGGCATACGGGCGCTGGGCATGGGCTTAACATTTGTCCGTTTGTTTCGTGCCGACCGGCGACCGCCCGAAGCTAAACACCTGACAACGGCGTACATAAGGCGCACGAGCCCACTTCCGGGCGATGGTGGGATCCGCAGGTCAGGGCGGAGGGCCAAGGGTTATGGGTCTACGGGCCCGCCACTAGGTACCAAGCTCTCCATTTTCACGAACGTCCGCTCGCTCGGAAGCTACTATCAGCGACATCCTCCGCACCACTCACACGCTGCCAGACGCCATTCTTCCTCGTCCACCGGCCGAACCATCGTTCGGTTCTTCGTAATGGCACAATTTGTGGCAGTATCATTGCTTATCAGGTAACAATTTGCACCTTCCGATACGTTTCCGGGCCACACCGCCGCTGGAGCGTGCAGTCGAGCTTCTTCGTGAAACACCGGGCGCCTCCATCGTGCGCGGAAAATCGTTCCTCACACGGGCAATGGTTTTCGGATGCCATTTTTCCACCCCCGGCTGGAGTGCGGGTTTTTTTTTATGAAATCATTTTCTTTTTGTAACATTCTTCCACTCCGTTTTACATCAATGGCCACAGTTGTTTACTTTATTTTTTTATTTTTTTTGGCGCTCCATTCTATCGTGCCGAAGCGGCGGGCTTCATTGTTCGGTTTACTTTTTTTCTCTCCTCATTTTGTACCATGTCTCTTATCTTTTGCCGGCTAACGTTTTATTTCATTAGAACGAAATAAAATAAACGAAACCGTTCGCGTTTGAAGGACAAATGAAGAAACGATCCTGCGAAACGCAGAAAAAAAAGCAATGAAGTGGCACGCTTGGCCCATGGACGGGCAGAAGAAGGAAACCAAGGCGCAAGAAAGATGGAAAAGAACAAAAAAGCATGACACACACACACACACAACAAATATTGCTGTAACCAACATAATACCATCGGCTGGTGGTGGGAAAAACTGTTATATTTGATGTATGACCATACCGCAGGACGTCATGCCCGACATGGCCAAATGAACCACCACCCGTGGGCCACTTCTACTGCAGCAAGCTCCCTTCCTTCTTGCTTCCTCTTTCACCCTGCGTCTACCCGCCCGAACTGCGACGGGGATCCAGCCAGGACTCGGGCGGCGACATGCCAGAGACTCCATCAACTTGTGGAGATTATTTTATTTTTTCTCGCTACGCGCCGGGATCGGAGTTTATTCGATCTCCCGTACCTTCTTGGGCGGAGGGAGACCCTCTACAGAAGCAGCTAGGGGGACCGGGAAGAGCAGGGTGTAGGAATCATACTCATAAAAATTCTACCCAGGAACAAGTGAAAAGCATGTGAAAAAAAACACCAACCGGACATGAGAGGGAAAAAAACCACCGAACCAAACCACCACCACCACTACCACCAATGGCTGACATGTGGGCTGACGCCGTATCCTTCCTGCCCAGCTTCCCTTCGTTCGTCGGGTTCAGCTTTCCTTCACAGAAAAAAAAAGAAAAAGAAAACAACCGCACGCGTCCATGTGGCGCCAGCGTTTCGCCCGGGACGACAAACAACACGACCGGGCCTATTACCCGCTCACTTATATCGTCGCAGTACCGTCGTGTCGTTAGAGGGATGTTTGTGCGCCTTTTTTTTTTGGCTACCGAAGTTTTCCTCCTCAATATGGACGAGCCCGGCCCACCACGGTACGCCATATTTTGCGTCGTACATTCATCTTCCCGCGAGGTCTCCAATCATTCGGTTACTTTAGATAGGTGACGGGCGGGAGGGGGCATTTTTTTGGGAGCGGGTTTGCTTCTTCAACTTCCCTGCTCGTGTGTGACCGACACTTTCCCGTGAGTGACACGCGTTTCCATGTTTACGAAAAAGAAGATGGAAAAACCAGGAAGCGAAAACCACTGTCCGAAGTCCGAAGCAATGTTCCGAGCGGTGTGTGGCGAAGTTTACAAGAAACAAGCTACTCCCGAACCCACCCATTCCCGTGGTGCGCCGTTGTGCACTTTTATTTGCACACTGGCTGGGACGTAAATGAACTTTTCAGCAGAAGCAAGGACGAACGCGTGTACTAACAGCGGGTTTTATTTCTCTCCCGGGTTCCGGGGCCGCAGCTCGTCGAACAAAGGCGGCGAGAGCAAACGGTGCAAGCTTCTGGGGATTTTTATGAACCGCGCGGAACAGTTAGTGTCGGTTCCATACTGTCGGGTCGGGTGGTACCAGTTGAACGACCTACGGTCTGTGGGGGGTTCAACTTCTGTTTTTTGTTAAATTCTTCCACGACTTGTGCTATGCTGGGACTGTTTAGATGCTGTAAGGCGGCAAACCAAACTGACCGGCGAATATCAACGTGGTTTTACTCTTTCATCAGTAGATTATTTCCTTTAATTGGGTGCTCAAAATTAGTTTTCACATTTGTGTTAATTAACGTTAGATTATTAGGTATAAACCCAAACCGAAGATTGTAGTTGATGCTTAAAAATATGGCATCGAGTATTACAGGATCTGCCGAAGCACTTCATTTTGAAGAAACTAGTTGATTTCAACCAAAACTTTAACGTTCGATAAAGATGGATGTTTTGAGTGGAAATTTATCTGCGTATGTAATGCTAATAGAATAGTTAAATATGTAAATAATATAGAGATTTTGTAAATTTAAAAAAAAATGGAATCAAACTGAACATCCATATTTGATAATTTATTTATTTATTTGGTTCAAATTCTTAAATAATGATAGAATGGTAGAAGAACATCTGGCAATGGATTTAAAGAAAAACTTCCACACTTAAAAATGAGAAGAGAAAATTTAACAAAATGGAGGATCAAAAAGTACCTGTTTAAATAGATAACAACTAGCACAATACGAAAGCTCTATCATTAAAATGTCCAAAGGTTTTTGTTTGCAAATATGTTGGAGTTCCAACAAGCAGGGTAACCGCTGAGGGGTAGGAGATGACAAAAGATAGGAAAGATCCTCCAACCGTGTACGGGTGGAAAACTTACGTGCAAGGTTCCTTTATTTTTTTCTCACTGTTCCCATTCTGTGGTGGCAATCCCTTACCGCAATACAAACCGGCCGCCGTGCTGCCGCCACCGACCGACGTGTGTTTGTCCAAGTTTCATTAGGTTTTATTTTTATGAAAATGATGTTTTTACGATTTTACGGTTACCTTCCCTCCCCCCATCGGGCTTGGCTTTGGCATTTCTCGCCCCGAATCCGGTGGCCTGTCCGTGTTGTGGAGTGTTCGACATGTGGTGTTGGCAAGCGGTGAATCTATCAGGCGTGTTAGGGGCGAAACCAAAAAAACAAAAACAAAAACACTGCCCAACCAACCAACCGAGGATGAGTTCTGATCCGACGCGTTTTTTTCTTTTTGTCTCCTCGCGTTCCGTCAAAGCAAAGTTTCCGTATTTCAAGCCATTACATTCTGCCTCCCACAACATCAACCGCCATCGGAGCGGCGTGACGGAGTTTATTGCCCGAAATGACTGTTGACGGCAAACAGGGCGAGCACTCAGCGCTCATATATATGTGTGTGTGTGTGTGTGTGATATTGGATGAGAATGCGCTGTTGCTCCGTGCCGGAGAAATCCGTTTGCCACCATCCGAACTTGCTTTCTGGCGGAGGTTTCCTTTCGGAATGCTTTATTTACGATGATGTGTTAAATCACGTTCACCGTTTTTGTAACGCCGCTTAGTTGTTTTTTTTGCTTTCCTACCATGGGCCCTGTGAACTGTGTGTGTATGCGTGTGTAAATGTCCCCAGCGTCTAGCACCGCCACATTCCACCGGATCTACGATAAGGGAAAAAGGTTGCGGTGAAGTTGAGAGGATTTGGTGCCTTAAAATGAGACGGAAGCAACACGGAGAGAAAAAGGACACCCGTGCGCCGCTGGCGTTGGAAGGTGTCGTTCATTAGTCAACTTTCCACACATTTTGATGAAACATATTTTGGATGATTTATGGCAGGGACAGCAAGCGCTCTGCCCTCCTGGCCCCCCACCCACCCACCCGCCCAGTTCGCACGTGTAGTAAACCGTTTTTGTTTTAACGAACGTTGCACCAAAAACGGTGGCCCGGGGGCAGCCGGAAGGACGATGGATGACGCCGGACGCAGGCAACCGTTCCGTTCGCGTTGGTTGAGATTAAAAACAGATTGGCAGGAGCAGAGCCAAGTGGATACTCCTTGATCCGGGCTGCGGGTGCACGCAACAACGGTGGAAGCCGCTGGCAGGACAGCTCCCGAAGGAACGGAACTGTCTGAAAGGTGCACCCGGGAAGCACTAGGGATGAGATAGAAAGGACCAGACGCAGTAGCGCCAGCGCTTCGGCCAACGTTTTGGCGAGGATCTGCCGCCCTGCAGATAATTAATCTTCAATCTATTTTCTTAATGAAACTTTTCCTGTTTCCGGCAGCCAGTTGGGACCGACCGGGAGTTTCGCAGGGAATCTTTCTGGCACCATGTTCCGTTTATGCCGCTTTCCGTCCACTGTTCTGCGTTTCTCCGGGGGCGAAAGTTTTCACTTCGATAACTTCCCCCCTGGGTTGGAGATCCGGAGGAAAATCGGATGAGAACGTTGTTGACCATTGTGTCATTCCAACATCCGCTCGGTCTCTGATTTCGCGAACTGGAGCCAGGAGGGGGGCCTGGTGAAGCCGATGCACGCTTTTCCGCCCGGAAAATGTGCCAAATAAGTTTAAGTGGTGTATCGCTCTCTGTTTTCGTTTTCGTACGCGTCAAGATAAGGAGGCGAGCATCGGTGGGAAGGGACAACCGAAATAGACCTCCGTAGCAGGCGGCGAATGGCACGCATATATTGACGCAATGATGACGGCGAATGCGAACGAATGAGTTTGCTAGTCAGATTGGATGATCAGGAACATCATCATAAAAGCTGTCGAAAGGATGGCGAAATGATTTGCGGCAAAGGATAAGATGATATACTACATCACTTTTGGTGCATTGGAAGAAACCGAATGTTAACAACTCGGTTTTCTTTTTTATAAACAAGCATAATAAAAACCTTGCTCCACAATACACTAACACATACGAGAAAGAGCTTTTCAAGAAGAACGAACTATGCTCTATATGGCTAAATACAATAAATACCTTTTTTAATCATTAAATTGGGAGAGTTTAAATCCCTCTGATTTTTTTAGAACCTGGTTCGTCCAGTCGTTCTTTTTCCAGCGTCGCTCACCAACACTTTTGTTGTTATGAAGAAGTTTTATGCTATGTAGATTTATGTAACGGATCAGGTTTCCCGATCAAGAATCCGAATGCTGCTTTAAATATCGAAAACTGGAGATTTCCTTATAAATAACGAGTATGTCTAAAGGGAGTAATTCGGTTACCATTTTAACAACTCTTCCACATCTTGGATTTTCGAGCAAATCAACAATTTGGGTAGGATTTTATGCATCCGGCGTGGTGCAACGATAGAACACATCACATCAGACGAATGATATCGATGGCCATACTAGGCTCGCCCGGGCAACATTCACACCGGACCAATAGTCGACCCGGGACGCCTTTGTATTGGAGCATATGGCTCAAATATTCATCGCAACAGAAGAGCTTTTAATTCCTGCCCCTGCCGGGACGAAAGTGACACAATTATGTCTAATGGAATGCTGCAGACGACACGCACCAGGGGGCCACTCGATCAATGCGGTATGGGTGTTTGGATGCGGGGTGTGCGAACTAGGGCGAACCCTAGAAGTGGTCCAAAATCAACCACAGCATCATGTGTGTATGTGTGGGTGTGTGTGTTTGCCGACCCACTCGATAACTGACACAAATTTAATCTCCGAACGAAATGTTGGTTCGATTTAATGTTGGGTCAGATTTTCCAGCACTGGCGAGTGGCGTTACAGTGGAAAACACTAGTACAGGCGGGGGTTGGGGGTCTGTTCGGGAGTTCAAATAAATTATGGATGATGTTCAATCGATCCACCAACCTACCAACCAACCAACCCGCCCTTGGTCTTGGTCCTGGCTATCGACTGCATCCTGCAACACCGACCACTGCACACTGATATGCGTGCCCTGTCCATCTCGGCATTGTGTGATTGGATTTTCAAAAGTTTAATCCTGTTTCGTCATGGGTGCATCACTGACGTGTGTCTCTATGTTACAAACAGCGTGTGCTGCATGCTGACCTGATGGCTTCCCGGCAGGACTTGTGCTTGCTTGTCAGCCGTTTTCTCAACAAGTGACACGGTGGATCAGCTACTCCGCATACGCCTGACGAATGAAATAATCTTCAAATCCGCCATCCGGTGGTGGTCACGTTCCGGCGAATGTTGGGGAACGGTTGAGCGGAAATTTTTCCAATGCTGCAGTGGAAGAAAAGAAAAATTGAACGCTATTAACGAACGATGGGGTCACGATGGAACTTGACAAACTTTATTAAACCACCGATATTGGTGGCACGGTAAGAGCAACACGGACGTCTAGTGTGACGCATGGCCGTGTCCTACTCTGTCACCTTTTTCTTTCTATCTTCACACTGGAACGATGTTGGAGGATACGAGGGTCAAACAACTATTTAAATTTCATTATTTAAAAATCAACTAACAAGAAACAATTATAACAATTAATAACAATTTAAACTATTATCTGTAATTAGTAATAATTTCAGCAAAAATTAAGCAGGCTATATAAAAACCCTGCGTTTTCAAATCTTTTTTTTTACCTACAATTGTTTTTTTTTGTTCGTCCTTTATGTCCATTCGCCATTGGTCCTTGGTGGACTGGTGTCAAGAGGTCCAACTTTCTTCTAGCACGGGTGTCCCATTTTCCCGCCAGCATGAGGCAAGGTCAACGCAAAAAAAAACCACCACCTCTAGAGTGGCCCCAAGATCGTGCCTGACCGAGAGCGAAGGACGACGATATGGGAGCCACATGCCACCGACTGGAGGGCCGATTGATCGATGGTGCTGCTGCACGAATGGCACCCGAAAGGCTCCACCCGCTCGCGACACCCTCGACCCCGGTGAGGGCTGGCGAATGAAGATGTATTCTTTTTAATTAATTGTCAAAGTTTAGTTGAAACAGAATTTGTTGTCCCCTGCTCCTGCGGAGGAACGTTTACGGGTCTTGGTCTCTGCTAGTTTTACTGGAGGTCGGTTGGCAAATTAATTTCGCTGCGGCGTGGTGATGGAGGCTATCTAATGATTCCCCCGATTGCCATTAGATATCACCATGTCCTGGCCCGTGCCCTGGCACAAAGCTGCCCGCAGAGGCCGGGTGTGGCGTTGTAAGTTGTTGCGAAAATTGTTGCGAATATATTCCCAATAATCAACCGAGCGACGCCACGCCATACCAATGGGGTCCGGATGAAGTCGTCCTCGGCACAGGGAGGACGCGACTTGCAATCCTGCCGATGCGAGCGATGCAGCGAACGAACACTTACGCACACGCGACCAGAACGCTTCAATTAAAAGTTTACCCGTTCGCGAAAGTAATGCCCTTTACCTCCGCCGCCTGTCGCCGGTTTCGATTCCGTGTCCGTTTTCCCGGTCCGCTAAGTGTGTTGCTTCTTTCGTTCTGCGCAATTTTCTTTGTTTAAAATGAGCAACACGTTCATAAAGCTAATCAAGTATTTTATTGAACAACTTTCTGCTTCTGCCGCTGCCGCTGCTGCCTCCCATCGAAAGTTCAACTCACATCGAAAGGGCGCAGAAGTGGGGTGGTGGGAAAACCAGGCTAGGAAGATATATATATATATATATATATTTTTTCGATATTGTATTTTTTGTCTGCTCTTTTTCGCTTGCCACCTGTCATACCACACACACACACATACACCATCGGGCTGGAGGAGGCTACTTTTCTTCGGGATTCCAGAAACGAAAGCGGAAAGTTTTTCCTCCCGTCGTAAATCGTGCCGGATGCCACAGCGTGCGCCAGCATACGCCCGCTATCCGTTACTATGAACGAGCACACACGGACCCAGCCACACAAACACACACCGATACACAGCCACCATCCGATTCCGATGATCGGTGGCAAGATTACATTCCACATCGCTACCTTATCGTGCATGGTTTCAGACACAGCCGGCAAAGCGCAACGAAATAGGGGGGCGGATGGAAAGATCTTCGCTGGGAGCGGAGGGGGGGGGGGATGGTTGGGAGGAACCCTCAAGCCACAACAAAAGCGCCGGATAACATCCATAATCAGATGCCAAAGGCGTGTGTTCCGGGAGCGAGCGTGGTTTACGTTTGTTGGTGGTGGTGGTGGTGGGAGAAAAACCGAAGAAACACAAGCATTCACTGGAGAGCAGCGGGGAAAATGGCGGCGGGGGTGGATTGTAAAAAAGAAAACCAATGGCTGGGAAGGACTAGGCGTAGGACTAGGAGGGGACCGCACGGAGCCGGTAATACGGTTACGTTTACTTGACGTACGTACAGCGCGTTTGTTGATAGCGTTTGCCTAACATTGAAGCATCAATATTCGCAG
>JAOEFI010000003.1:17015261-17036205 GCA_034621735.1 Anopheles plumbeus
CAATCAACGGTGTTGGTTAGCGCCCGACCCACCGACCGGTTTGAGGTTAATTGTGGCAGTAAAATCCCTCACACTCGTAGAGCTTTATATTATAATCGAAACAACCTGCGGAGGAAAATCCGCCATCTATACACCATAGAGAAAACAAGAAAAGAAACACAAGCATGCGGCGAATTGAGACACAGAAGCTTCTTCACGTGGGTGGGGTTAGATGGAAAACAGTTTTCCTTTAAACCGTCTTCCATCCACTGGTGTCTCAAATCGGCCAAACGCCCGTTCAGCCAGCGCGCACTCTGAACACGTTCCATGCAGCAAATCATGGGAGCGAAGGAGCAGAGAGAAGAAAGGAAAATGGGAGTGAAGGATGGGAGTGAAGGAGCAGAGAGAAGAAAGGAAAAAAATAGAAAAGCTCGAACCAAATAAGACATCGGTGAACGGTTCAGCTGGGCTCACACTGCACCACACAGCGCCCCTACCATCGCCCAAGGAGCTCCCGGGAAGGATAATGCTGGATGGATATAAATTTCATTTCACTTCATTTAATTGACTATAAATGTCACACACCGAAAAGTAATACATCGTTACACGGTAGGGTCTTGTGTCTTTCTTTTTAGTCTTTCTTCCATTCTCTCTCTCTCACCCTCTGGACTTCCTTTCCCTTTGGCGCATATCCTGGCACGGCACTCGATGAAGTCGCCCCGTAATTCATTCGGTAATTGTTCGGCATCTTGAGTGCCACTTTTCTATCGAAGGCAAGCCGTCAAGCTCGGTGGGCGGATGGGAAAATGCTTGAGCGAAGGCCTGGAAAGGGGGATGAAAGGGAGGTAATTATTTATTTCCCAGCGAAAGATTTTCGCATCGACGTTGGGCTTTGATTAAGATAGGTTCAGCCATTCTTTTTCCCTTCCTGCGCCAATATTGTTTTCGATGTCATCTTCCGGAACTGCGATTGATTCACGGAACTGCGGCGATGGCGCCAGATCCCGGGGTGGGGGGGGAATTGCACGACCATGCCACGTGCTTTGAGTAGTAATCAAACATAGTGGAATTAGCTTTCGGCTCCCTTAGGGCCGGGGGAAAGAAAGTTGCTTCTCTATGGGCCGGGCTTTGATTAATGTTTCCGTTTGTACCGACCGCGGCGAAAAACCCGCGGCATTCGGCCGTCCGGCCGGTATTGTTGGAGAATAATAAGCATAAAAACTACTACAATCCGAAAAAAAAAAGGAAAACCCTTTTCTGTTGGACCGCCATTCCAAAGGCCACGTACCAGAAACGAATGATAATTATGAGCCACGAAACGGCACCAAAGTAGAACATCTTCGAGGTTTTTATTCTCCCGTTACTCGGTCATCATTTTCTCTACAACAGTGCAACATCAAACGTATCGGATAGCGAAGGGAAATGTCCAATGTAAAAAAAATTGTAATGGCAAATGAACAAGAAAAAGAAACCCCGGGATCGTCTTTTAACGTCCGATAACAAAAGGAAGTGGCGCCTTCGATGGCGCTTTTTTGTGAACCCATGGGAAAAAAACCCGTCCCACAATCTAAGAAAGTACAAAATATCAAAAAGGCATAAAAAACAGGAAAGATAATAAGAAAACTGCATATAGCAGCCCGTGCTCGGTGTAGCTGATTCGACTTTGCCGCCTCGAAACGCCGTCCCTTTTGCGCGCCAAAGCAGGCAGACAAGGATGGGAGAAAATACAAAAGAAAATTGCCCTCCTCGCCGTCATCATCTGCATGGCGCAAAAGGAATCTGCCGCCACTTCAACATTCTGTTCGACATCGCTCCGGCGCACTAGATCACGGATTACACGGCTCTACAACTGGTGCCGTGCCGGAAGTGGATTGCCGGCGGCCATCGCCGGGCGTATCCCGACCGTCTTCCCGGTAGGATTTGTAGGGATTTGCTTAACGTTGACTGAACTGAATTAGCGATAACTTTGGCGCTGCGCTGGCCGCTGGGAGTCGCCAACGTTGAGTACACTCACTTACTTCCCACCGGGGGGTGCACCGGGTGGGAACAGGAAAAGGACAGGCATCGGACACGATAGTGCTCGGTGCAAGGGTTTGCTCTAGGGCGGAAGGCAATTGGCCCGACTGGAAGCTAGCTTGCCGCCCGGTCCGAGTGCGCCAGTTTCTCTTGACTTAGTTTTTTGTTTTATTATTGCAGTATGGCGAAATAATTAAATTTATCGTTGAACAGCCCTGGGACGATGGCGTCACGCCATCAGGTGACCATGGGCGCAGGCTGGCTTTCCGAATGGAATGTCATTATGGGGTTGGAAAACGTGGACTGTCCGTTCGGAATGCATAATTCGAAGAGTGAACAGTTGATGCGTGCCGTACCATGATGAGCGGACTATTTAATAGTAGGACACTTGAAGAACGTTTAATGCGCCGGAAGGAATCATGGGTTTGAGTCGAGATTTTGAAGAAGGGGTTTTGTGAAGATTGGTGGTAATAAAAAATCATTTAATGTTCATTAGGGTAAGATGAAAATATTTACTGTTTAATAAACAATTCATTGGTTTTTTTTTTCACAGTTCAGATGAACAAAACTATAAAGGATTGTACTAGAGCGATTTATGTTTGACACTTTCTTCTTTGCTTTCTATTTGTCTAGAGTTATTAGAACTTTACTGTTGTATTGAACTGATTCCAATAATCAATCAATTTAAACTATTAAAGCCTGTGTTGTCTAGAAGATTCTCCAAATGCTCCTTGATTTGTTTTGTACTAACTACATTTTGTTTTCCTAAAGTAGACATATTACTGATGGACTTTCTTCATTTTCGTCCTATTTAGAAAATTTCAATTCGAAATTTGTCTTTATTCTACAATATTCTCTATTCTTTGAGACGAATTTGCTAAATCTCACTATGTTGTAATACTTTCATACTTGATAATGTGAGTTATTACATAAAAAAAATCTATGATCTTCTCAGTTCAAAGAACTTCTATGGTTTATGATCCTACTAAATGTGGGCAACAACGATCTATCGCGTTACTTCCGACGCTAAAACTGCAGATTACGGAGCCTTGCATCCCTTGAGTGCTCGATCATCGTCGGAAAACGGTGAGAAAAGCCTGCGCGACAAGCCAGCTGGTCGGACGATACTAGACCGAACGGCGGCCCCCCTTAATCCCGCAGTCTCTTCATGCTCGTAAACCTTGGCCAAGACACGGCTTCGCCGGTCCATCGTTGGCCCATATTGGGTCGCTGGGTTTAGCCCGGGGCTTGACCCACCGTATGAACTGTTCGCGTACCGAGAAGGGCACAGCCCAACAGTGCATCCCGTTGGTGGTTGGTGGACAATTAATTTAATCCTCCGCGGTCCACGGTAACTGTTGCTGCTGTTGCTGTGCGTGACTTGTCGACCCCGGCCCGACAGAAGGGCGTGAGTCTTTAGAAGCTTAGCGTCGCGAAACAGCAGCAGGCGAGCGCCGGCGAACTAATCGAAAAGATCGAAACGGGCTTCTGTTACCGAACCCGAATCGGGATCACATTTACTGTTGCCGGTGCTGAGGACGTGCACAGCATTTGGAACCGGGGAGTCTTGGACCATCCACGGGCAGTTTGGGTCCGATGCAACAGTGCACTCCACTCCGGCCTCATCCACTGCACTCTGGAGTTGCTGCTGATACGCTCGAGAAGATGGTGCTTTTATGGTCCCACTTTCTTTTCTTCTGAAACACTGTACGATGAGTTCTACACTGCCGCTTTGTTGTCTTAGGCTGTGTGTTCATCCCCTTTGTTCTTCTGCCCACGTAGCGGAGCAAAACCTTGCTGAACCTGTTCCTGTTGCTGTTTTTCCTCCGCGTGCGCTTTTTAATTGCTTCTCGTTGCGCGAAAGAGCAGAAATAATAATAGCAATTAAAAATTCGTGCTACTTTGACCGAAAGAATTTCCCGTGGGAGGCAGCCAGCGTGGGCCAAGGAACGGTCAACAGGAACGGGCAACAATGTTAAAGGCATGAATCTGCCTGGGACTGGGCAGATATTTATCTACCACTTTTCTCACCTTCTAGTCTGGCGGGAAAATGAGGAAAAGCAATGAGGCGCCCTGCGTACTGCATCTCACGGCGGCGGCGGCGGCGGCAAATCTCACCGAAACGTGTCAGGGAACATTGCGCAAGAAATTAACAGCTGTTTACTATTTGCATATGAACGACCGACTGGGGAGTGGGGGAATAGTGAACTTCATGTTCCGAAATGTAGCTGCAGGTGTACACAGTTGCACTGGACATTTCCCGGGAACCAGGAGCATCGCGATTGCCTGCCAGGCTTAGTGGAAAGCCAGTACTTTAATGCCCATTATGAACCCCACCGTCCTGCCCACCGAGGAGAGAGAGAGAATGAGAGAGAGAGACAGAATGGGAGTCTTCCAGCTGCAGTCAGCAGCAGCAGTAGCAGCCGACATGCCCGGGAGCTTTTCTTCCAGAACTCTCTCGGCCCTTTGTGACCCTTGTAACATATTGGAATGGCGCTACTATCAAACTTGAATCACTGATCGTGCAAACCGACGCCAGGTTCCGGAGGAACCAAATGAAGCTTCTCGTCCAGTCCTCGACGATTTGTTGTTCCGGGTTCCGGTTCGGGTTGGTGTTCTGGCCGCATGTTGGGTATGGCAGTGTGTTTATTTAATTTCGCCCGTAAACCATATGCCAAAAGCCCGGTGGTAAAATATGCTGCAGCGCAAGCACACTGCGAAGGAAGGAGTAGATGAAGCGAACGAGGGTCGGGGTTGTCAGTAACAGTGTCCAGATGTTGCATGGACAGTTCAAGTTCTAGGAGGAAAGTAACGTCAAGCGCGGGGCATGTTTGGGATGGTTTAGTGGAATTTCGTCATTGGAGAATGAATAATTGAAATACTTTGTCCTATTGTAGGACTATTTTCATGGAATAAAGGATATTGTCCCCTAATTATTTGATAAATTAGATTTATTCCATTCTGAACATATTTGAGTGAAATTGTTTGCTTATAATACAAAGCATCCAGATAATATTTAGTTTAGTAGTTTAGATAATAGCAGGCAAATATTTCATTAAACTTTTCAATCAACGAAACTTTCCAAACGATATTTCTGTTCCCATAAACTCTCACAAACACGACCGTCACAACGACCGCTCTCGGACATCCTTCTCCTTCTCCCTCATCCTCCCCCAACGAACGTGAATCGCCCCTCGGCGCTTCCCTTGTTCGAATCCGCCACGAAGAATGTCCACCGACCGTTCGCTCAGGTGGCCAGCCGAAAGTCGTAGAAAGTACCATTGCGCCACAATCAAAGTGACTCGATGCCGGATCGATGCGTACCCGCCGATGGCGACCATATTTCCGGCATCGAAACGGTGCACCGGAAGTTGCACCGAAGACCGGTCCGAACGGGGCCGGGCCGCCCGTCGTTCGTTGATGAGCCCTTCACGCCGGTCGTTGGTGGTTGTGTTTATGCGTTCCTTTCGTAAATCCGGGTACCCCACAGCGAGTTTGTGTGTGTGCATGTGTGTACATCCGTTGGTGTGTGTACTTTGAGGGCTGGGCGAAGGACCACAGCTCCGCCCGTCGGTAACTGTGGTATCCATTTAATCGCACCATCAGGGCGCCATTTTCTGGCCCTGGAAGCAACCGGATGGGAGCCGGAGAACGCCCGGCGGGGACGCGGCCTGGTGGGGAATTGAAATGAACATATCGTCTGATTGGAATGTAAAATGGCAGAACCGGAAAAAGCGGGGGAAATGCACTCGAGTGCACTCCACAAAACGTGCCCTGCCGACTGCGGGCCGAAAGCAGCGGGACGGAATTATTGCCATTTATCGATAACGAGACCGTGTTAACTGGCCTTGGTGTGCTCGGGGTGCACAATGCACACCGCCCCCTCCGCCTGTGGCCCCCGTTTGCCCCACCCCACCCTCCAGTACGGTTGTATTTATTAATTGAATCACATAATGCCATCGACGGTCGCTATCGATCCGGGAGTGGTGGACTTTATTTCCTTTCACCGGCCAGTTCGGCTGATTAGCCGCCCGGGCGCTATTCATTTAAATTTTCCACCGGTTTTCTGTTTCCTTTTTTTCCGCATCGCTTCCGTCCAGTATAGAGTGGCGCCCTATCGTATGGAACGATCTCTAAACGAGCCGCGGTTATCGGGTCACGCTTGTGTCGAGTGCACCGCCTTCTTCGCAATTCCGATTCCGGAAATCCGATTTTGTTGTTATTTCCCGCAGCCACAGCCGCAGCGTCGCGCGGGTCAACCGCACACGGAAAGCTATCAGCGTTATCACACATCATACATCCAATTTCATCGAATATGTTTTTCTGGACACCACACTAACTCGGTAGCCCGGTGGAAATATCATACGGTATCAATTATAATTACCTGACGGGGAAAATACGATAAATTGTAAGCATTTACACTCGACTCATTATCTAACGTAATAGTACTATGAAATATATAAAAAGTAGTGTCTCTTGTTGCATTTAGAAAGTAGTTATTATGTCGATGCTAAAACACGCTGTGTATCGTCGGTTACGGTCTGTCTTGTGTTCATTCATCCAATATTAACATGTTGCTGCGTGCTTGGAATGACACCTGAAAAAAAAAGTTTCTGTACATCTACTTCCAGATTATGCTCGACGAATATGAATGGAGGAATACTGCCACTGCCGGATGGGGGTATACAGTTCCAATCGTAAATCACCGTGAAGACAATCCTGAGGGAACTGCTGACTCCCGAAAATCGTGGGAATATGTGGGAAAGTTTATTTGCTTAGGACAGATAGAGCGAGAAAGTGAGAAAGAAAAGAAAAACAGAAGCGAACGAAAAAGGAGAGGAAAGGGTAGAGAGAAAGGGAAACTGAATCAAAGTAAGGGTGGAGAACGAACCACCGACACATTGGCGGCTGATAGTTATTACACGGGTATTCCGGTTTCTTATCAAAACAGCACCGGCCGCCTTATGGTGTCAGCAGGAGGGAAAACGGCCAACAAAAGCATAATCAAACATGTCCGCCGGCTGTAGTCATAGTAATTACAGCCCCTCCTCTTGTCGTTCTGCTTTCCAGGCTCGGAGGATCCTAGTTGGTGGAACTATGGGAATTGAATGAAATTCCCAGCGGCAAAAACTAATAGGGAAACATAATTTATATGTTTTCTGAAAAACGAATTAATTTCTACAACTTATCATTTCCCCAGATTTATATCTTCTGGACGTCTTTTATTTGCCACGTTCTATAAACTTGTGTTAAAACGTAACATCATTATTTACCGAAACTAAATCTATATATATCTAAAAGTAATTTTTATATAGTATAGTTTCATTTTCCGGAAATGAACGCATAATTGTGTACGGAACCATAAATAATTAAAATGAAAACCAATATATAAATAAGC
Source organism: Anopheles plumbeus (assembly GCA_034621735.1). Lineage (NCBI taxonomy): Eukaryota > Metazoa > Arthropoda > Insecta > Diptera > Culicidae > Anopheles > Anopheles plumbeus. The sequence continues at coordinate 17,022,655 of JAOEFI010000003.1, forward strand.
TTTGCTCACCCATATATGGAAACTATTTAAGTTATTGTGAACATGTGACCTCACTAACGTACGTCGAGATGCCACCTTCATACGATTTCCTGCTTTTCCAGCTCGTCGCCATGGATTTTCCGGATGATCATGAGTAGCTATTGTTCGCGGGAGAACAAGAAGGAGATAACTATTGTCAACATATCACTAGCGGTTTAGGAACCATAATGCGCATAGACGCAAATAGTAGGGGCGACTTTGAACAAAAAACTGTGCAAAAAAAAAACGCAAACACGCACACACACAAACCCAGCATGAAATTGCAGCCAAGATGAAAAGGATCCTGATGACGATGGCGGAAACAACGGTACTCATTAGAACACTGGTTACCGGAGCCCGAGGGTCCATCACTCCAACCGAACTGAGCAGCAGTCGCAGAAAATCGTACTAATAATAAGCCAAAGGCGCCAAAGGCAGCCGTCCGTTGTGGGGGTTTTTTTTTTGCACAAATCCGTTCTTTTCCAGCATCCAGTGAGAGAGAGGGAGAGAAAAAAAAAAGAGACAAGTAGAGAGAAAGATTGCCAGGGAAAAAAAACAGGTAACTAAACGGCACACGATGGAAGTCGAAGAACGCTAATATTTCAACGGCTCGTTCGGTGGTCGAATTCCGATGCGAACCGCCCTGGTGGGGGGTGGGAGCAAATGGAACAAGGGAGGCCATCGGGACGCCACAGGACATCCACTTTCTAGCGGCGGCTAGGGTACAAGGCGAGCAACACAAACGACGAGCTAATTATTTTCATGCCTCCAAACGGTTTGGCGCGCGCTCGCGCTGGCGTGATGATTGCGCGCTGCTTCCGATTTTCCCGCACGGCCCCGCCGGCGGTGGAAATCAAATAAAGCAAGTTGTCTTGAGGGCACATTTTTTCTCTCTCTCTCTCTCTCTCTCTCTCTCTCTCTCTCTCTCCCATTCCCATCGCACTCGATCGCGGAGGAGGGTGGAGGACGGCATCATCAACAATGCTGGCGATTACGCGGTGACTTTCGCTGATGCTGGAGGAAGATGACTCATGTGGCATCCGTCATACGGCACGATACGGGAACGGGACGGGAATCGGATCGGAATTTCGATTTTGATGCCGGCCGATGCCGGAAAACAGCATAATCGCTGGATGGGTGGCAACGGCGGTCCATCGAGGGAAAAATCAACATTCGTGTGATCGATTGGCCACCGGTCGGAGGCTGACAGGAGTCATCTGTACCGAGAACGACAGCAGAATTCCCAAACCCTACTGCTACGATTTCTGCTGGACTGTCCTTTCTTTCATACACGATTTTTTATCCCACCCACTTCCCACCCTCAGTTCTCGACCCACACGAATACGAAAAAAGAGAAGATATTTATGTAGCCGCCAGTTATGGATAATTGATTCGATTCTTCTCAGCGTAGCACGCTTCACGTGGCGCCACAGATCGCAATCGGTGCCAGCGAAATAAAACGATGAAGGATAGTAAAAACCAAGGGTACAAAGTTGGCCCTCCACCCCGGGCCTCGGAGTGACAGACGGATGACGGACGTTTGGTCGTGTTTTTGTTTGCGCCCCTGGTCGTTTGCGACAGTTCGGCCGGGAGATTTTGTGTGTGTGTAATACGTCAATTCATTCGTTTCCATCGTCCGTTCGGAGAGCGTTAAAGTGTTTTTTGTTTGTTTGTTTATTTATTGTTGTGTTTGGAAAAGCAGGAAAAATCCTGCCCAAATTTACATACCCTCGAGCAGCAGGAGCGGACCGACGGTGCGACGTAAAACACACTCTAGAGTGACTCTAATAAACTTGTGCTCATTAAAACTTTCCACTGACAGCTCTGCGGACCTACGTCAGGTTGGCCGGTGGGTCCCCGATCGTCCCTCCATCATCCGCCCGGAGGGAAGTGGAGTCCTCGCGAAGGACGATGAGAACGCGTGGCCGGAACCGGCCGTGGCTCGGCGGAGGATCGGCAAATGTCCTGTGACAAGTGACTCTCGGCGAACTTTGATGGTTTCGACGGGCAGCGTTCTTGGCAGGGGCCGGACGACGTTACCCAAATCAAAAATTTTAACAATCCTTCGGCGCTGTCTCGCGCCTGGGCCCTCCTCGATCAATCAGAATCGAACCGATCGATGCCGTTAATTCCCTTCGCACCTATCGCACCGTATAGAATCACGGACTGTGGAAACACACGGCATGGGGTGGGGAAGAATATTTTGCCGGATTCTGAGAGGCTCCGGCTTGTCGCCCTAATGGTTCTAGGATTGCGATAGCGAAATCCGGTCGGATTGCGAGTGGCGCGTGAGCGCTCCGTTTGCATAACCAGGTCATAACCAAATCCGATACAGATGGCAGGCGGGGTGGGGTGGGGGCGCACGGGGTGCACCATGAAACCACCATCGTGACGGTGGCACATGTGCCAGGTCGTCATAAAGACGTAAATATTCACGCGAAAAATGTCTGCCCCAGTCTAGCCCGCGGTCCATCACTTCAGGGCCAGGTGGCTCGCTCGAAAGCCTATCACGGTCCTCGCGCCATTCCGGGCGCTTTAGACGGTGGCCATACGATGATAATGTGGTGGACCAGAAGGCCCGTTGGAGGGATGGGGGTGGGTGATGGTGGGGAAGTAGAATGGGATGAAGAGTGACACAGGGCTTCGCCTGCGTCAGTGGCAGCCGTGAAATGGAGGGTTCGATAAAATTCAAATTCATAACACACTTCCCACGCCCGGAGCCGATTTGCGATTCGGGGTCGAACTCGCACCGGCAGCACCGGCGGCAATCCTGACCGTATCCTGATTTTGCATTCCGATCAGCATTATTCCATCACGAGCACTTTGCATTTACTTCCCCCAATTCATACCTTTTGCCCTTATCGGCCTTTGCGGGGGCCGCGCCCGGTTTCCGGAAGGACCGAGAGGGCGAACGCCGCCGATACGGTGGTCCTCCGTCAGGACATTTCCGTTCGCGGGGATCGGTGCTTCCGCCAGTGCTGGGGCGGTTGCGTGCGGGAACCGAAAGTGACATCCACATACTACACGTCCACCTAGCGGGAACTTCGCCGGGACGGTCCCGTTTGCCAGCTGCTGCAGCTGCCGGATTCGGGAACGTGATCGATTCCTCGTTTGGTGGTGGAAATATTTCACGAATCCTTTTCCCCCACCCAATGACGGGAGGCGTGGGGCTGTTGCGTGGATCGATCGGTGCCACGACCGCGAATAGTGTTGTACCTCGCATTGCACTTGTTTTTAGTCAACTTCAGACCGACAACCGGCAAAAACTCCAGTAGTGGCCGGAAATGGTGGGAGTCTGGACACGAGCTTGACTAGTGGGCGCTTGGTGGGTGGTAGGGTTGTGTCTTTATCGCACTGAATGTTGTTACCATAAATAAATGAATCGAAGGTGAACCAGAATGGAATTGGTGGCAAGTTTTTCATTACGAAACTGTACAAAGTTATAACCAAGAAAGTGTAATTGTCTTCTAGCAGGTTCAAATTTGTAACAACTTTGAAAGATATAATAATTTTAAAACAAACAACTCATTACACTATTAGTTACAATTAAAAGAACAATACTGAAACAGCGGTAACAATGATTTTCCAGGAAGTTTTTTTTTCCTATTAGTTTAATCCTTAACTTTTTCGAAGCTCAAGGTCCGATAAATGGATCGGACGCGAAAATCCCACTGGAAGCTCCCAACTACTTTCATCGACTGTGTCTACCTTCGTTCCTGCTGTATAATACCCAGCGACAAGTAACCGGCCACTTGAACAAAATCTGGCCTGCCGTAAGCGAAGGTTAACTTTAGGGAATTCGGCCCGCCGGTCGACTCCGCCAAAAGTCCGTCGATTCAAATCGGCTTTCGCAGGTCCCCGAAGGGAAGAGAGATTTTAGATTCTGCCCCACACAACACCGACGGATAATGATGCCTCTAAGGGCGCAAAATAAAAAAAGAAACACGAACCCACACACACATTGGCACACATTCAATGGGAAATTCCAGGACATGCTCCACCGGTGCGCACGTTGTCGTTGGTTTCCGGGGATTGGGAGCACTTCGAAGACAAAGAAGGACGACGGTTCTGGTTGAGTGGAATGTTGTCCTGTCCAGGGAACCAGCCCACTGGGAGGCGGGTCGGGAAGCAATCAATTTCATGATTGATTTAAAACATCATTGTCCCCGTCGGTCTCCTCGTTCTCTGCGGATGAGTCTGAAGTGCAACCCACTTCCACACGCACACCCCGGCCCAATCCTGGTCGAGGAGGTCCGTGCAATAAGTTGTTGTACTACCAAGGAAGAACGAGAATCATGCAGTTCAACCTTGGATCAGATTCTTCCTCCAGGGCCGACCGGTTCTGGGCGGTCAAACGAAGACTCCTGAAATTCCACCTATTCTTACGCCAGCAAGGGTCTTAAGTTCAAGGGTACCATATTGTTTTATCACTTGTAATGCACAATGGGTGCCCCTAATACTAAAGCTGCGATTCATTTCGTGTTCTATTCACGATACACCATAACGCAGGCGTTGTCTTCCCAGCAACATACTCACGGAAAAACGACTACCTTCTCCTGCGGAAAATTGATGAAATGATGGTGTCTCTGCAAAAAATAATTCTCAAATCTAAAAAAAAATTTACACTACAAAGTTTAAGTATTAATGAAATGCTTCAAATTGTTCAAAAATACATGTAAGTATGTTCATTTATGCCAAAGTCATCGTTCAGCCATTCCTCCGTTATAGGCTTTCGGTATATTGTAATTCCACAAACTTTTCAATCAACTACACATTCATCACATTTTCTTCGTTAGCGCAAACAGCAAATGGCGCAAACCAAACAATAAAAAAAATGTTACCTGCTGTAGAACACGGTCCCCACGGAACGGTGCGATGGGATTCCATTTTTGTTTTCGTCCTTTAATTACTTCAGTTCTGCTTGCACTTTTTCCGTTTCATTTGCTGGTGAGTGATTCTACTTTTTTTCTTCTCCCTTCTGACGTATGTCTCTCCACCTGGTTCCCCCCAGCTCGCTACGCCCGACGAGCGTTCCCTGGTGGAGATAATATCGATGACCGATTTTAATTAATTGAAGAACCTTCGCCCGTACCAGCTCGGCGGCGGATTAAGGTGTGGATTAAGGGACGAAAGCACTTGCCCGGTGCTGGTGCCGGAATTCATAGTATTGTGTCGCTTCATTTTTCGGTGAGTTGATTCCGCTTTCCGGATCCGTCCTTATAGGACTGTGTCCGGGCACAGAATTCGTTCGCGGAAACGTCTGCTCGCAGTAGACCGGTGATGGGAATTCTCATTTGGATTACGTTTTGTCAGCATCCTCATAGCACTTCCAACTAATGCAGTTCCGGAGAACAAACGTGCGCTCGGACTCCGACGCAGTGTCGTCATACTTAATAATACATACTCCTTGTTTCGAAAGGGATGTTACTTTGCTACCCTAGTGTAAATATAAATGTTCATTATTTCGGTGGAAGGGAAAGCAAAATACCTGTAGCGCGTTTGAAATGTTCTCAATTCATGTCGTTTGTAATTGATTCCCAAGGCTTACTCGTTAGCTCATGTTCCACCAAGTAAGCTTCACATACATCTTTTGTTAAGTAATTGAAACCACGTGAAAATAATTGTTTAAGTTTTAATACATCTGCCAGTTTTCAATAATCAAAACCGGTTAACTATATTTGGAATTATTTTTCTATTACTAAACACAACTCTTTGGTGGCTCCCAAGAAGACATTGAGGGTTGTAGGTTATAATCAGATCCACAATTCCACAACTCCACAATTTGATTTTTTTATCAAAATGAGGCTCAATTTTATATTAGTGTTCGTACAAATAATTTTAGACCATTCATGCTTTTCAATCAATCCATGCAATTCTATGATGACATCTGAGGGGTGAAATAATTAAAATACCAGTCCAATTTCCGTGGATTTATAGAACCATCTGAATATCGAAAAGGTATCGGCTTGTGGTGAAGCCCAAATGTATGCAACACGAAGTTCATCTCTGAATTCGAGCACATTTTCCAGGTTTGTGCGATTGGATAGTTCATCTAGCTCGAATGTACAGACTTTTTTTCTACATCGCGCTGGACCAGAAGTCGGATGAACAATCCGCGTTCGGATGAATTTCTTCCCTTTCAGAAATCGATCGGTCGGTCTCGCTCATCGTAACACACTCGCACTTTTGCCAGTACGTTCCAAGACGTCGCAGTGTCGACACGGATGTGAGATAGCGTGTGAAGTACGGGTGAAATTTTCGCGCGCGCGACTGTGTGCTGCATATTGTGTTTCTCGGCAAACGGATTCGTTCTTGTTTGAACGTGCGGGGAATGTAGCAAACATCCTTCGCATCGGAAGCTGAATATCCTGCAGTGAAGTGCGTAGAAAAAGGTAGAGATAGTTGATTAATTCGCCAACTGTAAAAACCCAGAAAACAACGCGTGCGTGTCACGAAACAAGGGCGGCCTGGTGCTGTGTGGGTTTGGGTAGGCACTCTTTACACGCTTTCGTTTTACGCCGGCAACGCTGCGGAACGGTTTTTTTTCTGCCGGGTAGCCGAAAACATTTGCCAAAAAGGCACCGAAGGGAAGAAAGCTGCCGAAGCGGACGAAAACTGTCGCGAAAAAGCCTTCGTGTAACGAAGCGAACGTACACACACGCAACCAGTGCGGGCCGTGTGCTCCGTGGCATAGCCTTTTCGTGGGCAGCCCACGGAAGCCCCGTTAGGATGGGCGAGTGTTAGAAAAGCGGAGAGAGGCAGATCAGGCTTTGCTATATTCTTCTTAGCTTCTGCACGGATGCTCGATGGGGCAGCAAGGAAGGTACCGTGGTTGCTGTGCTGTGCGCTCGGTGATCCACTCTTCTACCGTTGTAACGATTCTCCGGGGAGTGTGTGGGTGTGCGTCGGTGTGCGAGCTTTGGAGTGAGGTTTTGCTCGAGAAGCGAGTTTGTTTATAGGGCGCACGGGAACGCGGGTACGAGATAAACGACAAGCGGTGCGATAGTTGTTGTTGTTGTTCGCGGTGGAATTAAGTGCGCGGTGCGTGGGGCGAGGCGGCAGAAAAAAGCCAAAAGAAGGAACGGTGTGCAGGTCCGCTTTATGTTTCCCGCTGTCGATGTTTGTGTTGTGTGTTTTACTCAGTTCTTGCGCGAGCCGCCGCGTTGTGCTGGTTCTCCTGCAGCGACCTCGAATCGCCGGCTACTCGAAAGAATGGAAGGGCAGAAACGAAAAAAAAACCGCTGGCAAAGCAAAACTGCCGAAAGGTAAAACGAAACGTCAAAAGGAGTGAGAATAAGAAGAAGAAAACTAGAGCACAGAGTTGGTCACCCTGCGACGGGAAGAAGGCGCTAGCAGCGGGCGGGCAGCGTACTGCGTTCACCGCTTCAAGAGGAGAGGATGAAAACAGAAGAAATCCAAGAAAGGGAAGAAAACGAGCAGAGCGTACCGCGTGATCCGTGTAGTTTGCCGCGTTCACCCCGCGCCCTTCGGATGTGTGCGTGCCTGTGTGTGCGAGTGTGTGAGTGCTCAGGTTGTGTGTTGTGTTATCTATTCTTTGTCCGCATCTTCTTTCTTCGATTCCATGCTAGACTTCGGCTGCGTGCCACACAGGGGGCGTGCGTGTGTATGCATGTTTACGTGCCCAGCGCCCACAGTACGGCGAAGGCGCACAAGAAGCAACAGAATGAAGATAATGGAAGGTTAAACCCAAACATGACCCAAGCGAAACGAATGCACACCACAAACGTCGGTCCGTGGTACATAACGCCGCAGCTCGCGCACAGGAACGGCAAAGATCTTAAACCGTGCGCGGAGCTTGTGATGCACGCACACTGCCCCAGTTCACTGCCTCAGCGGTTGAAAACCTGATCGAGAAGTGATCGAACGCGAGGCAAGCTCGCAGACAAACTGGTTTATTCACCTACCATCACCACCGCGCAGCAGCATCCCGGGGCAATCCACAAGATGTAAACAGCGCTACATCGGTGCCGCTCCAAGCGCCGATTGACAATTCATTCGCGATCAGCATCACGGCTGGAACTTCTCCATGGCGATCGATAGCAAAAACTGTGATTATTCTGTTGTGATTTGCTGCGAAATGCGTTGCTCCGGAGGCCCTCACTGAATGCTAGTTTAACGAACGAGACCGCACTGCGATTGCCGGCGTGGTGGTACTTTCGTTGATCGAAGTGTGCGCTGGATACGGTAATGCTGTGGCGCGTGTCAGCGATTCGTGGATACGATGAGAAGGCGGAGGTGCGCAGTTGGCGGCGATGCTGGCGGTGTATCGTGTTGCATAAATTTATCCGCTTGACTGTGCACCCGACTGTGCGAAGCTATTGCAGGGATGGAGCATATAATTCCGCGCCGGGCTGACACCAAAGTGCAAAATGTAGTGTTGTTTCGTTCTGACGTCATATTTTTTCCTCCATTTATTTGTGTTCCCATTTTCCCTAAAGTTGGGGTTCTCCATTCCCGGGAACTGTAGGGCGTTCAGAAAGTAGCAGTTGCAGCATTGGAAGCCCGGCTGGAACCCGAAATGATCCCCATGTGTGTGCCATGTGCCCAGCGGAGCAGCAATATCGCTCTCCCCGCGATGCATCGGAGCATTCTAATTCTTTCTTCCACATGCATCGATACTATTCCACGGTTCACTGGAAACACACATCAACCGTATCCGTAAGCGGGGACGGTTGATTGGAGCCAGAGGGAGCCAGTTAGCAGTCCAATGTCAAAAAGTGCCCGCGTGCACTAGAAATGCAGGATGATGCGGATATGGTGCACGCAGCAATTTTTTGATTTCAGTGGCAGGCAATTTTGCTCAATCGACTGCACTTTGGAGCTTTGCTTTCATTTGTTTCATTTTGTTCCCCACCTTACTTCTATCTGTTTCCCCCGCCAGGCATTAGCGAAGCGAAGCTGCCGGTTTGCTTATGGTGACCGTGTGGTGGTGACTTGTTGGTGAAAAGCGAAGTGCATTCGAATGCGCGTTGTGTGTGCGCGAAATTGGAAAAAATGTAAACGCAATCGATATGAGTCGCTGAAATACGAGTGGCATTCAGTTTCATAACACGAAAAACGTATTCGATGGAAATATAAGCAAAGTGAAGAAAACGGATGTGATCTGTCGAACCAACACTCCGGCAGTGTGATGGTGGTTCGGTGCTAGGCGATCGCGAGAAGGTAAGACGAGTTAAACGACTGCTCGAAAATCAACGAGCCATGAGCAGGAAGCTACTGATGGTGCTGAAGCGTGTATACTCCGAGATTCGCGAAGTGAAGTGAGTGAAATTTGTTGGTTCTTTTTTTACAAATTAATCAAAAGCCCGCTAGTGGGTTGGGGCGCGTGGTCCGTCGCGATGGGGCACGTGAAGAACGACGCAGTGAAGTGAAGTGGTGTGTGGTGCAAAGTGAGTGACCGCGGAATTGATTGATGATTAATTAAAAAATATTGAAAAGCAATCGAAGCGAAGTTGGCTAGTGTTGGTGCACCGCTGTGAACCCGTTCGCTCGTCGCGAAATGCAATTGATCAAGCAGGCGGCTGCTCGAGTCACTTTGTTTCGACGCTGGTAAACAACAACCCACCGCAGGCGCTTTCCTCTCGTGTGTGCGTTTGTGCGTATCGTATCGGTGTGTGTGCGTGTGTGTTGAACGTTCATTCGATCTTCGTCCAGCATCACGGCGATGATCATCCGCGAAAACCGCTCGATTCGGCCGCACTGGGGCACGCTAGAGCAATAGGTGAGTTTCCAATTACATAAAACAAAGGTTCGCGAACATTCCAGCTCCGGTGAGCACTATCTGTAAAGATTCATGTATTTCTCCCTCCATCGTTCTGGGTCGGTCAGAGTCGCGGGAGCTGCGATCGTCATTATCGGACCCACTCATCACCGGCCGTACGATCCCGTGGTCGCTTAGTCAGCGGGTTGTTGTTCCACAACTCCGGACTTTATATGGAGCTTGATTTTTCATTTTCGATCGCCGTTTGGCCGTTCCACCGTGACTCTTACCGCAACACACACACAGACTCATCCGTGGCATCATGGCAGTCGCGCCCTGGAGTGGGAGTTAAGGTGACCAAGCTAAGGGACCGCGCGGGTGGGGAAGCGGGCCGTAAAGATGGGCACACTCGAAATGGGGGGGGGGAACAGGTTCTGGCAGTATAATTTGCCGCAGCTTCACGATCTTCGGTTTTTCCAGCCAAGCGCAACGAGATGTATTTGTGACCGGCCGCGGCGGGCAAGCGCGCGTCTGTGTAGTTGTGTGAATGTTTACGCGAATACCACGAGCGGAAGATGATGATCGCTTTGCCTTTTGCTGTTGTTGGTATTGTTGCTGGTGTTACATACGTTCTGCCCTCCACAACCCCTTCGGCACCCGGCGATGATGATGATGATGACGATGATGCACCGAAGCCATCGCGTTTTGCAGCATTGCAGCATTCTGCCGCATCCCGAGATGGGCATGCGAGACACAGGGAAAAAGTGAGCGGATGTTTTGTAAACAGACGTCTCGAGGAAACATGATGCACAACTCAAACTCCGGACTGCATCCGATGCAGACGGTGGTGTAAGGAAAACGGACCAAGTGCCAAGCGAACGAGACTAGTCCAAGCACGGTCCACGGGATGAGATTTCTGTTGTAGTCTTTCTCTTCCCCCTATGTTTACCTTTACCGAAGAGAACGCCATAAAAGGAGGTGTAAGACGGGTCCGTTCCGTTTATGGAAGCTGGGGAGTTTTATATCCCTTTTTTGTGCCCTCCCGAGAAGGCGGGCGAAGGGTATTTTTACATCATTCTGCTGCTCGCCCCAAAAGAACGCCCCGGTGCACCCATTCTGCATCCGTTTTTTTTTCCTTCTTCAAAGTTTCATCCGTTGCATCTTGACGATGATATAGTGCAAAAGGGGTAATGCATTTACGGCGACTGCTTGATCTTTTGTAGCTCTTCTGAGTCGCTGGTTTCATAAAATCATTCCATTGTTGCCAACGTTTGTACAATTATGGCTGACGTTGTTAAATAAATTTCAAATTCTTTGTAAATTTCGAGCTTTGGAAGTAAATGTTCCTAAGTTGTTGCATATTTATATTTTCTATTTGAAACAATGTAATGTTATCTTATTTGGGTCCGTTTGAATCATACTGAAGTTTAGGGAAGAACTTCTCTCTACAACAATATTTTCCTGGTGCACCGTGACCGGACAAATAACAGGAACAGAATAAACATAGACATAAGATAAGGCACGCAAATTGGAGCCAACTTCCCTAATTGGGACCTGCTTATTAAACAAGCAACAAGCTAACGGTAGCGTATTTGAGTGTGTTCGAGATGAGTAATGTAACAAAAAGAGACCCGAATGTAAGGCGGTCTCCGGTTGACTGCAGACGACCTGTATGCTGCAATGATGCATGCGAGCAAGTGTTGCCTTTTTTGTTTGTTTTCGTCTATAAATGAAACAGTTTGGCTTGAATCATTATTGATTCAACGGAACATAAACAGAGCGTGGCTTGTTGGCTGCAAGCCTATGCAAAATAGTTCTTGGATAAACGGTCCACACACACACACACACACACACACACATACACACAGAAAAACAATCCCGGTCCCAATTCCTACCCCGACTTACAGGCGCGTGACCAACTGCCGATGCCGTATGCAAAACTCTTTTGCAGAAATGGAGGCAATACTGTTACGGCCGGTAGTTGGGTTTTAGGGTAAAGAAAACAAACCGATCGACGTGTTTTCCTGGCCGTTTTCGACTAAATACAGCGCATATTCATCGAGGGCACCACGGCGGGCCCAGGAAAATAATGAAACGATTGATTACTGCCGCTGCTGGTTGTGGGTGGCCAAAGCGCTCCCGTTAAACATTCATAGAGCAGAACTAGAGTACTGGGCCACGTGGGGAAGGGAGGCAAAGACGCCGGGGCAGCTACTAGAGTAGGGTATCATAAAATGTTAACAACGTACGTTTCTTCGAAGTTCATTCGCGTGCCTATAGCAAACAGGAAGCAACAAACATAGTCGCCCACCCACTTCCCGGGTGGTAGTGCGAGTCGGCGGGCGGACTGCTCCAGTGACGACACATTCCGTTAAGTGCTACGTTTCTTTTACTTCAACGAAGCGTATTTTTTGCTCCTTCGCCATGAGTCTTGACAAACGGTAGAGGTTTTCTTCGTACCCTGAGCACTGATTTTCCCCATTCAACATGTTCTATGATCCATTTTTATCCATTTGAGGTTCGTGAGCGTGATGACTTCCAACCGAAACTGACAAAGCACTCCAATTTGATTCCATTGGTTTGGTGGGTGGTTTTGGGGGGAGGTGAGGCGAAGGGGAAAAAAGAATAGAAGCCAGCAGGCTCATAAAGCAACATGACATTTTATGGGCTGCCGAGCGGAAGAGTGCTGGCCAGGACGAAGGGCAGACTATAGTGTGGGAAGGCTTGCTCTACGAACAACAACTATCAACAGGAAAGAACTCATCGAGGCGCAACTTGGACACAAAAAATGACTAATAGTCTATACTATATATGAAAAGTATGAGTAAGGACATGACGAGATAAAACCGAGAATTCTTTGAAATTGTTGCACCCGACCTTCAGATAGCAAAGGGGCACCACAAGTTTATCGTGGTGATTTCCTATCATTTTCTTCATTCCTTCACCCATTGGAGCGGAAATTGGTTTCCGAAAGGCGAGGAAAAACTCATCGTCCTCAGCAGGCGCAGTATATAGTCATCGTCGCATGGTATCCTAACGCGCGCCAAATGACGACAGGCTACGGTGGTGACTCGCATCGATCTGTGCGGCGCGTGTGTGTGTGTGTTGGTGGACGGAACGCGAGAACACATGTTCCGGAAGAGACGAGACGATCGATTCGAAGAACTAACCTCACTTCATGCATGAATGCCATTAGTCACGGAGCGTGTCCGACCGGCATCGTTTCGGGCATTTATATTTGCTAAAGGCACACCGGAGTAGGACACGTTTCTCCTCCACTCCTATGGCTACCACCGCCCTCGCCAGAATCTTCGCAGGACTCCGGCTGGACTCAGGTCCGATCCGTGTGCGAAACGGTTCTCTCCGGGCGCTGGTCTTCGTGATCTATAGCAAAATCACGAACTACTCGGAGGTAATAAATTAGAGCAAGGTTCGAACCCCGGGCCCCAACAGTGGACTGCAATGTACAAGTCCGGTCCAACTTCCAGTGGCGTTCCGGCGGTCCGCAGCTGGAGCGATACTGTTTGTATGCATGTCCTAATCGCCAAGCTTGGGTTAGGGCGGGTCTGCTCCGGACATCGGGTTCTTGAAACCCAAAAATCATCGACTATTGAAATGGTAATATAATGGGAGTATCTGTTCCCGTCCATGGGATTGAAACATAAATTTAAACAAAAAAAATCGTGAAAAGTGTATCCCGGAAAGTGAAACGGATTCGGATCGCCTACTCGTAGAGAAAGAGTGAGAGTTCGATGGCCTTTCAGAAGATGTGGACACAGCCCACTATCCTCCTTCGATACAGTCTGCGTGTC
>JAOEFI010000003.1:17052522-17075886 GCA_034621735.1 Anopheles plumbeus
GGGGGGGGGGGCAAGGTGGGAAATCTGCATAACATAATGCGCGCCCCTTGTTTTTTTTTCTCAAACAATCTCGATACCCGAAGGTGGCAAAACGTTTTTGGGGGATGCATAAATAATACTTGAACTTTTGCCCAAGAGTGCCATGGAAATTTTCGCCCATTTTGCCACGGCTCCGTAATTTGTCTCCGTAATGTTAAAGATTTCGGGCAACTGAAGTGCACTTCCGGAAAATTCTTCACAATTCTAGAAAACGGAAAATCTTTCTCTTGGTATTCGATCCTTTCGGTAAGGATGTACCATTTCACCAGATGGTCTCCTATCCATTTTGTCTAGGTATTTTCCGGGGTCCATGATGGATGAATTGAAAGGTGTTATTTGAACCGTGTGCTAAATTTAGGTTTGGTTTGGAAGTTCACCCCAAACGCATACGAAAAAAATAAAGCTTTCGAGAAAAACTTCCACAACTTTGGAGGGAAATTCATTTCCCGTTTCATTCTTTATTTTCCTATTATCTAACATCTGTATCTGTGTTCTTGCAAATTTTATTCCACCCCCCGAATGGGAGCATTCCGGGGTTTTGTCGGCATTCGGGTTTTCGGACGGGGTATCAAATTTTCATTAAACTGGAAATCTTTTCCAGTGGTTTAATTTTTTTTCTTTTTTGCATCGCTTTATCTCTCACCGGTTAACAGGCAGCCGACCGACCTGGCCGAAAAAATACCTGGTAATCAGATACCAGGGGTCGGTTGTACATTTTTCGGCTCGAGTGAGAATTAACGATTTGGGGGTTGTTGTTGTTGTTGTGTGGATCCTGAGCCCGGCAAACCGATCCTCTTTCGACGCTCGGGCCTTGCACTCGATCTCTCCTTTCCGTGCGTTTGGTTCTTTCCGTGGGTTCCCAGAAAGCGGGTCGGAAAATGAGACGCCATTTTTTTTCAGCGAGAAGGATGGAAAAACAACATACGAAGGAGGAGGCGGGCAGATAAACGGCATCGTCCGAAAAAACCGACGGGGACGGAAACGGGGGAGGGGAAAAACGGCCCAGCGTGCGGTGGGACTTGAAAGGGACGCATTTGTGGGCGTGTGTAATTGAATTTTCCGGAACAAGTAGAATCGTACTGTTGGTCCGTTGTGTGGGAACATTTTTCGGTGTTGATATTTTCGGGTGAAGAGCTTTCCAGGCCGAGTTAGTGAAAAACCGGGTTCCGGGAAAAATTAGGTCGATGTTCGAGGATTACCCGGACGTGGGTGCACGGGAGGATGTCGCCAAACGTGTCTCCGACATCGACCGCTTTGAAATAGTTCTATTTTCTAAACCGAACACCTTCAGAAGGAATGTGTTGGCCAGAGTGTGTGTTACCTAATAACTCATTAGATTGGAAGTCCCTCGAGTGTCACAATTGTCCGGAACACATCTTCGGCTGGGCGGAAGCAGGTTGTGTTGCGGCACTGTTCATTAACCCCGACCATATCCATCAACGGCTTCTGTGGGTGTATCAAGGCAGCAGCAACATGGCAAACAACAAAACGGCCGACTATTATGCCCTGGTGTGTATAATGGAGGAACAGGAGTGTTCCGTGCGAACACGCTGTTCTCCGCCGCTTCCGACCGCCCGCAAAACCCACCCACTGGTGGTGGTTAAGGTTCATAATAATTTCCACTGTCATGTATCGATTGTAACAATCCGATAATGGGGACATTTGTGTGTAAATGTGAATACCATTTACCATTACCGCCTAGCTTCTAACGAGCAGCGTGGGATTAAGTAGCTTTCCCGCTACTTCCGTCCCGGCGGAATTACGTCACCTCCTCTCGTTGGCCAACGGGGGGAGGGCATGACGGCAGAATGTGGTTCCATGACTGCTTATTCCGTTTCCTCCATCCATCCCACCGGGCGGGGTGGCACGTAATGAAAAATTATACCCCCGTTCCGGGGCAGATCAAATCAACAATAATTACCATCGAAGTTAATTGAATTCTCTCTGCTACCCCTTTCGCTGGGCACGTGGTTTGTCCCCTTTCCGCACCTCCCTCGTGACATCGGCGGATCGAAAGGAACGCGAGGGTAGATGTTTTCTCGTTGATGAGCTTCCCGTTTATTGGCCTGCCCTTTCCGTGCGGCCTTGGTTTCGCGCCCCTATCTAGATGGCATAGTTTGTGACATGGAAATAAATCACGGCCTCAATCTAGACGACGGTCTCGGTCTTAGGGCTTGTGATTGTTCATGTTTTTCTTCGTCTTCGTTTTCACTATGCTAGTGGAACGCAAGTGCACTCGGTGATGTAATTTTGTAATTCCATTTCCCTCACAAACAGGCGGACGAGGGTTTCGAAAGCTTCTTATGCGCTTTCGGGAGCCGGTTTTTCATGTCCTTTAAAAGAATGATTGAAAGTAGAGACCAAAAATCATTGCCCTACCGTTTGGGGCCTGGGGCATCTTTGTGCAAGGTGTTTAAATTAATGGCCACAGTTGTCGCGCAAAGGAAACCACCATCCGGGGACAAATAGCTCCATGAAGCGGGGAACAGCCAGGGGGCCATTGGTTTGCCGGAACGGTAAACGCCGTTCAGTTTTCCGATTTCCCTGCCCGAATGCGCGAAGAAAGTTTTCCGGCGAACAAGTTGGAAAGTAATTTAAAAGATTTTGTTCCCCCGTCACCGGACGGGAGCGCGCGCGGTCCCCTGGGCAGGAGAACATTGCTGTTACACACAGCCGCCACCACACGGTCCACAGTTCCCAGACACGCCGGACCATCGAGCGGTCCGGAAACGGCGAAATTAATCGTGTGAAGAAGAGCAGAAAATTGTGAAATATTTCCCCGAGCTTTTGGGTCCCGACAAAGCAGAACTGCCGCCCCATTGAAATCTGTGTGGGATCTGTGGAAGTTTTCCTTTCCTTCCTATGGTCGCATTGTAAGTGTAACTTTGCGTACCACGTTCGACAAAGAATGTCCAAACTTTGGTTTCCGCCTTGGAAGAAGAATGGTTTTAGATTTCAATACGATTTGGATAATCGTTCGTGTGTTACAAAAAGTAACAGTTCTGGTGTTACAAAAAGATAATTGCCAACCATTTTACAACGACATATGTCGACAACGACATAAACCGTTAGAGATTCGAGTGCGTTTCAAAGTGTTTCTCCAGTCAATGCCTATTAATATTAACGATAACATTTGCCATATTTGATTAATTTTTTAGTAAACGAGTTTTAAAATTTGAATCCCCCGTTTTAAACTTTTCTTCCATTCTGTTTCATTGCAGGTACGTTGTCGTAACGCTTTTCCGGATAGAATTTAAAGCCGGTAAGCAAACAACCCACACACACAAAACATCATCGCCTTAAATCACATCTCGCTAGACAGGGTCGCTAGGTAGGAAAATCCGTGTGGACAAAGTTCTCCGATTAATTTAAGTTGTTATTTATTGCCACCACTTCCGCCACTTGATGAGATGCAAAAGCCCTAGCAAATAGTCTGCAATTTGTAGAGCGTGGTCAGGCCGCTCCCCTCTCCCTCCCCCCCGATGTTCCACCTTCCGTTCTGATATTACTGGCGGTTTTTCCCGTAGGATCCGAACCCCATTTATAAACCGCACACCAGCAGCAGCAGCAGCAAACGCCGGCCGATAGTCACTAATGGTGTAAATCCTGTTCGCAAACCTCCGTTTTATTTCTATTTCATCGATTCGTTCGTTCGCCCGCTCGACCGCCGGAAGTTTCGCTCCGATTCGTCCGCCCACATCCGACCGAGCTTTCCGAGTCGGCCGGGTTTTTGTGGGACGCGGGGCCGGGTTAGTTGTGGATTACCTCAATTTGTTTTGTATCGTTTGTTCATCCCCCGGACATCGCCGGGGAACATAAAACAACAAGACGAAGCAAACAAAAAAAAATCGAAAAGAAGAAACACGAAGTACAAAACGGCTCATAAACTTCCCGGTTGAACCGACGACGACTGACCGGGATGACAAAAGGATCGCTCCTTTGCTGGCACAGGGTGGAGAAACATGAAACAAAGCGCCAAAATCGTCCGAGTCGTTCCAGCTTTATCTTATCGATTACATCATGGCAAGGATGGTCCCGGTCCCGTTTACGGTGGACAGTCACCCAGCCGGCGAGCGGCATGGCAAAAATGAAACAAGGAGGGGGATGCTTCGAGCTTCATCGGACCTCCATTTGCCCGGATGTTGCCATTCGGCACCGGCCGCTCCTTGCTGCTGCTGGCGTAGAAGCGCCTTGGGTTGAGATTTAAAGTGTACGATTTGCCGGGAAACCCCGTGCCATTACACATTACTTCCGGTTCGGTTTCGGGGCTTGGGATGCTTCTGTTCCGTTTGGTTCAACTTTCCTTCCCTGGTGCTCATCTTCGGTTAAGAACTGTACCCGTGCCACGTTTGATCAACCGGCTGTGGAAATCGATCGATTTCCGTACCCCGGCCACCGCCTTACTTTCAACAGGAGGGATGGCCGGACAGACGGCAGTTCGGTGGAAAAGCGCAGTGCAGCATCCGGCCGGCTGTTTGTGTAGGTTTAGATATTTATAAACACATCGAACTGTCATTAAAAGCTCATAATTTATTCGACCGAGATTGGGTACGCTCCGCTTCACTCATGCCCTCACCCGGTGGAAGCAATTCGTTACTAACGTTTTCCGAGCATCCTTCGGTCCTTTTGCGGGCTGATGGAGATCGTTGCAGGCTCACCGTCAGTATTCCCAATATTTTATAAAGAAATTGAGCTGTTGGGAAAAAAACACCGGGAAAAAACCTCCCAGGAACACTCGTTTGTTGCATGATCGCTTTTCGTCCTTTTCTCCTGCTATAGGATGCTCGGGGCGGTGTGGTGCGGTTTTCCCGAACCGAAACCGGGATGAATGGAAAAATTTGAATAAAAATAATAACCCGCAAACAAACCCCCTGCCCAACCGGTTCTCGTCGGCCCGAAAAGTGTATGTCCGAGAACGCCGAGCGACTGGAGCGAAAATGGGCGTGGAAATTATCATTTTGCTCCTTGCACCGACAAGGACCATGTCGTGGTCGTGGTTGTGGGAGTTGGTTTTCACCACCGCCAGTGAATGAGGACACAACATCCGTAGCAGTAGCAAGAAAAACCACACACTGCTTACTCCTTTAACCGAGAGACCTACTGATTCAAAATGGATCTTCGGTCGGTGACAGGCCGGGGTGATAAGGGGGTGGCGGGGTTGTGCCAGGGAAGGGTCCCGTTTGCCTATTTTATGCATTTTTCATATGTCCGTTTTCAGACCGGTTGATTCTGCTGCAGGGAAGTGTACGGTGTCCTGTCGTTCAGTTCCATGCCGGGCCTTTTCCTTCGGCCTTTACTCGCAGTGGCAATTTCCTGCCATCCGTATGGCGACTATTTGTGTTTCTTTTCGCAAAAAAAAAGAAGAAACAAATCTCCACTGAGGTTTGCTTTGTTGCCCTCGCACAAGGCGAGTTCCTTGGCCGGTCCTGCAACTGGTCCAGGGAAGAAGGTTCGCACTAGAAGCATCATCCCATTTGCATGGCCGTTTTTCATACGGAACTGCACGCGAAAATACTTTCGACACCGAAGAACACTGCTTCCGGAGTGCGGACCGTCAAGGATGTGGGAGTCGCTAGCGGAACACACCTTGTGCATTGAAAGGTCGAAAACGAAAACGTCCCCTGTTTTTAAGGGAAACACAAGCGATCTGATGTTGTCGACTGGTTTGGGGTCGGCTTTTTTTTATAATGGGAAAGGAGTGTGGAAATCTTTTACTCGCATTATTTGCTTTCCTTGCTTCCTTGTGTTTAACTCTCAAAACTGGCGGAAGCGGCCGCGTGGCAGAAATGGTGCATACATATTTTCACTCCAGGGTCATGTTGGGGTCGTAGGGGTGGGATGGATGTGGTGGTGGGCAACACTGGGCAACACAGGCTGCATTGTTGTGGAATAGGAATTTTCCACCCTCATCCTTTCGGTCCCGCATATGACCAAACGGAGCGGTCCCATGGTACCAGCACCACCACCATTACCCGATGGCGTGAACATGATGTTCGTCCAACACCCAACTCCCACTTTTCCTCCGCCGGTAATTTGGCAGCGTTATGAAAGAAGTGAAGGAAAAATAACCCCCTGCCACCCACCACCATGGCAGGGACGCGGTGGTTGTGGAAAGAAAATTGCAGTTTCATGACCGCATAGGCCCGCATGGGGTTTTGGGTTGTGGAAATTTCTTCCCCGGAATGGAAAAAGGAAGGAAAAACTTTACCCCGAATCATTTATCTTCCTTCCGCGGGTGGGCGATGGGTGGCGGCGTGGGGTGGAGTGTTAGGGTAACCGTCCGGAAGTTCCGGCTGCAGTTCCGGTTCCGGGCCAAGGGGTTTGAGGTCAAGATTTTATGTACTGTTTGTGGGCTGGTAGGAATACGAATACTATTCAAAACTAAGAGGGCATGAGAGAGAAAGAAAGAGAGAGCGGCAGAGTTTCACTCGGAAGCAGTCCATTTAATGCTACCTTTGTGCCCACACACACACACACCGCCCCGCCATGTACGGATGTCCGACCACCGAGCAGAGAGGGTCATTCGGTGCAGAAAATTTATTAACCATCAACGAATTGTAAAAGTTCGATGGCCATTATTATTCTGCCATCTATTTTTTTTCTTCTTCCTTTCTTTCCCTTCACATCGGTAATCGGACACACACACAGAGGATCATATTAGTAAGTTAACCTTTTTATGGCTTTCTTTCTCCTTTACTTTCCACCCCACCGGCCCGCTTTTGCGCCGTCATAATGGACTTACTTATCCAATAAATTATGCCTAGACCTTTCCCGTTGCGCGTTAGGCACCACTGGGAGTATAATAATCGCGCTACCCTTGAGCCATGCCCAATCTCGTTAACAGTCGCGGGTGGTGGAGGCGGAGTTAATGTGGGCTGGTGGCCGCGATGCGTTTCACGGCGACGCTGGTGGTGGGTACAATGGTACGGCCATGGGCACCCTTCCCTGTGGCCATATTTCTAGTAATGGGTCATATTTTATAGACTTTGAATAAAAATAAAGCTCCCGCCATATGCCCGGCCGGTCCGGTGGCTGCTGCTGATCACAGGATTCGCGTTAAAGGATATTTATGCGGGGTTTGCTTGCCTGCGGCGTCCAGGTTTTGGATGAAATTTACGACCCTGCCGCTCGGCCCGCGGTCGGTCGGCTTTGCCCTTTCCGCGCCCGGGCTTCGTTCGGGCAGGTAGATCTGAATGCGGAAAAGGACGCGTGCCGACAAAAAAAACCCCCGCCGCGCCCAGTGACCACGCGATGGAGCGAGAGCGAAGGTGAATGAAATGAAGAAATTATGAGTGCCCCCAACCCCAGTGTCCGTGACGGCAACAGCGTATCGTTAAATCGCCTTTTCCCACTGCAACGCTCCATTCCGTATGATGGTACGATGGCCACGGGGCCGCAGAACGACACAATTCCTACCAAAGTGTTAATAAATTATGATCCTTCTCTCTCGCGGCCAGACCAGACCGGCCCTGGGGGTGGGGAAGGGACGGGTCAGGCCAGGCTTATCTAGAACCCGCGGTTGCAGCCCACGGTGTGGCTTAGCCGAACGTAGGCCAATTGATGCTGGCCGATGATTGTGGTGATTGACAAGCGGGGAGGAGGGATAAAGCGAGAGAAGAGAAGTCAGAGAGAGAGAACGAGGGAGAGTCAGAGTGAAATCTCGCGAATTTGTCAACCGCAACCGCGCGGATCCGCATGCGGTGAGACTTTTATCACAAATTACAATCACATAAATTTGGGCGCCGCCCTTTCGACACCAGGTTGCTGATGGCGCTGTCTGCTAAAATTATGCAACCGATAGTTGTTACGAATTTTGTCCAACCATAACAACTGTCCTTCCTGTGTACCCCTGTACAAAACTTGACGATCGGTTATTAACTGCGGGAATTTCCTGCAGTGCAGAAGCGCTAGTTTTTTGATCATTTTTTCTCGACAAAATGAAATGATTTTCCGCTCGCTACAAAACTGCACACTTTTCTGCAGCCGACGGCTATAAAGATGTTGTTCCGGTGACACAGAATCCTTGCTTTTTCGTTGTGTTTATTTTAACACAACTTTGTTTTTATTTTATTTTATTTTGCTGTCGCTTCAACCCTCCCACATTCGAAAACGGGTTTCTTCCGAAACTCGTTAGCGAAGAAACTAAATTAGTTGCGGCCCCCGGTTCGGGTGAATGTTTTGCGATTTATGGGTAATTACTGTCCTCCGTAATGGACACTTCTCTGGCCGAAAGTATTGCTCATTTGCCGCGTGCGCGCATCCCTTCCTTTCTTCCCCGCGCCACCCACCTGCACTTCCGACAGCAAATGGAGAATGAAGCAGTTTGTCATTACTGAATTGATAATGACGCTTTCGGTGGTCATTGGAAGTTTGGTTTTTTTTTTGTTCCTTCTGTTCACAACATCGCCCAAGTGTAAGAAAAACATAAAGTAATGGGAGAGAGAAAAATGGTAGAAATGATATAAAATCGTCATTCTCATGTTCTACGCCCAGCCGGTTGGACATCTAACGAAGTTTTCGTTTTATTTTTTCATTGAAACGAGCAAAACAAAATGAACTTCTGTGTCCCGTTGGTTATGGGGTTTTTTTTCCGTTGCTTTCCTGTAATGATGTCCCATTTCTCAGACTTCATTACTATTCGAATCTCGAAACCGACTTGAGCGCGGCCACGGTCGCGGTTATCTGATCGACTCTAGCGTAGCGGTTCCTCCTCTTTCCCGTTTTCCATTGCGATGGCATTTTCGTTACAGCCCTCAAGCGTGACATTCCGTGCCAAAGCGCACTGGGAAGCCGCCAGATTCGCTAACGTCAATGTTAATGAATTCGAAAGTCGTACGCATTGTGGGCGTTTTGCGTGCGCTCGCAACAATTAATGTAGTATGTCGCATCGTCGGTTTCGTGGGATTTGCGTACGCAATTCGACAAAAGGAGGGCCGTGCCGCCTGCTGCTTGCCAAAGAATTCCATCACGTGAAACGATTTTCGGAAGCACGAACCGGCGAATATATTCTATATTTCCAAGCGCCGCGCGCACAACACACATGATTCAGTACGTGCGATAAATCGAATTACACAAAGCGCATACATCCGTGGCGCGCTCCGTGGCGCTCCGTGTTCCAAGTGTGGCCTGGTGAATGTTTTATGCTGTCACGGTGGAACCCGCGATGAAGACGGTTTGCATACAGTAGTTTGCGTCACTCACTCACGGACGGACGAACGAACTGCATATTCGCATTTACATTCCCCTTTTCTCATCACCCTCGCGGCTCATTTATTGGACGCTCTTGGACCCATCGTGGCGCAATGACGACTATTCCTTGCGACACACGACGAGACCAACACAACACAACCAGGCGGGCGAGTTATGATGGGACGTTTAAAAAATGCATTTGTCACAGCCGCAATCAACCGCAGCAAGCCCCGAAACGGTGACATTACTGGGCGAACACTGGCGCCAGCGCGAAGACTGACGCGAGCTGGGCCGGACCGGACCGGCAGACGGGGAACTACTTGCTGACCGGAATCAATAATTTACACACCGCGTGTGCTGCTGAACCGTATGTGCAATGTAACGACAACAAAGAAAACCCGTCCCCGGCATTGAAGGTCGGGCTTTAATGGTGAAGACAGTACCGGAAGGAACCCGCTTTTGCTCCTGCGCTACTAGGACATTGCTAGAGGGCGCTCGTTCGTCCTTCTGGGTCCTGGCGTCAGCTTGTGGCTGTGTCAACATGTGAACCGAACGGTCGTTTGGACAGGTTCACGTCATCGTCACCGTGCACGCTCAAATGATGGCCTCACGTTTGACTCGATTGGGACCCGCCCGGCAAGCCTTAACGATCCTCCGGGGGCATCCTTTTAGCGAAACTATGCCATTTGTCGAATCTTTGCCGGACAGAATGAGGCCGAAAAGGTAATTGCTTTATTTATCCTTAGTTTTTTTGTATCGTGTCTCTCTCGTTCCACTGCACCCTCCCTCGTCAGGGTCGCCTTCTTCTGGAAATCATTTTTCCGCTGATCCTTTGGTAAAAGAGGGGGACACCGACCTCCCACCACGAGCCTTCCCACAGCCCACGTTCGGTGATTCCCTTTCCCCCGAAACGGAAGCGAATGGGCGCAGGAAATCGGAGAAATCAGCAAACCAACGGTCAACAATTTTCCCGTCCGCTTTTGGTATGTCTGGCACGTCCATGGACGAGGATGCTCCAAATGGGTTCACTTACAATTTTCGAAACACTTCCCCGTCTTATGGCCCCCCCTCTGCTTGGCCTCTCGACCCGGATCTCTTGGCAATTTCCTCCGGAGTGGAAACTATTTCAGGAGGGGGGAAGGGCTTCCCGAGTCATCTTACGGGAACGACGGGGATGGCGCGTACCGGAAACTGCACGGCACGGCAAAAGAGAGCTGTCTAACGATTTAATTACATAATTTAGTATAGTTTTCTGTTTCACCGAGCGCTGCAGAAACTCTCCCTTCCGCACCCATCGATCGGCCACAGTTTCACCCACCGGGGTGGGCGAAAATCCGCCAAAAGGCAGCAGAAGAGTTTGGCAAAATCCTTCGTCCAAAAGGTGCCGCGGCAAACCGAACGAACGAACTGTCTTGAGTAGGGTGGGAAGGGGTGAGAATTGGCCAAAAGATTTCAATTGAGGGACGAACCCGGGGTGGTTGCGGAAGGTGGGGACCGCGCACGGCTTCGAAATGGCCTTTTAATAGGGTGTATGAATGCGCCCACGTTCGTTTCCTTTTTCCCGCCCCAAACCCAAAGTTCCCTGAAACACTGTGGTGGTGGTGATGGTAAAAAAGGAATTAGCACCAATCAGCAGGGGAGCCCATTTCCCGAGCCTTCAAACACACACACACAAACACACACAGACGAGATAGGGTAACGGGGCCCTGATGCACCACCGCCACCGGATGGAAGGATGGAAATAAATTTTTACGATAATTGTGATAAGAGTGGCAAAGTTGTGTGTCTTAAGTATGTCTCGAGGAGAAATGCGCGAGAGGCTCTCCACTTCGTCGAGGGCGGCCTACTCGAGTGGCGGTGAGTGCCATTTTGGAATACTTTGAATAATTGGGTTTCTCAGCACAGAAGAACGAAGCCAATCGCCGGTATTGGCGGAGTTTTTAAAATCCATTTTTGAATTTTCGTCTCCCAACCTCCCAGCGTGACGTGTTCGGTTGTATTACTAAAGTTTAGGAAATTGTATGGCACCACTTGAAACTTGCTTTTCCCTCCCTCTCTGTGAGCTGCGTGATGCCAAAATGAACCAAAACATGTTTACTATAAATTCTAACACCATAAACTCGATATCTTATGTTGAATTTTATTAAAACAAAAGGACTCAATACGCTCAAAGAGGATCGTTGAATTCAATTTTAAAATCATCCTGAAGTAATATCCAACATTCGAAGTGCAGTAAATATTCCAGCCCCACCCCCAGTCAATCGAGAAACTAGCTAAGCTCACCCAGTGCCGCCTTTTTGGTCACCGCTGGTCGATGCGCTTTACGGCCAGTTTAAATCCATTTGTCCATTAAACTTCTACTTTATGAGCAATCGGACGGGTGGCGGAGAAAATGTGCTGCGGTAAAATGCGGCCACGTAACATCCGGGATGAACGGATCACGAGTGTTTCTATGTAGTGTGAGTTCTACCACCCAAGGGGCCTTGGTTTCAACATTGTCCGTGTCTGTGTGGGTGGAAAATTCAATAAGCTGTCATTGTGCTGGGTGACAATTTTGGAAGTTTTAGGAACAAGTATGGGTATGTTTCTTCCTCATGTCGCTGGTTTTAGTTCCCGTTTAATGACTCAATGGCGCGCTTCATTTTGTTGATTTAGTTGGTAAATGTTAGTTGAAATCTGATTTAGGTACAAAAGAGGGACAGTATTTTATCGACTGACGACTGACTGACTGCCCACAAATGCAGCTGGCTGTGAAACGTGCAAGAGTGTACTTACTGAAGCGTAGATTTCACATTTGTAACACGTGTGGTGTTACAATGGAGGCGCCTGGTGTTTTGTACCATTTCGTGGAACCTTCGCGTGATGCTAAGCTCAAAAATCAATACACATTTGTACAGGCGAGTGAGGCTGGCTTACCATCGGATTTATCTCAATGTAACGCATGATTGTCAGGTGAGCTTATCACATTGCAAGATGGCGCGCAAGATCGTCTTGCAGTTGTATGTCAGTGTTCAATTTAATCTGTACGCACGGCTGTAAAACACTTCCGCAAGCGCCAGATTACCATCATACGTGAATCTTTTATCGGTGATTAATGCGAAAAGTCCGATCGTTAAATGTTACTTTCCTGGCCGGTGAGGAACTTTTGTCCGCCCGGGAGCGTTCGCGTGCACTTCGCTAAAGAAAGTGCCGGTACCGTTACTACCGGCGTACTGCAGTAGTGAACTTACAAATGACTACATAAATCCTATTTTAACGAGTTGCGGCCATCAAACTAGACAGTTAATCATAATTTTAAATCCCCTTCTTCACGCACACTCACTCGGTAGGGCGTAAGATGGATGTATGCCGACACGCCCCACTGCATCCGGTGAAGCTGGAGAGATTAAGGAGCAGTCATTACGACGAATTTGTGTTTGATTTATATTGAATTCATAAGTACCCCCGATACGGCGCCAGTTTAGCGTCGTTCAGCATAATCCTGCAATGCACACATTACATAAACATTACCATCAAATTATCCCCTTTCTCTCAGAGACATATTCAGGACTTTGTCTTCCCTTCGCTATTCATAATAGGGGAGTGGCTCGAACAACAGGTGCACAAATTGTCCTCCAGTTCAATGAATTACATTGGAGTTGTGTTGTTGGATTTTCCCATAAGCCATCCACCTTTCTGTGTGCAATTCTCTGGCCTTGGCCACCGGTTTGGGCTATTTATATGAAATTAATTGTGCAACTCCTCACCATAACGTTCCGTGTGTCCGAAAGGGACGCCCATCGGCCGATCGAATGTAATTAAATATCTTGGCCTATAATGGTGTCCGCAACGGGCACACATACACACAGGTGTGAAAAAGGCGAAGGCAGCCCTTCGATACGAGATGGCTAGTATTTTGGCCATTTGGTTCCGTCCGTGCCATGCAGAAAGCTTAAATATGATGTTCCGCCTAAATCGGACACAATGGCAGGCGCTCAATGGGGAAATTGCTTCTCCATTATGGCCTTTATCCTTAACAAGCTAAACTTTCGTAATTTGCATGCACGTTGTGTAACGTAAACTGGTAACTTCTCTCTACTGCCATGCCATCACATCCTCTCTCTGTATGCATGGGAAGGCCTCAGTCATCCCACACCAACATCTCGGGTCGTTCGGGACGAGGAAGGAAAGTTTAATTGAATAAACGTCTATGGCACTCAAACCGTCGGCCCTCGGAACCATACCGGATCCATACCTTTCGGCACGTTGTCGCCGTGCGGGCCGAACGAAAAGGACCTTAACGATTCCTGCAACAGCTGCAGCACTACCAGCAGCACTAGCATTACCAGCAGCAGCTGCAGTTGCATTTCATGGATTTTGCGTGCCGCCGCTGGGTGCCGTAATTTATTTCATTAAGGTGAATGTCTCCAAACAAACCGCACAATCATTATTAGCTCCTTCGTGTCGTGTGTCTGTGTGCTCGGAACTAGCCGACAGCGCGCCACACTTTGCGGTATGTGATGCAGTAATTGCATTTTATGATGCACTCGCCGGTTGCTTCCGCTAGGAACGTACGAAGACGTGTGATGGATTTTTGGGACGCTTGGAGCTCTATTGGCTGGTCAGGACAAGGATGTCGAGGAAGACGAGTTGTGCATGTACGGCATACCTGCTGGTGAAGCTACCGTTTGCTGCTGCAAGGATATTGTTATGCTAATTGAATTTTAACAATCTACCAACTGTCCAGCAGCACCACCGTGAGATGGACGAGCTATTATGTATACCCTTCAGATGATTCAAGCGGCCGGGGATTCTAATTCACTTTGAAACTGTTCACATTATGACGGTATGGTGCAAGGTACTGGAAAACTTTTTACATTACACAAGCAGGATCAAAACGTTCCATACAGTTTGCATCTAATTCTGAATTCATTTCGTAAAGCTGAAGCCTCGAAACATACGGAGTTAGTTGATTTCATGTCTCAGTGCCTCCGGCACTTCAAAATATGCCGCTTGAAAAAAAGGGACAAGGAAGTGTGGACGATTGTTTCGTTTATCTTCGGTTCGTAAACACAAACCACTCGATGGCTTTTGTGGCGCTGGGTTGTTACTACAACGCGCTCGAGACGGGACAAGAAAATCAAAATGTTAATCCAATCCCATTAAAATAATTTCATCGACAAACAACAACGATCGAACGAGCACTGTCCTTGGGAATCTGCCCGCTCCACTGTTCCACCCGTCGGTTCATATTTGAACGAATCGAAAAAAAAACGTACCACGTGAAGAATCTGGGTATGTTTTTCACTCGCTTTTCCACGCCACAGAAAAAAAAGTGAAAGAAAATTCAAAGACACTACGGTTTCCTTCGTCCTACTTTTCAAATGGGAAACAGGGGGAACCCAAACAGCAGCACCAACCCGTTGAACCGTTGAAAAAAACGAGCGAGCGTAAGTGTGGAACGCTGTTTTCCTGCTTTATTGCATTACCTTCAATCCTTTCGCCGAGCCGTCAAGAAAACGCTGCCAGGCAAAGGATGCGCCATTCGAATACGCGTGACGTCGGTGTCTTCTCCGTTCTCGCTGCGAGACGTCAAACATTCACTTTTCGTAAGAGATTCAATTTTATGATAATGCTCACCGAACACTACTATTCCATTCGATTGCATTTCTGGCCCGGTTTCCCTTTTGTTCTGGAAACCGCTTCGCGAAGGGATTCCATCGGTTCTTTTTCACATTTTCACGGCAATCGAGCGTAGGGGGGCATGTGGCGGTGGCGGCGGCAGTTCAGCTATGGGTTCATTTGTATTTGGGGTTTCCGGGGTAGATCGTCGATAATGTGTATCGGTCCGTGCTGTCCCGACGACGACTGTTCGGTTCGGTTTGGTTTGATCGTAAAAATGGAAGATCCAAGCAATCGATAAGCGTCGTCGTCCTCTCGTGTACGACTGTGAATGCTGATAATTGAATCCCCGTGCGCTAGGAGGATGTGGTTGACGTATAACGATGAGCTTCGGTATCGATATGCAAGCTCGGAAAATACTCCAGTGCTTCGGCAAGCTACACTGTGATATCCTGCGGTGCTTTTTGTTTTCATTTTAGGTTTTCGTTTTACGAGGCGGTCGATTTTCATGATTTTCCAATTTCCGTTACTTCCTCCTTGCTGGTGGTTGCTGGAGTTTCAATCCATTTCGATCACTCCTAAGCGAATTAAAAGTTGTTTGCTTCATAAAAAGAAAGGGAGATTTTTTTTCTATATAGAACGAAAATTTGTTTTCCTGTCAATGTCAATTTGTTTGCGTCAATAGATATTATGATACGGGAATTAGTTATGACACAATTATAATCTTGAAGCCCATTGATTGACGAACAAGCATACGTTTGATGGTATCTGTTTCTTAGTATAAAAGCATGATTCACGTGCATGACGAATTCCAACGAATCAATTTATCGGCTCTCAAATCAAACCGAACCTTTTCAGTGGAAAATAGCATCCTTCCATCCTTTCAAAAAGCGTCCATCGAAGCCAGCCTACACACTCTGTGCCCCCCTTAACATCAATCGGTAATTATGTATCGATCGGACACGAATGCGTGGAGGACTTCGATCAAAATGTTATTTATGCTGACTTCCACGAAACTACTTTACTTTGCTTAACAGTTCCCGTCCCGGTGGAAGTGGACGATACAACAGGACCGCACCCACTGTAAAGTGTCCTGCCAAACGTACATAGGCTCCATTATGCTCATTTATGTCGCCCACTCGGTAGCATACGTGTGGGCTTAATGCCACCGGCGGTGCTGGCGTGCACTTGTGAAACATTGTGTCCCTCTGGCCGATGAGTGGCGGCGGACTGGCGAGAGAGTGTCCTTTCACGGCGCGGGTGGGAAGGTGGCCGGGTTGTGATTGTGTGCCAAAGTTTGTGCACATACGCATACGCAAATGGACAATTTCGTTCCCCCGCCCGCTTGGTGGCTTTCCGCCAGCCTTCGGAGGCGGTTCCGTGGTCGGTCGATTCCACCAAATGCCGGGCCACCAAATCGACATCGATGACGCGCTCGATGATGATAATGATGATGACACGACACGAGCACAGCGAGACGGCAACTTTTCTAATCGTAATTTAATTGCGCTCGTTTACTTACTCCCCGAACACCGCCTGCCTCGGTCTCCCAATTACCCATTCCACCTCCTCCTCACGGCCCCGTGTCTTTGATAATGGATTCGGAAGGATGTGCGCAGGGAAACGCCCGTAGGCTTTTCTCTCGCTCTTTCTCACTCACTCTCTCTCTCTCTCGCGATCTCTCTATCTCTCGCATGGAACAAAGGAAATTCGATTGTGCCAACGATCAGGTTGTTGTCAAGGCTGGGTGCCCTACAGTACCTCCCCGCCAACCCAACCCCCAACTCTTTTGAAAGTACCCGCAATGTGTCCTATTCAGCAGCCAAACGATAGCGGTGTCGGTGCTGGTATTCGGTCGGTGATCGGATAATGCCATGCATGACGGGTGTCAGCCAAAAACCGCGTGGGAAATTGGGAGGGGAAAGTTCACGCTCGGAGCGCGGTATGGTGAAGGTCCGCGCGGAACCGCGCGCACCGCCCACATCGAGGGAGCATCGCTCGCTGCATTCGATTATGATCCGCTCGCCATGTGTATGTGTGTGCGATCTGTCGCGAAGTCCTTTCCGATTATTGTCGTCATGTCGTACAGATTGATATCGGCTTCCGGGTGAAGCAGCAGCGGCGTTCCAGTCGCGTGTGGTGTGGCATTTGGTCGCTGCACCTATCTGTCAGTTTTCCCCGATCGGCCGAGGTCTTATGTGTCGCTGCGATGCGCTACACAAGCGAGCATCAAATTGGAGAGGAATTCAAATTGATAAATTAACGAGCAATTAGAATGACCTCAATTACTTCGGCTTCGGCGACGGCGGAACAACGGGTCGGCTGCCGCTTTGTCCACCAGCCCCACCAGCGGTCCCCTCACGGGTCAAAGTGATGATCGTGAAATAATTGGTAATCGACCCTTCCCCGCTCGGTGAAAGTTGGGAATATGTTTTGCTTGTTTTATGTTATTTAACGAAAATAATATATCATTGTAGCTAAACGGAGAATCCTTTAAAAAAAATTTAATTATTAATATATACGATTATGTTATCAAATCGTCGTTACGGAATCTTACTTCCTTACTGGTCTCTACTAGTGATATCAAAAATGCACTCTAGATTAATCGAATGATGGAAATAAAACGAAACCGAAACAAAATACCCATTTCATCTTATTCTTTCTTCGGAGTGGACAAAACGCATACAAAATGCACATAAATAAAGTGTCCATTAGCTACATCAACTCTCTCAGCAGCGGCGGCCGTTGCCACAACCATCAACACCGCGGACCACTTGTGCGGAAAAATTAGTACAGAAACGGGATTGGATTTTTCTTTCAAGTTTACCTTGCCCGGCTAGTTCCGCTCGAGATCCGCCATGAATAGTTAAACCGACGACAACTGTAACTCTAGCGAAGCGGCACCGAAACCCGGTGAAGATATTAAAAACTTTTCCCCCGTTACTTTCTCCTCTCACCCTTCCCAACGCGGTACTCGCCGTCACATCTTCGCCGGCCGAAGCGAGAGCTGGCCACCGTTTTCTGCATCTGCCCACCGTGCTGGCGGCCGGCAGCGGCCAGCAGCAGCCAACAGCAATAGTCGGGACAATAATTCACCGAAAGCCATTTGTAATTAGTGAGTAAACATTTACCGGTTCGCTTCTTAAAAGTAAATTATTCCAGCAGTAAACACTGCCAACGGCCAGCCTGCCTGTGGGCGGTGGGTGGTGGACTCATTGCTTCTGCAGGTGCTGCCGGTGGCATCGGTTGGACCACCGGAGCGTGTTTATCGGTCTGTCTTTGATCGTCTTTTAATTTCCACGAAACGCATCACTGCACTAGATAGAGAGAGCGAAAGAGAGAGAGAGAGAGAGAGGGGGAGAGCGAGGGAGAGAGAGAGATAGGGAGAGAGGGTTAAGTATGAAGAGAAAAAACAAACCACTTCTTCGAGTGACGCGCGCTCACGCGGGCTTTCGTTCCGGCTCCGATTGGTGCAATTCGTTCGCTGATTATTAGCTTTAGTGATGGTTCGTAGAAATGATTTCCATTGACAGCATAAACCCTAGCCGGAGGGCAATTTCGTGTGAATGGGCTTCGTTTCATCCATCGGCTCAAATCCCCAACATAATGCAGCGGGTAATTCAATCAACTTCACAGTTTCATCCCCGGACTAACAATCAAGCGTTTCATTCATTCATTCAGTCGCTTCTCCCGATCGAATGGAATCCTTCTTTTTTTTTGTCAATGTCAACTTAATGACATGGAAAGGAAAATATGCTTTGCATCATAAAAAAAAATCATGCCCGATCCATGTCTTGCAAAACGAGCAGAAAACGAGAGCACGTGCGCAAGATGCTTCGAGGAAGAAGGGGATCAATCAACGGGGCCCTTGGACCCCTTCCCCGCGTGGGGTCTTATCTAGTGCCAGTGTTGGCCAAAACTGTGCCAAAGTGGTGTATCATTTCCCTTCTGCAACGAACATGAGTGTGCCGCAAGATGAGAGCAACCCGATAAGCGTGTCATAAAGACAGAAGACGGCCAAGGGCTACGGTTGGAAGGTACACCTACGGCGGGGCACCAATCGTACAATCATAGACCGCCATTTCGCCTGTTTCGCTACTGCGGAAGAAATAAAGTCAGCCGCAAGAAAGGAGAAGAAATGGGGGGCGGGGTGAAAAGCCGGCCGGCCCAGAAGGTTGCTAATGATTTATTAACGTCTCTCAATTGCTTCCCGGTAATGACAAGATAGCGGCAAAGTTTGACGGAGTTGCTCGAATGAAGTGATACTAGCGCGCGGAGTGCGGTAGCAACAAGCTTCATTTTCGTATCATCGTCATCTCGTTCACTGTGGCGGTCTTGTTTTCGGGAACTATGGAATCCGCACAGAGGGCACCGGGGACAAATTATATTATTCCTTTTGGGAGAAAGTTCGCTCGCGAAAATAAATGTTGGCAAGAAACAGCATTCGAACCACATTTCACGAATTGTTGAATCATATGGAGTTTTGAACCATAGATTCATTCCTTTTGCTTAAACAATTCCTGGGGTCTTATCTTTGACAAAGAAATATCTTAATTTTATCATAGTCATATTGTACTTGAAACGAACGCCGTTCACATAGGTGCACGTCATGCGACATTAGAAAACTACAAGAACATCATAGCAACGTGCTGTTCTCCCAATGTCCTCTGTGTCATATGACGGTCCTGGGTTTCCTTTTTTCTAAAGGTAAACATATGGTTGATAAGCGAGAAAGCAGAAGAGAAAAAATGGTTTATTACAATAAACAACCATAGGTGGTTGTGTCGTCCGCCCGAAGGATGTTGTCGCATCCGAGAAAGGAACCTCTCCACACAGAACCAGAATGATACACGAGTTGTGACACTGGATGGAAGCGCGCGCCAAGCGGAGGCATGTCGAAACGATGAAGGTAATAAGGTTGGTGTTTTTTCCCCCCCCTTTGAATTACGCCCCCAGCCAGTATGTTTACGCGGGCGTGTGCGTGTGTGTGTAATTGGATGTGCTGTGCTTCCATCCGCCCTTCCATTGTCGTCCTTGAAATTCGTGTGCCATGACAGTGAGCTTTTCGAAAAGCAGGAGACCCGGCCCGGCCCGTTGCTTTCTGTCAACGCGGTTCAGTAAGGAAAGGTTTTCCATATCTGCCTGAAGGAAGAAAATCGTTGATATGATGGGATAGCGTAATGTTCTTAAGATTGTACGCGCGGTCTTCTATATATGTCTACATTCGGAGGAGGAATGTGTATGACTTGCGAATGTGAAAAGTTGCTTTTTCCCATCTGTTCTTTGGAACCGTTCGACGAAGGAGTTTGAAGGACATCTGTCTGCGCGGTGGGGTGGACCATTCATCGATGAACTCGCGCCCGCTCGGCCCACTACATATCATCAGCCGACATGCCTTCCTACGCAAACGGTTGCCAGTGAAGACAAAAATATGGACTTCCAAGTCCGCTCGCGGTCATGCGTCGTCTTGGAAATGCCCCTCGCGGGATGTATTACTCACGTCCGCTTTTTCCCGCAGCATGATTGACGATCCAGCCATTCATTGTGGGGGCATCGCATACGTACACGGGTCGTCGAGACAGTCCGACACGCGGCCTCACATTGATCGAACGCCTACGCGTGGCCCATGTTCCATATGGGTTATTTCTAGCAATGCGACACTTTTGTGACAATGCAGCTTGGTGTAGTAAGAAAACAGTAAAAATAAAACGCCGGTTTAGATGTCCCTGAACTGGGTGGGGGGTGGTGGCTGCTCCTTTTTTTTTGATGATCGAGCAACACCGTTTGAAAAATGCCCACTTGTGGAGGACAACATTGTATTTGTGTGTGTGTGTGAGTTAGCGTGAGTCGGTTAAAAAATAAACCAACATGCTTTCGACACATGAGTACACCAGACAGAACAACGGAAACACACGGCCCTCGTTAGTCGATATTGATTGTGTTTTATGTTCATCCGGTTTGCGAGGCCCCCCCGAGTCAAGTTACTAGTATGTCGACGGTGGAGTACGACACTTTTATGCTAGCTGCATCGGTTTCTCGAATCCTTGACTGTATGTAGTGTCGTCATGCGAGTTGTTTGTTTGATGTTTGAATCTCGACACGAAATTTGTTCGGTTTTTATTTGAAAATACCCTTACTAGCATTTTGCATATTCTTAAGTTGTCATCATCATGTTTTTTCCTATTTTGAATTGAGCATATTCTTTATAATTGAACTTCAATTCGCGTTATTATATCAAGACGCATAACAGGTTCGAATACATTTCTTAAACATTACTTCAAAAGTTGAACTTTAATGATGTATAATTATTGGATGACATCCTCACCGGAAGGCAAACCCGGCACCGATTAATTTGCTGCCCACAGAAGATCGAAGGTGAGCTAATAGCTATCTGGAAAACCCACCCCACGGGCCTTCGACACACGGCTATGTCTTAACATTGTCGCTTTCGGGAAAGTTGTGGCGAAAGTTGTGCCGCTGTTGGCATGGACATGTTTTCCCATGTTTCTAACACCACCCTTAGGGAAGGGCTAGCATCAGCTTCACCGTGGATTTCGGTGAGTGCGCTTGTTGTTAATGAAATTAGACCCAAATGGAAACGATCGAAGGGTGGGACGGCGTGCCCCGAAAAGCGCCACCCCACTTTCAGGTGTTTTCGGGTGTAAGGATTTTCTAGTGTCTCGTCGGAAACTTCCGCATCCGGATCCGGATTGTCTGCACGGAATGGTCTACCCCATCGAGAGAAGTGGCGTGAAATTCTGCCCCCCGCGCGTGTGTGTGTGTGTGTGTGTTCTCCCGGAACAATGGAAAGGGGGACAAAGGTTCGTGTCTGGAGGCCCCTCCGGTGTTCCGGTGTCTGTTCGCTCGAAAGATGATGTAAGTGGATTCATCGCACACATCTCGCCCAGCCGACTTTTGGGGGCGTGTGGAGTACGTATGGAATTGCCGCTCGCTTTCAAACGCCTGCTGTGGGAACTAGTTTTAATTAAATAGAGCCCTCTATATTTTGTGGAAATTTTCCGCACCGACTCTGCTTTGATGCCAACAGCCGAGCCTGAGTGCCGCTTTAGCTGGAAAACGCCGGACAAGGGAGCTACTACGACGGGACAGGTAGTGTGCTGCTGTTAATTGCTTTCGTGAAATTGGATCGTGTTGGGATTTACGCGTTGTTCGGAGAAAGTTTTGTTTCTCCTGGCCATGGATCAGATCGGGGTAAGGGAGTGGCCTGAGCCTGGTGTTTGAAAACCGATTGCCGTATTTTGCTTTCAATCATTTCAAATTACACCGTTGGCACATATGAGTATGGATGTATCACCTTCATGTTGTAGCTCGAAGCGATCGGCAGAGAACATGAAACAATCAATCAAACTTTTTGATCAATTACGACTCCACCGGATCAGCTATATCGTTGCGGCGTGTCTTGGATATCCGTTGTCGCGAACCGTAAATGTCGTATGTTTTCAATTTTATTCTAAAATTCAAAACCGATTTTTGATCTACATTTATTTCTTTTAAAGATACACAAAACAACACAAACTCTTCCAGCATGGTTCAGTTAAAGTTAAGAGATTTTTTCGGACCCTTCCGATTGATACATGAGATAATAAAGAAAGCTTAATACCTCCAGCATAACTTTAGTGAACGTTCCGTAAATGAAACCATTCCAGTATTGAATAATACATGCACATTGAATTATACCGTTGTTTTGCTGCATGAGACGTTGAGACAGGGTTAACATTTTCATCCCATTCGGTAAGCTCGAAACCTTACATTATAAACTCTGCGCCATGTTGAACCGGGAAAGAGAAAAGAAAACAAATCGAGACGCTTTAACGCTTTAACACACATTTTCGAACATTGCGTTCAATGTTGTGGAAAAACTATTCTCGCGCTGCTAACGGAGCGGGAAGTTATTTTTGCTAGGAATGAATAGCGTAAAAAAAAGGTTGCTCAGAAAAATACACATTCTCGATTTTTAACAATTCAGTCAAGTGCACATATATAAGGGAAACTAGACGGAACAACGCCTCCGAGGCAAACTCGTAGGACCCGCCATAGACATTGTAAAGATTCCTCCCCTAAAAGGAAAAAGGAAGGAAGGAACTGTCGGTTCACTGAATGTTATTCAGCTATTTTAACCGTTCCACACAACGTCTCCCATTCAATGCTCCCTACACTGCCTTTCCCCCCGCCCCCCCCGGGGACAAAGTATTTTCTTTTGCTTTTCCTACAAAAATAAGCCCAAAATATTGAATCAACTTTTCCCGGTGAATAATTTATCGATCAATTTTCCTCCCACGGAGGAGGACGAAAGGCCACTGGAGTGGGAAAGGACGGGCGCGGCTAATGGGCACACATGTGTGCGCTGGTGGCCGGTTTTTTCGGTGCGTCAACAGTCGATGGTGGAGAAGCATCGTAAAGCATGGCGGAGGTGGTGGTGTTGGCCGAATTAGAAAACTCGGCCAATCGTTGGGAAAATGAAACGGTATTTCTTGTTTGATCTTTTCCCTGCCGGGGGGGGGGGGGGGGGGGGGG
>JAOEFI010000003.1:17075986-17086454 GCA_034621735.1 Anopheles plumbeus
CCCCCCCCCCCCCCCCCCCCCCACCAAGTGCAAGTCGGCCTTTCCGAAGCCACGGCCTGACCTGGGCTGTAAATGGTTTGCTGCCAATTGAGGCGGAAAATTTCTCGTTTAAACAACTCAATGTTTGCGCGCGGTCACGCTGGATGTGGTTGGGGCGGCGAGGATCATGGGGAGAAAATGATTCTGGGTGTAGGAAAAGTGCGTGAAAAAACCAACACTGGATTATACCATCTAGTTCCCGGGAACTGGGGGGAGGTTTCCTCAAATGCACAGCACGCTGCCCGGACTCACAAAATTGGAACGACGTTTAAGGGGAGTGAGCGGAGAGAAGGCAAAGGGCAAAGGTGACGGTCGTGCCATCGGCCCTATTGGGATGATTACGAGAATGCAAAGCATCTTGTTGCTGGAAGCACGGAGCAATTTTTCCAACTCCCAGGTTGAACCCGGTGGCATCATTGTTGAAGGGAAAAACGTCAGCCTGGTGGAGGTAGCCGAGAGACGCTGGACCTATTGAAATATGATTCTTATACTTTAGCGCCACACTACGCCATTGTACGAGGCCCTGTCCTTCCTTGCATCGTAACTCATCCCCTGTTAGGGCGGACTTAGAAGGACAGGGAAAAAATTAAAGCAACCATCAGGCAACAACTATTTCTCAACCCTCAACTTCTCGGACATCTCCGAGACGTTTGGCGCAAAAAAAGGAAAACTAAACAAGAACACAAAGCACAACGGCAACGGAAGAATCAACTCAGGTGACTGCAGTTGACAGACGGAGTCCGCGCTGTCCGTAGATAGCACGGCACGGTAGAAATATGAGCTGGTGGAAACTATTTCGCATAAATTATTCTTCCGGCTTCGTCCTCTTCGTCCACGGTGCTGCATGAAATACAAGTTCGTTCACCAGCAGCGCACTTCCGAAGTGGACGGCAACACTGAGGGCGGGACAAGGTCTGACTTTAAAAGGGATGCAAAGCTTCATCGACCACCCCGCCGGGTTCGGAGACAGTTGGAATGTGTTGTGCAATGGAAGGAGAGAAAACAAGTCCCGGGGAACGGGTGGGGCAGCTTTTCATGCATCTGCATATCGACAATACCTTGATTATTGGCATCGTTTTACGGTAGGGTCTCGAATGGAATTGGCTCTTTTGGCGAAGTTTGTGCCAACCAACACTGCCGGCGTCTTCCCAAACAACACACACAAACCCACACCGCCACCGTCAAGGCTTACCGTGCCGTGTCGAAAGTCACTTTAGAAAATTGAACCCCTGCGGAGAGGATAACGCACACACACACACACACACACATCACACAAGGATGTGCACAAAGGATCAGGAGGCACCGTTCGCTACCGGCGGCTCCAAATCATCGTCCACCGCCGGTTTTTCTCGCACACCACACCCCCTGGGCGAACTTTTGGATGTGTTCGACAGAAAACAGAAAGTTCTGCATTTTGTCCAAAGGGGCAAGTCGCTGCGCCACGGTGCAACGTTTCCGTTCGTACATCAGCGGGATTATTATTTCGTCCAACTACATGTCGCTCTCCTGCGTCGGGCGTTTTTGGGGGATGCAGATTACATAGATCGAGGGTGTGGCAGGGGGGAGCATAACCATGCGCCAAGCGCGTCGATGCGTTTTCTGTAAACATCGTCAGCATCGTCCCGTATTTCGCGCTGCTGCAGAAGACGGCGACTGATGAGAAAGAGGGATAAGCCAATCTGAACCTGCTTTGCGGGGCGGGGGAGGGCGCTTAAATAAATGAGCATGTCAGCAAAATGTATCCACTAAACCGGGGAGTGGTGATGTACTACCACCGGGTCCTTGTTGTCTTAACGCAAATCGCGCTACCATCTTGGCTGACGTTGTAAAGTACCCGCCAATGCACTGCACATGGCCCCTTGCGCGCTTATTAGCATTCGGATGATCATATTTTGCATTGCAGATTGGTATTCTTGTGTCGGTTTATTATGCTTACTGGAAAAACAAATCACTGCCACGGAGAACTGAACCCTGATGGAAGTGCATTGATTTATGATGCACGTCTCTTGTAATGTTGTGTGTTGTATGTTTATGCGTCCTTCCCACTTTGGTTGTTTTCGTTCGTTGTGGACGTTGACAATGAACGATATCTTAATATTTTGTTTTCTGCATGAACTCCAAACATATGTTTGATCCTTGCATAAATCTTTGATTTGCATGGTTCCCAAACGAACGAACATTTTGCATATCTGGTCAGATACATCCTTCGCATACATTCAACATGTATTCCAATTCTCCAAACCCGGATCCGGATCACAACTACGGAATGAAGGGTCTTTGGCCTTCTACCAAAACATTGGATCAATTCTGGCCACCCCTTCCCGTCCATTAAGGTCCATTCGAAAACGGACCAGTGAAGAGCGAAAACGAGTGAGTGAATATTATCCCTAGCCGGTTTATCGTCCGGACGTCCTCCAGCTTTTTTTTGTTCGTGTCCAAATAATGCCCCCTAAAACGAGGTGTAACCGAGCATCGCACGATGAACGCTTCGAGGCAAATTCTCTCTTTCTCTACCTAGCATCGCAAACGTTGGGTGGGCGCTGCTGAACGGAAAAAGTGGATAAAAAGTTTTTCGAAAATGAAAACCAGCGCTAGTGGCGCACAACTTTGCATGCGGTGGAAGTACGCCGAAACGAACACAAGTTTGAACATTTAAAAGGACTACTACGATGCAGTGAAGGTACATGTACCGAATTCTCACTCACTGAAACCAGTCGCATGTTGTAGCACCACCCTGTTCGCATCGTTCGTATGTTGTACCTAAAGGACAACACGTTGCCACGAGGATCTATCCGCCGTCGTAGTATGTGTGGAGGTGTAGATCGTGCATTATATTTAATATACAACACGTTAAAATTGTTCCCAGCCGCACCTCCAGGTCAATGTAATCAAAATAATGAAGCATTAGAAAGAAGAAAAAACCACTACCTTCATTGCTGGTAGTCCTGCAGGGTCCCCAAAACCTTGCACAGCCTGTCAAAGTATGGACACCGCGCCAAGTGGAAAACGCCGTGGCACGGGGAAAACAAATGGAATACTTTATGCTAAAAGTACCAAACTAGATGGTGGAACAAGCCCTCTGTTCCGTCGGCCACATCCGAGGAGTAGAAAGGATTGCACCCAGTGCATCCAGTGCAGTCAACATGCCGAGACCAAACTCGTTAGTGTAGTTGCCGCCGACCCTCGGCAGATGTTGGGACCGACCTTCTACGGTGGCGCAACTGTTCCGTGGCCGACGGCCCACGTAGTGCCATACTAGTCGAAGAATGGACTGTGTATTTGTTCACCTGAGAGTGAACACTCCGCGGCACTCGAGAGAGCGCGCTCGATTTTAAGGTGATTTGGAAAAGCAGGAAAAAGCAAATATTATTCTATTCGCAAACAGCACCCGGGGACAGCTGGTATTGGAATCCAATTGTTCCGACGTGGTTCCGTGTGTGGATGAAGTTTAGTTCAGATGCCGCACACTCACAAACACATATATATGCTCCCAGCAATAGAACTTCTTCTATTTTCCCAAATTGGGTTGCAGATGGAGCACTTCATGTGCACCATTTTAAAATGAGTTCGTTCGCAAGAAGCAAGAAGCTTTCGAATCATATGCGGTCCCAGAGCTGGAAGGGCTGACAATTATTCAAAATGTTAACATTAGTGCAAATGTATATAAAACGAAAATGACTGATGATATGGGAGACGGGTTTTTGGGGTGCCTTCGTACAGTGACGCATTTTCTTCATTGAATTGGGTTGGTGAAGCCAAAAGGTCGAAACGCTGCTTTTTCAAAGGGAAGTTTTTTGCTTCCTCCACACGCGAGGGTCGTCCCCCTGAGACCTTTTCCGTTGTCTCCTCCAACACTACTTCACATGTGAAAAAACTGGCCGAAGCAGACGAAACAAATTTTGTCATCTTGGAATGTCTAAGCATCGGGGGTGACATAGTGGCAAGACGGGGCCGTGTGGACAGATTTCGTGGCAGCCTAATTGGGCGCGTGACGTCGGACGTGAGAATATGTTACAACATAACTCACTTCATTCTGCAACCCGTCTGCCATCAGTGGGGTCCTCTTGGGAGACCACCCACGCTGTCTTGCGTCCAAACTTGCGACGGTCGCTCGTTGCCGTCTAGAAGCATTAGAGTGTGGTTCCGCTCGGAAAATTCCGTTTCCCCGCGGGCAAGCATTTCATTTCTTCGTCCTTCGCCTCTGTCGTAGTTTTGTATCCAACGGAAGAGATTGAAGTTCTATGTTCGTTCCGAGGGATCTTTCAACCCTTAAATGTGTAACGGCTGCAGGAGGGAATTTTAAAGGAAAATTTACAAATCAGTTATAACTTTTATAATAAACTATCGTTACAGTAAGTGTAAGTTGCATCCCCTATTGTTTCAATTTTCCGCCTGTAGATAAATATTCACAAAGAATGTGAACTAAAATGGCATTGAAGTTTCCATCGACAATTTGTAGTTTTTTAATGTCTTAATTTAATTCAATTGTTTAATGCAAGTCTGTACTAAAACATTTGCAGTAATGTATGGGACTCTCCCAAACAATTTAAAATCACTTCCAAAGCAGCATCACATCATCTCCAAAGGGGGATTTGTTGATGGAATGTAGATTTAATCAGACAAAAAACGACTCCTCTGAGAGCAAGAGATGGCGAGCGAAAAGGATGTACTCCAGTGCAATCTTAATACCCCAAAAAACAGACCCTTCCTACCGCCTTCTACCTCGTGCCTCATCTCCTTTGGGAGGGCCGCCTTTATTTACCAACAACGACGTGCACTAGCAAGGAGCCGTGGTGTGCACCAAAGTTTGCCTTTTCCATCGAACCCCACGACGCACTCACAGCCAGCGTTCGGGCGTATGTATGGCCCACCGTACCAAAGGAACGTTAAGGCCGACTGTTGTTAAGCTGTGTTCCGTGTTGGCTGGAGTACATCATATCAGAAATTTTAAATCTGCCAACACTACAACACACTCCACACTCACACACACGCAGCAAGGGTTGCAAGGGGTGGTGGTGGTGATGGACCGATGGAGACCAAATGGGTTTATGACATACTGACAAACAAACGATGTGTGCAATTCTTGTTAAAATAACAATAGTTTCCCACCCCACGGTTGGTTGATGCCGGGACGAGAAAAGCCCTTGGATCCCTTCGACAAACGGCAGCGGCGGCGGCAGCGGTCCTTCATGAACGTTCTTCTGTACAAGCGAAAGAGTAGGGTGTTATTAAATTCCCATACGTTTTGGGGCGTTGGGTTGGGAAATCTGGTCCAATATGTACACGACAACATATTGGCGATTCTTTGGCTTGTACGGAAAAGCGGCTTTTTCTTTTCCTTTCTTGCTATAAATTCTATTCAGATCTTTTGCGTACGATTTTGACACTCTATTCCTAGTTGCAAGGATAGTCCCACCCAGCGCATCCTCGCTATCATCACAACCAACCATCAGCATTATCTGTATCGTTATTGTGCTTTCTGTTTGCGCTCTCCATATTGTAATAATATTCTCCTCCTCTACTGCATCGTGCCGGGGGCCCTCGATTCCTTTGCACAGGACGGGGGCGGCGGGTGCTCCGACGAACAAGAAGCCATGCAGCACGGAACAATAACACACTCCCAATAGTATGATAAGCACACGGGGCAGGGCACGGAAGATCGAATCGAGAGAGGACGGGCAGAGAAGGGAGGGGGGGAGGGAGCTTTTTGGCGGCACACAAGGAAAACAATGCGAAAACTTCACATATTTATCCCGCCGGTGCAGGAGAAGAAGCATCCTTTTCGAGTTTACTTTCAAGCATATCGCTCCATTGAGCCGAAGCTGGCGCGATACGGGTTCGGTGAAGGGCCCCATTGGCTTTAGCCGTGCCACCTACACGAGGTGCGCAAGTAGGTGTGTGTGAAACGGAAGTACTAGGGAAGGAAGGTTCTTTACTGGAGGGCTGCGGAAGGGACCAAGAAATGCAGCAATTTCTCTCCGCCTGAATCGAGAGTGTCGTGTTTGCGAGGGTATGTAAACCCTACACTACACATGCGGCCCGGGCTGATGCCTGTGTCTGTATGGAGGGAAGTGCGCCATGGTGCATTCACTGCAGTATCTGCACTGCACAAACCCCACCCCGGGGAGGGTGGCCCAAAGGATGGAAAAATCAAATGAATTGAAAAGAATAACTTGAGACGATGATGCAGGAGCGCGCCTCCGGGCTTTCTTTCTTTCTTTCGCTTGGCCTGGGAGCGAAGGGGGTTCATCCTCTTTTCGTCCGGAAAGGCCGGGAGCTGGCGGCCAAATAAATGCTCGCCCTGGGAAATGAGATGTGTCTGCTGTTTTCTGTCAAAAGCTGTATAGCGAACGTGCACGGTGCACGTCTGTCCGGGGGGTTTCGATCTTCTTGGCTTTCTTGGCGTCGTCGTCGTCGTCGTCGTGACTTTGGTTTGCGCTTCATCAGCTTTACACCACCGCCTCCAGCTGAGGTTGATTCGATCGAGACACAGGGGGCGGGGGACTCGCTGTTGGTACTGCAAGACTAAACAAATACTTACTCACTCCTCACCCCTAGCCCCTCCTACACCCCCAGGGGCGCGCCACCCGCCCGCGGCACATTTTGACGAAAAATAATATATGTCCTTCTATTGCTTTAGTCGACCGTGTGCGTCACCGAGTAGAAGGAATTGCCGTTTCTTGACGTCGCAACTTAAATGGCACATCTGGGGCGAAGGCGCGGTGCACGACTATAGCTATATGATAAAGTTTTATGTGCCACCGGGGTAGCATTTGGGGAGCAAAAAAGGAAACGTGGCAAACATCACAGCTGGTTCAGAAGGTTCCAAAACATTCTGCGTACCATAGTGTGTTGTCTTTCGATCGTTCCATCGAGGCAAGTGGTGTTGTTTATATATTTTGTTTTGTTTAAATTCATCACACTATCATTAGAAAAGGAGCGACTCTCTATGATAGAATTTGGTTTCTACGTGATTTTCTTTTGTAACACCATCGTTTCGGAATCCACTTTCGCATCGTACTGAAAAAGGACATTGAAAGTTCATGGAAGCTTTACATATGTTTTGAAATTGCATACAGCCTTAAACGTATTACTTATGATATAGACTCCATAATTGGGTATTCCTTTTGGACGTTTCCCTCTGATGTTTTTAATGTTTACAAATACGGCTAATGCCGTCGAACGAAAAACAAAAATTTCTGCTAATTTTCCAAATTGAAAACCGCGCCACTGGGAAAATGAAAAAAAAAATTAAACATTTTCCATAAATATTTAAACACTCCGCATTAACAAACGGATGATAATCGTAAATGAAACAGCATCAACTCAACGCTCACAGGCGCACCCCCCAATGCTGCCTCGGTTAACAAATTGCGTTCGTTTAATGGTCTACGAATCTCTGTGCGCTTCAAAGGCGGGATGGGGACACACCCTGCACCTATTTTCCATTTCAAATTAAATCTTTCCGAGAACTAACATCT
The DNA here is from genome assembly GCA_034621735.1 of Anopheles plumbeus. NCBI lineage: Eukaryota > Metazoa > Arthropoda > Insecta > Diptera > Culicidae > Anopheles > Anopheles plumbeus. Next base: position 17,083,507 of record JAOEFI010000003.1, read on the forward strand.
CGATAACCTTTGTTATCGTTTATTCGTTGCAGGGCAAGGAAGCAACAACAAAAAAAAGGACACACATGAACGAGAACGAATGCTGCTGGCGCCTCAAAAGCAACAATTGCAGCGGCTGAACTCTGAGGACGCAAACGGTGGCGGATGTGTGGTGTGGTACTGACAGGATGGAATAACTTTCGCCCCGGGCGTACAACGCAACCACACCCAGCCAGCATCGAGCCCGGTGCAGTACGATGAAAACGAGAAACATGTTGCCCGGAAAGGAACGGCACTGGGAAACGGAATCGCAGCATCATCATCCTCACCATTGCCAGCATCATCACCGTCGTCATCGTGATCACCGTCGTGTGTAGGGCAGGAAATAAAAAGAAAAACCGTACACTACAGTGAAAAGACTAGCTTCACTCGCAAGCTGCAGCTCTAGGATTGCTGCTCGCTTTCAAGTTCCCGCCCTCGGGCTGTGCACCAGGGAGTCGGATGCAGGGACTCGGCAACGGGACAGTGACAGGGTGTTCCTATAGAATAAATAGAAGGTAAACACAATTTCAATGATAATCATCATCTGATAGCGGAAATAATCGCAAGCAATTCCGACGACGCGTTCGCAATTTCGCAGTGATTTGAAGAAGGGGAGAGAGGGAGAAAAAATCTCCACTCCAGATATCCTCCCCCGACGGACGACAAAAGGGAGTTTTAAGCAGCCGACAACATCGTCATCATCGTCACCGTTGACTTCTGCATCTCCGTCGTACGGTCGTTCGACTCGGTGTGGGAATTAATCTCCCCCTTGGCCTGAGGAAGACGGCATCGTGTGCGGTGACAAGAGAGGAAAGTGATAGTTCTACAGAAGTTTTCGAGTAGAGTAGTAGAATAAGAGAGGCAGTAGCGAGTTAGTGGCAAAGTCGCCAGCTAGGAGTGGCTAACGAGTAAAGTGTAGGCAAGTGAGAAGTATAATGTGTCCCGACGCGTCTAGCACGAGGACAAGACCGAGGCGGACGGGCGACGAAGTGACGAATGCAAAGTCGACAATGACGACAGGATCGAGCCAGAGGCGTCATACGACGCTAAGTACCGCCGCAGTGGTGCTGTTAGTGCTACTATTAGTGCAACTCCAAGTGAGCATAGCGCGCGGGAACGAGGAACCCGACTTCACCAAGCAGTGCAGCAACTGCAAGTGCAGCTGGAAGAGTGGGCGGAAGAGCGCCGACTGCACCCACCAGCGACTCCCGGGGGTGCCGCGGGAGCTCAGCAACGAGCTGCAGATACTGGACCTTTCGCACAACCAGATCGACGAGCTGCCGTCGCTGACGTTCATGGGCGCACACCAGACGAACCTGCAGAAGCTGTACCTGCGCAACAACGGCATGAAGCGGGCGGACCGGGACGCCTTCCGCAACCTGACCATCCTGATCGAGCTCGACATGGCGAACAACAACCTGAGCACGCTTGAGCCGGGCATCTTCGACGACCTGACCAAGATTCGCGTGATCATCATGAACAACAATCAGCTCGAGCGGATCGAGAAGAACCTGTTCCGCAGTCTGGCGTACCTGACCAAGGTGCACCTGCGCAGCAACCGGCTGGTGCGGATAGCGCTGAACAGCTTCGTGAACGTGCCGAACCTGTCGCAGATCGAGCTGGACTACAACGAGCTGCAGACGCTGCGCAAGGAGTCGTTCTCGGGGCTGGAGAAGCTGACCAGCCTGTCGCTGACGAACAACCCGTGGAACTGCAGCTGCACGCTGCGCAGCTTCAGCGAGTACGTGCTGGCGAAGAACCTGTACACCTCGCCGACGGCCTGCAGCGCGCCGAAGGGGCTCGCCGGCCGCCAGTGGAACGAGATCGATCTGGACGATTTCGCCTGCCCGCCGAGCATCATCGAGAACCGGATGCAGTTCCCGGGCGGGGGCGAGAACGCGACGTTCATCTGCAAGGTGACCGGGCTGCCGCTGCCGACGATCGACTGGCTGTTCCAGAAGCGGCCCCTGTCCCTGCACGACCAGCGGAAGCTGGTGCGGCAAGCGGTGCGCATCAACGAGCGCGACCAGAGCGAGATGCACGTGTCGGAGCTGACGATCTTCGGCGTGCGGACGGCGGACCGGGGCTCGTACGTGTGCAAGGCCACCAACCGGGGCGGCATCGACGAGAGCGAGCTGTTCTTCGACCTGAAGGCGGACCCGCACCCGATCGCGTCGGCCACGCGCTCCAAGGACCTGCTCTGGATCGTGCTGATCGTGGTGCTGGTCCTGCTCGTGCTGGTGGTCGTGGCGTTGGTGCTCTGGTGCGTCTGCCGCAAGGTGCGCCGCTTCAAGAAGAACTCCACCATCAGCGAGAACGGGCTGATGAGCACGAAGATGATGGACAAGTCGCAGAACGACTCCATCCTCGACAGTGGCTCGGTGATCGTCGAGATGCAGAAGAGTCTCCTGACGGAGGTGAACCCGGTCGAGAAGCCGCCCCGGCGGGTGGACATCGACGCGGCGGAGAAGGTGGCGGGCGGTGGCGGAATCGGAGGCGGCGGCGGCGGAGAGTACGATGAGAAGCACGAGGTCAAGCGGACACTGCTGGAGGAGACCGGTTTTGGTGAGTAGCAGCCGCAGTGCGTCACATCGGTGTGGGTAGTGTGTGGGTGTGATCTGACGTGTGGCTTCAACTAAATACTAAACATTACGTAGAGTAGGTCACATCGATTCACATCGCTTTTTTTATTTACTTCACATATTCAACATAAATGCCATTGCACTGCAGATACTTTACTCTTCTTCCGCAAAGCAAAAAATTATTAAATTTTTTAGCATATAAATTTTTTTTTTTTAATTGGAACTTTTATAGAGCTTTGTATAAGACAAAGATTCCTTCTTTTTGTCTCATTTTTTACCTTTTTCTGTACAATATAAAAAAAATTGATACAGTTGGAGAGACGCTGAAGTAAAGATGTAGGACAA
>JAOEFI010000003.1:17086554-17098050 GCA_034621735.1 Anopheles plumbeus
TAGAAGCTTTAATATGTTTTCTCGGCTCTTTTTATAAAACAAAAAACAATTTAATTAAGTTGCGTACAATGTAGCCAACCTTTAGCTCACGTTGGAGCCAATCTGGCAGTCGAAATTGATGCTGCTTTCCCCCGGAGGCTGGCAGAATCTTATCTCATAGGATCTTTCCGTTTCTATCTCTTCTAATTTTTGCGTTCTTTTCTAGTCGCCCAGGATGAGGAAACGGCCTCGGTGGCGCTGTCGGACTCGAACCCGCGCTCCCGGGCCACGTACGTAGATGACGGCTGCGGCACGAACCTGCCGCCGGACCTGCTCGCTTTCCCGTCGCGCTTCCCCCCGTCGCCCTCGATCCAGAGCTCGCTGTCGAACATCCACGACGGGCGCATCTACGGTAAATCGCCGCTGGCCAGCCCCATCTACCAGATGGGCCCGGGCACGAGCAGTCTGGGCGGACCGGGCGGCCAGGTGCCGGCCGGCTTCCGCACGCTGCAGCACCCGAAGACCGGCCGAACGATAGCGATCGCGGCCGGCCGGTCCAACTCGCCGTTCACGCCGGCGCCACTCATCTACCCGCAGGTGGCCCTGAAGCACCAGGGCTACGTGACAATCCCGCGCAAACCGCGCACCCCCAGCTGGACGCCGTCGATGAGCTCGGCCGCGACGGCGGAGATGCTACCCCCGGGGGGCAGCAACGCCACCAGCCCCACCTCGCCGCTCGACCTGTCGCTCAGCTTGTGCGAGCCAGTGTACGACAATCTCGGCCTGCGGACGACCGCGTCCGGCAACTCGACGCTCAAGCTCAACAAAGCCCACCGGGGACTGGCGTCTGGCGCCACGGCCCTCACGTCCACCCCGCTGGCCAAGTACAGCATGAAGGACCGGCCGCTGCCGGCCACGCCCGGCGGCCAGACGGCCACGAACCTCGGCAGCAACTACGAGGCCATCCCGGAGAAGCTCATCTCTTCCGGCGCGGGTGGGGCCCTCGGCGGTCTGGGCGGTCTTCCCGGTCTTGACCTGGACCACTCGACCATCTACGGCCTGGCGGGCTCCAGCGTCAACGGTACCGGCGGCGGCACGTTGAACCGCAGCAAAGTGCCGCCGAGGCCACCGCCAAAACCGAAAAAGAAACCGCTGACCGGCGACGATCCGAGTTCCGGGCTTCCCGCCGCTCCGATGACGCTCGTGGCGAACACTAGCACAAACACCAGCACCAGTCCACTGTTTGCGGACGAGGGCGACGATGGTACCGAAGTCTAGTGGGACTCGGAACTGCTTCGCAGAAGCCTCCCGCCGGGGACCAAAACCCGCCCGCCCGCCCGCTTGCGCGCGGCGTGCGTTTGCATGTGTTTATAGGTGTACGTGAGTATGAGACTATAATTTAAATCCTAGCATTAGCAGTCGAGTGTAAGAGGAGAGAAGCAACGAGAACATGTTAAATTTTCACGAACTTTAACGAATAGTCCGTAAGCGAACTAGAGCGAATATAAGGGGCTAATGGTGCAAAAGCGGGAAGACGGGGTAAGTTTCCTGGGGACGAACAAATGTGCATGTGTGCAAAGGAGGATGCAACGGCACGGGGGTAGCAAAGCGGTACTCGAATCATGTGAAATAAAAAGAAATTAAAACCCGCACAACAACAAAAAACAGACAGTGAGATGAACACGGAGCGACAAACAACAAAAAAAAACCTCCCGGCCCTTTCGCGGGAAGAAAATTCATTGAATCATCATTGGGTGAGCATGTGTACAGACCTATCTCGTCAGGGAGGGTGTATTAGGAAAGCAAACAGAAATGCAACGAGCATAGCGATCTTTATTTTCTTGGTTTACTATTGATTGAGAAATCGAAACGGAAATAGCTTTAGCGAGTCAAGTAACGTAAAGTTTAGTAACGTGTTGGTGTTAACTAATGGTTAACGAGGAGAGGACAGAGAGGTACGGAAAATCTAATAACTATTTCTTATAATTTTTTACTGCTATTATATAATTATTAGTACGATTTAAGTACGGTATTAGTTTTTAAATGGAGTTAGTCTTAGCGTGACCAGGAGATTAATCTGTTCCCGCGAACAGTCACCAACAGCGCCTACTACAACCGAGTTCGGATCGTGATGATAGCCGGTGGGAAGTGAAGGAAAACTAAAGGCGATAAAAGAAAAAGAGAGAGAGAGAGAGAGAGAGAAAGAGAGAGAAACGATCGTTAATTTGTTTAGGTTGTTGTATGTCGTGCAAGGATGGTGGACTTCAACTGGAAATGAACGGAACATGTCACTCCAACTCCAATCGAGAATGGAACAATGAGGGGAACAGGGACAAAGTATATGAGAGCGATGAAGTGCAACTGTATGCGTGCACACATACATTCACTTGGCAAATGGCTCAAAATTTTTACGCAGCCCATTCGAATCCTCGGGCGCTACATTATTTTGCATGTGAAAACAATTACATCATCCACGAATCCACGGATTAGGTGGAACTGGAACGGTTGTTTGTGTAAAGCATACATAAATAAACAAAAAAGCCGGTAATCCAACTGGATTACTATTATTTTTCATATCCCATTTTTCGCGCCTTTTTCCGTTGCGTGAAATTGAAACGAATGGCGCATGGGAAATCATAAAACCGGAACACAACCATCGTCAGATCACGTGTCGGAGGATAATTAATATAAATGATCCGACGAATTGCGTTGCAACAGATGCTTTTTTTTCTCCACTCGTTTTATGTTCTCTCTTCCGTTTGTTTGTTCCTCTACCATCTGTTGGTTTTGCACCGTCGGGGCCGCATTTCATTGCGCGATTGCAATTGAGAGGAAGCATTTCACAGAGGAAAGCAAAAAACAACCTAAAAGCTCGCCAAAAAACTGCAAACTATGGTCTCGTTTGTGTGGCCCTCAATTTCTCCCTTTTCTAAATGTTTGTTGTTTTTAGTTTAATTTGTGAAAGCGAGGATTTTTCCGTTTTTATGTCGAACGCCGGTCAACCGTCCGTTCCGTTGCCTCCCGATATAATTGCCACGAGTGATGCTGCCGGTGGCAATTTTTCCTCCTACTCTTAATTACGTGATTACTCGCCGCTCTCTGGACAATCTGGGTTTTTCTTTGCTTTTCCTGTCTATCACCGTCGTCGTCGTCGTCGTCGTCGTCTGCAGCATTATGCAACCGGTCATGGGAAGGACTGCGGTACAATGTGGGTGATAATGTTTTAGATAAATCTTTATTTTTCCCTTTCGCCTTTTCGAACCGGGCCGCCCTCTTTACCGGTTGCATACGAGGAGCGAGCTACAGAGAGGAAAAAAAAACGATCCTTTAAAACATATAAAAAGAAGCACTTTGCCGGGCAGTCTCTTCATTTCTTCATCCTTTTTGAATCCTTAAACTGTCTGGCTGTTGTGTTTTCTCCTTTTTTTTATCTTCTTTCCACCTCTCTCGTTCTCTTGCCTGTTGTCACTATTTGTCCCATGCTCGATTGTTCCGGACGTTTATTCTTCATTTCCAGACGAGATACACTAAATAACAGTGCCAATTGACTGAACGAGCGAGCGGTTTGAGCGTAGAACAAAAAGTGAGGAGGGAATAAATGTTAAAATAATTAGCAGTAGAAAACCTCTTCTTTAATGAAGAGAATAATTGCACCGCCGAACGCCGGGGGGGAGGGGGGGGGGCGAACGGGGAGACAAAAACAAGGCACTAACGCTAGGGCAAATTTAATTAGGTACAGCAACAACCATTAGGAAGCGAAACAGGAGGCAGCGTATAAATGATATCACGAAGACGGTCGGACATCCATCCCCCCTACTAGTGGCGCTCGCGTGTACGCGAAAGTCTGTGAAAATGTTGTCGGTTTGTTCGTTAAAGAACTGTTGTAATTTTCTGCACGCACCCTGGGACAGGCTAGTCCGCCTAGACGTGCGGAATGGTACGACACATTAATAGAAGTGTCCGGTTTTTCTGTTAACACCATCCCGTGACATGATGCTCACTAGCAAAAGATAATAGCAAATCAAAACAATTTAAAAACTATTGTACCGACTAGGTGAACGATAAGTTATACGATCCGTTAGATTGCGATGCGCGGAAGAAAACTACCAGAAATTGAACATTTACGAAGCTGCGAAGTAATTGCAAGTTTTCACGACGTTTCCATTCCTCATTTCCTGCATAAGACTTAAGTAAGCGTAACGGGAAAGAGTGCCTCGAATATAATGGCTATGTGTGCTAACGGAATCATCTAGCGGCAGCATCTCTGTCGATTTGATATTGTTTAATTACAGCCTTCCGAGAACAGTGCAACAGTTGAACAGCGCTACTACCATGGGACCATCAGTTACAGCTTCACTTTCCACCTTCCACGGTTGCTCGTTAGTTTCATAACTCTCAACCCCCCACAACTGGGTAAAACATTCTATTTAAAGCATAACGGAAGCATATATCGATAGAGGACGTATGTTGACCCAAGTTTCAACCCATCTACAGGATCTGTTAGCTGCAGTTCCGATTCCGAACCACTCCGGAAAGGTGTGGGTGGGAAGAGTGTGGTGCGCCTTAATTTCATTAGCAAACTTCCTGCTGCCGAGCTTCGACCGGAAGAGAGATCTAGTTAGTTATGGAAAAATTTTCAATAAATTTATACATAAGACAATAATTTAATACAATTTTTATGTTTCTATCCCTACGTGTGACATTGTGTTTCATTTGCTATACTTCCATCGTTCGAAAAGGCTAGCTGGCTAGCTTTTCCCCGTTCATCCGATTACGTTGTCCTCCTTTCTGTTTCTGTACAGTGAGTATTTGTGCATGATTTATTTTTATATTTTTCAATTATAGTTATTACATTCCATTTTTCGTCCATCGCTTCGAAATACGTGTCCTGTTGTTATGTTTTTGCGCTGCACCGAACCCATCTCCATCGCACTCATTGATCATGTAGTCCCCAGTCACCCAGTTGTAAAGAGTGTTAAATTAATGTACCTTCAAACTGCACATAAAACGTGCCACATAGGGATCACATTCAACGGATTTTTTTGTATTCAATCGGATCAACCGAATAGTGTTCGAAATGCATAATGGAAAAAAGGTGTTGGGGTTCTATTGTCCACCGTGTGTAATGCACCTGCAATGCAGCGTGAAATACTGCATCAGTTCTTGCGTGTCCGGCTGCTTACAGTCAATCCACAAACTTAAAAACAGATACATCATGTTTGATAGCTGGTGACAACTTTTCAACGATCAATGAGCACAGCAGAAGCTTTCGTACACTATTACATTTTTCATTATCTTCATTAGTATTAATTTTTTTTAATATTCATACATGCAACTCATTTTCAACTGCTATGTTAAGTAATTAAATACATACCTCCAAATTAAACCTCATTCAACCACAACATCATACACAAATGTAATGAAGTCTTGTTGCTACAATAGTAAGAACGTTCCATTAGACTTATTCCAGGTTACAGTGCAGTGCTAAGTGTTATTTAGCTGATGCTTTAACGTGGTATGAACTGCTGCCATCCTTCAGCCATACTGCATCGTTTGTTGCACGCTCCTCCATGGTGCAGCAGGGGGACCGGGCGGCAACTTCATTGCTGTAATAATGAAATCATGTGCGAACTTTAGCTCCACGTTGAAGCACAACAAGATGCTCGACCAACGAACAGCTTGTCCGCAACGAAGGACCTGCCTCAGACTGCGGCATGTGGTGAGACTCGTCCGGGTAGAAGTGGATGGTTGAAAAAAAAGGAGGATTAAGTGGTAGGAATATAATATTACATACTTTTTTAATTAATTCATATCCATGGCATTCGCCCGTTCTTCTCGGGCCAACGTGACCGACCGGTCTTACCGGGTGCCCTGGGTTTCCGGTTACCGTTTGGAAACCCATGTACACCTGCACGTCTGCCTGGATGTTGGATGTTGGCATTCGCCCGAGCCGTACACTCCACGTCCAGCCTGGCGTCTGTAATTACGAGTTAACTTTTCAGCAACATGGCAGGATTTTTTAGTTCCTCCCAGAGAAGTGTTCTGGAAGAAAAGGCGAACGGTGTACCGAGGTGCAAGGATGGGATGCTTTTACTTGAAAGATTTATCGACGGATGTAAGGTATGAAAAATGTTTAACAACCGGTACAAGGGGTGGGGGGTTTTTACGGATTCCCGGGAAACCGTAGAGCCACCATCCCTCTCGTACTCCAAGCAATCAAATTCCGGCATCGGGGTTCGATTCACTGACTTTCCTTTCGAAACATGAAACATTTTGTAAAATTCTTTGAAAACACTCTCCTGATCCTTTCCTTGTAGATCCCGTCGTCGAAAAAAGGGTTTAACATTGCAGCGCGCTTACGGCAGGAACCGTTTCTGGGCGCCACTTTTTCGCCAACGGGTTTTCCATTCGTTAGCATACCACGGGTTGACCGTCGTACGTATCATGTACACACGACCACAGGATCGTGGCTCTTTTTGACAGGCGATTTAGGGAGAGCATGCCATCCCACTTATGGAGGCTGGCCGTTTCTTTTTTTTTTTTTTGCTTCAACATCGCTCGGAAAAGCTTCTTTCCACTTTAATTCCCAGGGGAAAAAAAAAGCAAGAACGAAAGTAGCGCGAAAAATGTAGAATCCGGCTCGCAGAAAAGCCACCCGGCCGGCAGCTGATTTTGAGTCCATTTATATTAATGACTTTACAGCAGCAGAAGGGCACACATACGGTGGCGCCCAGCGGCATTTAACTTTCCAGTCATTTCTCTCCCGCCGGAAGCACCCGTGCGCGTGGCGTCTCCGGGAGGCGTTTTTTTTTTCATCCCAGTTGGGAGGAAAAATCGCTGAAGCGAATTCTTCGCCCGCACGTTATAGTGCCGTATCGTCATCGTCCTTTTTCTCCTACTCCCCCTCCTCCTCCTTCTAGCCGGACCGGCACACCAATTACTTAGGTGGTAAACTTTCGGTCCCACCCAGGCCGCGTCATCGGCGGCAAGCAGAGAATCATTGACGTTGGAGCGATTTTAAGCCACGAAGCCTGAGTCAAGCGGCAAGAGTTGGAGCTAAAAAAGGGCCAGCTGTAAAAAAAAAACAAACCAAATGTGTCCCAACACCACTAACAAGCGGGAGAAGCCTTAATGGGGCGGGGCGGATAATTCATGGTATAAGGTGGCGCAGGATTGCTTTTCGTTCCCGTCTTTCGCGCCCTTTCGTTACTTCATTTCTGATTAATCCGCCAGGCAGACTCAAGCGGGCGCCCGGGCGATGCCGGAATGGGTTCCAATTTGCTGCCAATGCCACATTTGGCTCCACCGGCACCGTTAGCCGCGATGGGTTAATGATGGGATCAAGGCGTATAAATCACGTGTAACATACTCGCCCGCCGTAATTAGGCGGGAAACTTTCCACCCAAAAAGGGCCGCACACCTTCGTCCGGTGGGGGTTAGGCTAGGGATTGGGGGCGACAGAACTCAAGTGTGTCGTCTGTGTTTTAAAGTTAAACCGAAGAAAGTCTGTGCGGTCTGTGGGTGGATTCGATTGCCCTCCCGGGATGGAGCTTCACGATGACGCCATCGCTGGATGGTGCGGATCAAAGTTTTCCCGGCAAACCGTCCCCGACGCCCCGCTGCCCACTTTTGGGGACGAAACTTCATTAGCGACCTCGGGCTCGGTATTCTCCATTTCGGAACTCGGAACCCGGCCTCACTTAACTACGGTGTTCCTGCTTCCGCACCGGCAGTGATTTGGTTTGGCCAATTGACTGCCTTGTCAAACAGTGTATCTAAGTGTAGTCCAATCGCTGCCTATCCCCGGAAATTACACCCGGCTAGCCTTAATTGTAGGCACCATTTCCCCCCATCGAAGCTCATCTTCCCGGCCGTGGATGGGAGTTGGCGTGGGATTTGGAGAGCATAAAAATAAATACCCCAAACCATATTGGCCAACGATCACACCCGGCCCAAATTGAGCCAAGTGACGTAGAATGGGAATCTTTAGGCCGTAATGGGGTTTGAAAGGCGGATGGGAAGTTTGCCAAATCCTTGCGTGAAGAATGGAAGTTAGGAAGGAACTGCAGGGAACATTGGCAGCTTCCGGCACGCAAACTCCACCCAAAAACAACGAAGCCACGAAGGACGACGATGGCGGCCTACCGCGTGCCGATGAAGGTCCTGCTCGTCTCGGCAACGCCAACGGGTCACCGTTAGCTTGAACTCTCCAAATTACCACTTACGCGAAAATGGCCACCCCGTTTTGGTCCTACCCAAAATGTCCTCCCACAGATATGGATGAAACGGAATACCAATCTTCCGTCAGCGTCAAACGGCAGTAAAAAAGCTTTCCACCAAAGCGACCAAGTATCGAGGGGGATGTTCTTGTTCTCTCCTACCTCAGTCCCACTCTGTCTCTCTCTGACTTTGTCACTCTCCCCGTTCACTCCCCCTCCCCCCCCCCCCGCTTCCATTTTTATCGTCACTTACGAGCATGCCGGAATGCGTTCATTTTCTCGACGCTTAAAAGTCATTCCGGCACAACTAAATCCTTGTTGGCTATTTTTATTTAGTCGCGCTACGTTGGTTTGAACATTACCATTGTTTGGAAGAAGAAAATCACCAGAAAACAGAGAGAGAGAGAAAGAGGAGGAACGCGCTCCCATTGTTTGTTCACGAGAGGCAGGAAATTTGATACTTATCGTTTTCCACCGGGAGGAGAGGACAAATTTTCAAATTTTCCTCCCACCACCCCAAAACGATAGCCGACGCCGAGATACCGGGCATTACATACACTCGTTACCCGATTACGGTGATCCTCGCTGTCGGAGGGGTGTCATTAAATGGGCCTCCAACACCAACGGAGCTCGAGCCTAAATTGGATTGCTTCGTGTTGTCGACCCGTTCACAGGGCAAGGGCTGGCACGGCAACGGGCGCGAGCCAAGAATGATCACTTTGGGGACCATTTTTCTGGTGAAACATTGGCGAAACTAAGCTGTCTAGCGACCCGGGAGAGCTTGTCGTGGGGTGTCTAATGCAGGAGATCGTCAGTTAAAATGGCGGCAAGTTCTTCCGGGTAATGGGAGGCTTTCTTCTAATGTACACAGCATTACGCTAAAGATGCCCGATTCGAAATGAACTCGTCTTCTGGTGCTTCTCTTGATCCTTCCCTAAATTGTTGTAATCCATTCGGTCCAGTCGAGTTTCTTCCAAGGAACTGATCTACTCCTAGCAATTTATACTCTCTTTAACAATCTTGTTCAAGATGTCCTAAGCAGACGAAAAAGTCCTCAAACTGTTTGTTTGAATTCAATTTTATTTTTAAATTTGACGGTTTACTACTACTGAAAGCTGTCTACTAGTTTTGTTTGAAAATGTTGACATTGCTTTATCTCTCCAGGGGTCTTTCCAAAATGGGGGGTTTTGATATGAATCTTTCGTTGATCATTAAATTCACTATTAATCCACGCTCAGCGCCAGCGTCCCTTCGGGAACGTGTTGGCGATCAACTATTATCGCGTCGCCTTAGCCACAATCGCCTTAACACACTCACGATAAAACGGGTTCGTGCTTTCTCTACCCATCCCTAATACCTACGGCGAAGTAAGCCGATAAAACTTCCTACCTGTGTCACCTTTAGGAGTTTCCGTGCTCAAGGGTTTAGGGCCAGCCAAGTTATCCCCGCAACGGGACGACGTTGTGTCCTCATCCTTTCAGCCCCCAGACGGAACACACCAAACCGCCGGTGGAAACGGATCCAACCACTCTCGAACTCGGAAGGGAATTCACGTCGCCGGGCGACCTGTGCTTGCTTGGTGTTTTCCTCTGGTCCGTACTCTGGAACACGAAATGCAAACAAAAGTCATCACCATCAGCATCATCATCTGCTGCTGCATTATCACCGCAGGCAGTATCGTCATCATTCGGCGGGGGGGAGGGGGCAACGATTTCCTGCACTCAGTCCGGACCCTCAGTGTGGCCAAAAAAAAAACTGGGAAAACATTTTCCCTTTCGCCACCCTGCAGCAAGGAACGGGCGGGTGAGCAAACTCGTCCTCGCGCGTATGTGCGCGGTTAAACCTGTTCCTGTTTGCCTATCTGCTGAGGCCCATACAATATACCGACCACGGCGCTCCCAAATCGCACGGTAAACACCAACCGACCGAACAACCGACGGACCAACCCCTGTCCGGACGTACTTGGTCAACTTACGATGCGATGCCTCCGGCGAACCAGACCCCTTCACCCGGTCCGAGCACAGCGGGCGCCGGGAGGAGTAGCATCCTTTGGCAAACATTGCTCCCCCCCCCCCCCCCCGTCCCTCTTAGCCTGGCCCCTCGACCCAGTGTTTGATACAGCTGACATAAATCCCGCCGGGAGGAACTTTGCTTCAACTCCACCCGGAAGCGTATGGTTGTGGTGGCCCGACTGGCCGAAACCAGTCCGTTATGAGTTTGAGGGCTACGAGTGGTTCGAAGGGGGGCGGTGGGGAAAGTTTCAATTTGATCGCCTGGAAAATTGTCCCCCCTGTGGGGTGAGAAGGGGCCGGGTTCGTTGGCACACTGGCGACATTTGGGACATATTTTAGGAAACTTTGTACGTGCATGTGGACAGTGCCGGTGTTTGTGTGTTTGTGTGTGTGTGTGTGTGTGTGTGTCTTTGAAGATTTGGTAAACATACCATTAATAAAGTTCCTCCTCCGGTTCCAACCCGTCGCCTGGCGAACCCGGTGGCCATGGTGTAATGGTTACAATTATCGAAATGGAGACAATTTCGCCCGGGGAAAAGTTTCGCCGGCGCTAGTAAAACTACCTACTTATTGCCCCCGTACCCCGCTTTCCCACCCCTTTGGGCCACTTTGTTTAGTGCTGCGATAAAATCAAAGTCGAAAGCTGAACAATTTTCGCCAAAAACTTACCAAAGTTCGCCAAAGCGCCAAAGTCAACGCCTTTATAGGTTCATCGTTTGAAAATGTTTCCCTTTACGCACATTATCATAAATCCGAAACTCATTACTACTAAGTGAACGAGTAAAAGAATTTACTTTACAAATTACCTGGAAAATTTCGCATTTTGTAAATGTACGAAATAATAATTTCTAATCAACGATGATTTACGTTAAGCATTCTTTAACTTATTCCGAAAAGGTGTGAGAACATTGTCAAACATACTAATGTGTTATAATATTAGTTTGAATCTCGCCCATTACCAAATATGGCTTCATTTGATCCTTTTCTCCATTCACACTTGGCAAACGTGGATCCTTCCATGTTTTATCACGCTAGTCGCATTTCCCGTCGATTAACGGTCACCAGTTAGGGATTTTTCTTCCAATTTTCCACCGATCGAACGTCATCGAGCCGACCACCGGCCCTCTAATTGACCCTCCTCGGCGAATGTGTGAGCCGAAAGTCACGTTCCCGATTCCCCGCGCCCCCCTTCTCCCCCCTTCCACGACGGATGGAAAACTTTATCGCTTGCGCTTCGTCCTGCACTGCCTTGCACTTTAATTTTGCGTCTCTCAAGGCAGGAGGGG
>JAOEFI010000003.1:17105298-17122453 GCA_034621735.1 Anopheles plumbeus
CTAGCCCCGAACTTGATGTAAGAATTGTGGAAATCCATCAAGGTATACGAAAAAAACCTTCCCAAAAGAGACTTGGGTATCGAATGCGTGCACAGCTAAGCCGAACGAGTGTGTTTCCGCGTACCGCGTCTCAGGCGCATCCGAAATTGTCTCATGTCCACATCATTCATTGGAATCCGCCTGTGGAAGGCCACCATTCCTTACGGCCACCAGTACGGTCCTCCTGCGTACATATTCGGTGGACAAAAAACGACATGACATTCATGGCATCGCAACTTCATCTGTCCATCCGGGCGGCCTTTGCTGACACATGACAGGCTGCATGCACACCGACACATCCGTCCCCCCCTCATGTAGTCGATGATCAATTGGATTGTTGTCCTAACTAAAAAAAGCCCCAACGCCAGCGGAGGAACTGTGGTGGTCTTGCAGTCGGACGCGGATTCCGGCACAGTCCGAGAGCATATTCGATTTGATTTAACGGTTGCAATTAATCTTCCGCCTGTCTTACTCTCGGCCGGGCCCACTTGGTCGCCACCAGCCGAGCAGTGGAGACGGATTATTTTATTTCGTTCGGTACCATTTTCGGACCACCTCAACGGACGAATACTGAGCCCCCGGTTCGCACTGCTCGAAGGAGCGCCACGAAGGGAGTTGTTGGTCAAACGCTGAAAGCTGGAAATAAATTGTGCTTTATGTGCTTTCAAAATGAAATTTATGCCACGATATGGTTCCATTTCAAATCCACTCCACGTTCACGATCTTACTGTGTTTGTGCGTTTGTGTGTTTTTTCCGTTACATTTCTCCCCAACTGCCCAGTGCAAGGCACACGCGGCTTTCTACGCGATACATTTTCTTTAATTTTTTATTCACTTTACAGCATTAGCTCCTTTTTTGTATTCGTTAACAAGCAACCGAAATATGAACGTTCGTTCCTCCTCGTAGTTGCGATTAATCATGACAAATTTCGGATAAGTGAAGTTGACTCATTTCTATAACCATGTAGAAGTCTACGATGCGTCTGGCGTTCGGGGGATTGGGCACAATTCATTGCACTGCTCCTTTTGATTAGTTACAAATTGCCAAACAATGATGAATGCTGAATTGATTTGCGACATTCTGTTTCTGGGACCATCACAATGCAAGTTTAACTACGATCTCTAGTTCGAATACAGTAGTGAATACTGTACTGCTACGAGGAGATTGGAGGTGTCTTGTGATATTTAAGCATCTCGTTCCAACAAGTTCACGACAACATGTAGCGAATCGGCTAAGGCAATCTTGAAACCTTTCGACGGTCGGCGTTAGTAGGCTACTAACTGCTCTTCTCCATGACTTACCGGGTGGAAGACACCTGTATTAAGATTTCTTTCGTAGTGTGCGAATGCGATTAACTTTAGAAATCAGGTAGCAATGAGGAGACCCATTTTTTGTGTGATCCCGGAATGGATGTTTTAACCAGGACTTTTTTCGTTTTATTTTCATTTTCTCGTTCCTGAATACCTTTACGCATGGATGAATGGATCACTTCGTGGCTACTTAGGGCCAAGACCAGTCTTTCTATCCGATCGGGTGGGTGCTAATAATATCCACCGAGGTGCTTTTCTACCTAGAAAACCTTTCAGATGACCGTACGAGGCACGATACAGCAGACTGAAGCTAATAAGTTGATTAAATGTAGTGTCGCTCTATTAAGACGAATGAAGGGGACGTGCGGGCTAGTTTATCGAGCCCACGAAAAGAGGTTTACGGCTTCTCTCCTTGCTGTTAAGCACTATCCTTTTCGGTCGTGGGGGCAGCGACAGCGCCAGCTTCAGCATCGGTCGATGGGGTGGCCGGGGGGGCGCCGAAAGCGCTGCCACCGGTGGCCGAGTAGCCGTACATCGGCTGGAACGGTTCGCCATCGTCACCCTCCTCCTCCTCGCCGTCCGAATCGAACGTGTTGTCCGGGATGTCGTATAGACGCACCATCGGCTTGTTCGGATCCTTCATGATCAGATACTTGCCGTCCTTCTGCTTCATGCAGATGTCGATGATGCACCGCAGGATGCCCCACGCGTTGTCCATGCTCAGGTTGATCTGGTTGGCGAACTCATGCGGCTTGAACTGTTGCGTGCCGAGGATGACGTGTTTCGAGGAGTCACGCACGTGAGCACGGGATACGTATCCGAACTTGAGCTGGTCCGAGCCGGCCAGCAAGGCCTGGATGGTCCACTTGGCCAGCTTGCACGAATTGTTACGCAGCTCGTTGGCCAAAATAGCACCCCGCTGGGTGTCCAACTTTTGGCGCCACTCGACGGCATTCGCAATCTTCGAGTCCCATTCGTTCAGCGCCTTGATGGTGAGAAACTGCGTGTCGCCCTGCAGAACCTTCAGCACACCGTCGTGTTCGCAGCGCGCAACGAGCGAAATGCCATTGTTGAGGTCCCACTTCCTGTACCGGTAGGCCACACTGGCCACCTCACCATCCTCGTCGTCCCCGATGAACGGGTTCGGGTGACCAAACTTGAACTTGGCTTCCTTCTCGCCACTCTTTAACACTTGCTGGCTGAAGTTGTGGTTAATGAAGGTGGCCTCAATGGCCAGGTTGCGCGGCGAATTCAACGAGTTGCCGTCCTCCTGCGGTGGCTCGCTGGCCGTCTCGTTCACAGTCAACAGATCGAACTCAGTGTTGTCACGCTTGTCCATGAACAGCTTTTCGCCGATCTTCTCAATCACGATGTCCCATGAGTAGTTCGAGCGCGTACAACACATGATCGTTGCCAGTATAGCGTCGGTCGCGTACACGTTTCCGTGCGCTTTCGACAGCTGTCGAATGATAGGATCGTCCGTCGTCGTGACGGTATGGAAGATCCGGTCGACGCTCTGCAGCGGTCGCTCGTTCTTCACGTTCACTCGATCGTACGACTTGTCGTAGAACTCGAGCGTACCGCACGTCATGATGTCCTCGCCCTCCTTGACGTTCGGCAGCGACAGTTTCGACAGTCGCGGGAAGTCCATCTCCTCGATCGTAACCCAGTCCGGTCGAACGGTGACCGAAGCGTCGCGAATCTTAGGTGGCGGCCCACGCATTCCCCACTTGCGGGTTGTGCCGCGACGTTGATCACGCAGTTTCGATGCACTCTTGGACAGCGTCGTCATACCGCCGACTTGTACGCCACCTCGAGCACCACGACCGCGGCCAGATCTACAAAAAAAACACAAACAGCGACACAATGTTCATTCGCTGGACGATCGTTCTGAATTGTTTCTCGGAAAATTACCGATTGTTTCGCATATTGCCACGGAAGCGGCCTCGCTGGTGCGGAGGCTTCTGGATTCTCGCACTATCGACCAGATGGAATGTGGTCTCATCTTCCTCATGGAAGTACGCATACTGGCTTCCTCCACCGAACTGCGATGCGTACTTATCTAGGAAAAGGATATAAAGCGTTTGGGTTTGAGCCGAAAATTGACGACGAGAAAACGAATACTCCACTATTTTAAGGTTATGTTGCACTCACTCGAAAACTTCTTATCCGTCTGGGCAGTGCCCGTCCAGTCACTTATCTTGCCGAGACGGTCGCTCTTGCTGAATGGCTGGTAAGGGATGTCCTTGAAGGCATCTGGCAATTCACACGGACCTAAATGGAAGCGTTGACATCAGGACGTTTGCATCATATGTGATCCAGACTCGGTATGCCGGGAGTCACGCTTCACGGTGATTCTTACCCCAACCATCTTCGTTAAACTGAAGTTGCGGTGCCTCGAACGTCGCAACCTCGGGTGTACAGCTGATGGTGTCACTCATGATCCGCACACTGTCTACCGACAATATGTGCTAGAAATTTCACCGAAAAATCCAACAAACAGAAGAAACACTTTCTTGGTCGCCTCAAATCGAACGTGGCTGTGCCTAGACCTAGTGTTGACAGCTCGACTTGTACCTATTAGGTAGTACCCAGTTCAGGGAATCTCAAATTGTACCCAGCATTATAAATAGCATTTAACAGCTTATATACAATTTCTTCACTCTCTATGAATGTCTCTACCAAATACTACTTTACAGCTACTAATATCAATACTTTCTGCATTAAATCAGATCAGATCAGAGCTATTAACAAACTACAGTAAGATAGTCGGCACAGTCCATGGCCTGTTTACGAAAATTCTTATATCGTTACCCTCTATTCGCTTTCGTGACAGTAGCATTTGATGAAATATTTCGCAGCTACCAGCGGCTTTGGAAAAGGCCTTTTTAAATCATTTAAAGTAATCTAAAATTACAAAAAAAAATTACCGATAATTGAGGTGTGCTAAACTTTATTTGTTTAACTTTTTTTTCCTAAAATCAAAACCGATCCCTAGTGTGTGTTGGAAAGTTCTTTCCTAAACCCAAATAAAACGGAAATTTATTTGGGCTGAAAAAGGCCTCGAAGGAAAAAGGATTGTTTTGATACTTGATAGACGTCATCATCCTAATCAGTAAAGCTGTGCGAATGTGTGGATGGGAGGATCGGAAAATCGAAGTTGATTGCTTGAAGAACAAACGTATATTTTCACTTGTTATCTTAAGTTTTATCATCGCCCACTGGTCAGCATCATTTGAATTGGAGCGTGTATTTTGTGGCAAGTTACCAAACGCCCAATGCTAAGATGCTGGTGCTAGTGCTCGGTGACCTACACATACCGCATCGGTGTAGCAGCGTTCCGGCAAAGTTCAAGAAGCTTCTCGTTCCGGGGCGTATACACCACATTCTCTGCACCGGAAACTTATGCAGCAAGGAATCGTACGACTATCTCAAAACACTCGCAAATGATGTGCATATTGTGCGGGGCGATTTCGACGACAACACGAATTACCCGGAGCAAAAGGTCGTCACGGTAGGTCAATTCCGAATTGGCCTGTCACACGGCCATCAGGTGGTACCGTGGGGCGATCCGGAAGCGCTAGCACTCATTCAGCGGCAGCTGGACGTGGACATACTGATTTCGGGACACACGCATAAGTTCGAAGCGTATGAGCACGAGAACAAGTTCTACATTAACCCAGGATCGGCCACCGGGTCGTACAATCCGCTCGACACATCCGTCATTCCGTCGTTTGTGCTAATGGACATCCAGAGTACAACCGTCGTGACGTACGTTTATCAGCTGGTGGGCGATGATGTGAAGGTGGAACGAATTGAGTATAAGAAGAATTGAATAATTCGTGATCAGCGGGAGGGAGGACACGTACGAAATAATTCGAACCAGAAGCGAGTTTAAATATTCATAAATATAATTGTATTCATAGTTCAAAACACGCCTTTATCATTATTTTGGTGCTGCTGCTAGAGGTAAAGTTAAAGCAACCGTGTCCTCAAAGCTCTATCCGGAACAAAACGTAAGCAAATTACACAACAAAGCAGATTGTTCTTAATCACTTTCTGAAACCGTCGCCCTTATGAATCTCTGATTGTCAGCGATTGTAGTAGTTGGAATGCTCTTAACCCGCTTAGCGGATGGGCGTCTCACGACAGATTGCACCGTTCTTTAGCACCGCTGGTTGCACTGCCATTTCCGACGGCAATTCGCCTAGGAGTATTGGGCGGATTGGGTCCTTCTCTTGTCTGGCCCTGCTGTGCTTCCTCTTCTTGCATTGATAAAGCTAAGGCGCGCGCCAACGCTTCATCCTCCGACATTCCACCCTGGACAAGCGCAATATGATCGTTAACGGTGGCAGCAACAGCGTTGGTTGCACTAACAGAACGAGCACTGACGCTTGTGCCCGATGAGTAAGGTACAGAAACGAAGAGACGAGAAGGGTTGGTTATCTTGGATGATTGTCTTTGAATAGCAGCAGTTGCTACGAGATTTCGCTGTCCGGCCGCAGCTCCTTGGCATTGGTGGTCCGTTGTATGACGATGCTTCAAGCAGAAGTTCAATTTGCATACACTACAGTTCACGGGAATAAGCTCCTTCTTTTTGCAGTTTTGGTAGGAGCAGCGGTTGGTGTAAATTTTCTTCCTCTCTGACTTACAAAACTGATCTATGTGTGCTCCTACCGTCACGTCCGGCGATACATCGCGTGGCGTTGGAACAGGATCTCCGCACAGTGGACAGATTGGCACCTGAACATCTTTTTTGTAGGCCGACGGGCAAGTGTGGTCATTGTAGCTGAAGTGATCAGAGCTAAAAGCAATAGAAAGGTAAATAAAAGAATTAGTTGCACATTCACTCCAACCCAAATCCATGGATGTTTAAATGCAAAACTTACCAAAATATGGCACCACAAGCATCACATTTCATGGGGAGAAAGTCCAGCTTATTGCAATGTTGCTCGGAGCAATGTTTACCCAAATTAGGAAACTCCATTGCTGCAGCCTGTTGTTCGTAGTTCCTGGTTTACAAGGACGTGCGTCGAATTCCGATGAGTCACTTTTATATTTGTATCTCTGTGTCTGGTGTCTAATCGAATAACGAAGTCAAGGATGTTGAGAACCTATTTATGTGGATAAAGGCTTGCATCAGTACACTGGAATATACGCGCTCTTTCCAGATCGCGTAGATGACTCGACAATTTATATGCTAGGTACTGCGGAACCATTTAGGGCGCAATATGAAGTTGCTGAGCTGGGTTTGACGTAAATAAATTCGTTGCCAAGCTTAATAGATACTGCCTCTATTTACCTTGAATAGGGTGTGCTGATTGTTTGACTTTTACGGCGTAAGCTTGATGACGGTGTAAATTGCAGAAACTTGCTTTTCTTATAACCCGCTGCGATTTTCATGGCAGTATTCGCTTCCATGAATAAATTCTGTAAAATAAAGTCTTTTTCATGGAGGCATTGGACTAAATTAACTAAAAATGAATATTTTGCGCCGCACTAAAACGCCGACACCGTTACACCGTCTGTTCAAGCCAGCTGTCAAAGCGTCATTTTAACTGCTAACGTCACCGGCCGCTTCGATCCTTTCGCGATTTGTCAAAGAACGCGATTCATACGGTGTGGCCGTACGGTCTTGAGCTTTCGCCGTGAAATAGACTATTTCTTCGTGATCAAGAGGCCTAAAAAGCATATACACATTGAGTTGAAGTGAAAACGCATCAGTGCAAACGAATGTAAGAATGTCTCGCTACGTACAACGCCCAGAAAACGCTCTGAAAAGAGCGAACGGTAAGTAGGCTAACTCTGTTGGCTGCTGTGAAATCCAACATGGACGACACACGTCAAAAGTCCACGTTTTGATGGATTCGTCTACGTTTGTTTGTGTACCGACGGTGTACGATTTCCCCTTCACCAGAATTCATCGATGTCGGCAAGAAGGACCGAGCTTTGGACACTTTGCAGGAGGTGTTCCGTGCTAAAAAATGGAACTACAACTGGTCGGAGTCGATTATCGAGCCGATTATGTTCAAATATCTGGACCTCTGTGTGGAGCTGAAGAAGTCGCACATCGCGAAGGAGGGTCTGTTCCAGTACCGGAACATGTTCCAGCTGGTGAATGTCGGATCGCTGGAGAACGTCATCCGAGGCTACCTGAAGATGGCGGAAGAGCGCACAGAGCAGGCGCAGCAACAGTCGTCTCAAGCGATCCTGGACATCGATGATTTGGACAATCTGGCAACGCCCGAGTCGATCCTCATGAGCGCGGTGTGTGGCGAGGACGCCCAGGATCGGTCTGATCGTACTATTCTGCTACCGTGGGTGAAGTTCCTGTGGGAGAGCTACTGCCAGTGTCTTGAGCTGTTGAAGGTGAACTCGCATTGCGAAACGTTGTACCACGACATCGCACGAATGGCGTTCCAGTTCTGCCTGAAGTACAACCGCAAGATGGAGTTTCGCAAGTTGTGCGAGAAGTTGCGCAAGCACCTTGAGGACATCTGCAAGGTTTCGTCGCAAACGGCAAACGTAAGCATCTCGAAGCCCGAAACGCAGCAGCTCAATCTGGAGACACGTCTGCACCAGCTCGACTCAGCCATCCAGATGGAGCTCTGGCTGGAGGCGTACAAGGCCATCGAGGACATCCACGGGCTGATGGCGCTTTCGAAGAAGACGCCGCTGCCTAAAACGATGGCCCTCTACTACCAAAAGTTGGCGATGGTCTTCTGGAAGGCAGGCAATCAGCTTTTCCACGCGGCAGCATTGTTGAAGCTGTTCCAATTGTCTCGTGACATGAAGAAGAACGTGACTGCCGAGGAAATCCAACGCATGACTACGCACGTGTTGATCGCCACGCTAGCCATTCCTCTGCCCTCGGCCCACCCGGAGTTCGATCGGTTCATCGAAACGGACAAGAGTCCGATGGAGAAAGCACAACGGTTGGCGTTCCTGCTCGGGCTCCAGCAATCGCCTTCCCGTGCGCTTTTGCTGAAGGAATTGATGCGATTGAATGTCTTCCAGCTGGCATCGCCTCAGTTCCGCAACCTCTACCAACTGCTAGAGGTGGAGTTCAATCCGTTGAACCTGTGCAATTCCGTGCAGAAGATCGTCGACGACATCGAGGCCGATGCGAACTCACCATACGTACAGTACGTGCAGGCGTTGAAGGACGTCACATTGGTGCGCTTGGTGCGCCAGATTTCGCAGGTCTACCAAACGATTGAGTTTTCGCGTCTGCTAGAGCTGGCCAAGTTTGCCGACTATCATTACCTGGAGCGCATTCTGGTCGATTGCGTGCGTCACAACGATATGCAGATCACGATCGACCATCGCAACAATTGTGTGCACTTCGGTACGGATCTTTCCGAGAGCCAACGGGAGGACCACCCGGACGGGCCGACGCTGCAGTCGATGCCATCGGAGCAGATTCGTTCGCAGCTGGTCAACATGTCGGTGGTGTTGCACCGCGCTATCGCTACGATCAACCCGAACCGGAAGAAATCCGAGAGGGAGCGACTGCGCACCCAGATGGTGCACCAGTATGAGGAGAACGCTGACAAGGAGCACCAGCGAATTCTGCAGCGCCAAAAGAAAATCGAGGACCGCAAAGAGTACATCGAGCGGGTGAACCACGAGCGGGAGGAGGAAGAGCAGCGTGTGCAGGAGGAACAGGCGCGCATGCACAAGCTGGCTGAGCAGCGCCGCATGGAGGCGGAGAACGAGGAACGCGAGAGGAAGCGCCAAGAGAACGAGCTGCAGATGATTAAGGAGCGCAACATGAAGGATAAGATCGAGCAGATCAAGCAAACGGCGACCGGCCAGAAGATGTTGAAAAAGATGGACGAAGAAGAAATCCGCAAGCTGAACGCGGAAGAGATTGCGGCTCGCGAGGCCGAGGAACGAGTGAAGGAGCGCAAGGCGCATGACACCAACCTAAAGGGGCAGGAAAAGAAGATCGACTACTTCGAGCGGGCGAAGCGCTTGGAGGAAATTTCGCTGATCGAGAAGTACTTGCAGGATCGTTCGGTGCAGGACAAGGAGTTCTGGGAGAAGCAGGAGGCGGCCCGCATCGAGACGGCCATCGCCGAGCGCAAGAATGCGGAAGCATGTCAGGACCGGCTGAAGCGCATGCTGTCCGATCGCGACGTTTACTGGCAGCAGCTGAAGAACGAACGGGGCAATCAGTTTGCGGAGAAACTAAAGCAGTTCAACGTGGCGCTCGAGGAGGAACGCAAGCGCCGGCTGGCGGATCGTGTGGTGAAGCGCCGCGAGGAGCGTCGCCAAAAATGGTTGAAGGAGAAGGAGGAGGAACGCAAGCGCATCGAAGAGGAGATCCGCAAGCAGAAAGAAGAGGAGGACCGCATCGAGCGAGAACGTCGAGCCGAAGAGCGACGTGTCGAGGACGAGAAGAACCGGCTGATTGCAGAGAAGCAGCGTGCAAAGGAAGAGGAGGTGGAGCGCAAGCTGGCTGAGGAGCGCGAGCGTCTGAAGGAAGCCGATCGTCGTAAGAAGGATACTTGGCGCGAGCGGAGCGCTGGTGGACCGGGCGGAGAGTCGAGACAGGACGACAACTGGCGCAAGGGACCGGCCCCCAGTGCGGCAGGCGATGAGCCGAAGAAGGAAGGATGGCAGTCGTCCGGAGGAAGGTACGGAGCGCGCGATCGCGATGTTGTCCCACGAGGAGGAGGAGCTCGCGAAGAGGGAGTGGCTGATAGATGGCGCCGCGCACCGGAGGATCAGGATAAGGACGGTGGACCCCGTCGTGGAGGCGAGATTCGTCGGGCACCGGAAGATCGAGGACCTATTCGTCGTGCTGTCGGCGTTGAGGAGCGTGATCGCGAAGAACGTGGTCCCATTCGGCGTGCCGTTGGAGGTGCGGCGCCAGATGATCGCGACCGTCGCCGTGGCGAGGTAGCACCCGGCGGAGCCCCGCGCGAACGGCCAGCTGGTGCTGGCTTCAATCGCGATCGTCGCGATGATCGTGGGCCACGTCCGGCGGGAGGTGATCGCGATACTAACACATGGCGTCGTGGGGCCGGTGAGAACCGAGATGACAGTCGGCGTGCTCCGGCAGCACGTGAAGAAGGGCCCGCTGGATCCCGCCAGGACACGTGGCGTACTGCGCAACCGGTCGCTGCTGCACCCAAGCCGCGAGAAGAGCGACCGCCGCGTGAGCAGCGTCCAGCGCAGGAAAATGGTACCAAAACACTTTCTTTCACCTTCCAAATGTTTCCCTTCTCGTTATTTTCGACAAAAATAGCATAATGGTTAATGTTTCCCTTTTTAGTCCCCCCGCGTAACACCGGCCCCGATGAGGATGGATGGACTGATGTCAAGCACCGCTAAAGTGCCCTGGCCCGTCCTTCGGAACCCCGAGCAGGGCTTCGAATATACATTACCTTTAAGTGATTGATGCTCTGAAAAGCGTATTAGCCCCAATGTTTTTCTGCGACGTCGATATCCGACCTACGTTTGTGTATCTTTTGTATTGCTTTTCTCTTTACAGTACATCTATATAATATTATCGCATCTACACTACTCCTCTGATAGCATGGTGATTGGCATGGTGGCGATGAGTTTGGTTACCCGTTTTGCCATTCCATTGCTTCTGCGACGTTTGTTGGACACTGATGTGTAGCAATTATGCTTAGGAAACTCCATAAAGAAATATAACTACAGAAATTGGGAAAATAAGTTCACTCTCGCGATACCTGGGTTTGCTTGAATCGGATGACAATTGATCCCAATGGATGACTCAACATGGAAGGAATAGTCTGCCATGTCCACGAACTAACGATTCTTGGTAACATGTTTATTATTGAACATTCCGGTAAATATGTTTATTGTTTAAAATTGAGTAGCTGCATAAAAAAGCCACTGTCCGCGATCACCCTTACCGTGCTCCACTTTCTTTGTCTACTGATGTTGGCTAGGTTCTACAGGTTTCTACGTTTGGCAGAGCTCCAAGTCCTGCAGATTTATATTGGTGCCGTGTAGCTCGAACTCCCTCGCGTACTTACGCACCAGCGCCTCCGTGTCGATGCAGTCCAGCTTCTCCTGGATGCGTATCCTTAGCGGGTTCTCGATCGCGTCCATCAACTGATAGCGCAGCAGGTTCGGCAGTATGTTAACCGCCGCCTCGATGACGTAGTCGAACGTGCCGGCCCCGTCGCAGCGCACCTGAATGTTGCCCAGTTCGAGCTGAATGTCGCGCAGTTTTATTTTCTTGCGCAGATCCAGCGGCTGCTCGATCTGGACCGCCACCCGGATGTACTCCACCGTGAACTGGGCCCGGCCGGGGTGCGAAAGCATGCCGCGCCCGATTGATACCTCCCACTGCGTCGAGCCGATGATGCGCTGCGTCGCCACGTGCACCCCGAGCGTGGCCGAGTTGTTCTGCATCGTCACCGAGATGTCGCCGTACCGGTAGAAGCTGGAGCCGCCCGTAATCCACGTGTGCATCGTCTGCATGCCGAAGATGCCGGCCGTGTTGTTGTAGTCCGGCACCAGGAACGGATCGAGGCCCTTGTTCCGCACGAGCGTCCGCATCTCGCCGATCGCCATATCGAGCGGCGCGATCGAGTTCGGCAGCAGGAACCCTTTCTCCACCGTCACGTTCAGCATGCGGCTGTCCACCTCCTCGCGGATCTTCGTGTACGCCTCGGACAGCATGAACGGCTTCATCGTGTCGTACACCAGGTTGGACGCCGAGTTGACCACACTCTGGAAGATGCTGCCCATGAAGCCCAGGTTCTGGAAGTCCATCGCCATATCGTCGAACGCGATGTCCAGCTCGATGTCCTTCGTGCGCAGGGTGCCGTCCCGCTCGACCGCCAGCGACACGTTCGCCTTGGTGAGCACATTCTTCATCAGCACCGTGAACGGGCCCTCGGCGCGGTTGAAGAACGTGCTCATCGTGTAGTTCCCGTTCACCGTGATCTCGTCGATCGAGATCTGCGTCTGGATGGACATGCTGGTCAGCTCGGTGCGAAAGAAGCGAATCCGAAAGCGGGACATCCCGTGCGCCAGCACGTTGCGCAGGTGCATCTTGGCGAACGAGAACGACTGCTTGATCTCCGGGATCGGCATCGGATCGGGGATGGTGGCGCCCGGCAGCCCCACCGGGTCTTCCTGCTTGTACAGGTCGATGATGGCGAACAGGTGCTCCGACAGGAGCGTCTCCCCGGCCTGCTGTAGCCCATCGTGGGCGTGTGCTGTGCAGGGATAGGGAGGGATGCAAGCAGAGGTTAGCACTGAACGTTCGCACCGTCCAGAATCGTAGCGCGCTGGCGCCCCACGTTGACGTACGTACCGTCCGAGCAGAGACCAACGCTGATAAGGGAGATCAAATTGATCGACAAAAGGGCGATTAGCGCTCTCGCCATCGCGCTCGTCAGCGGAACACGTACGCTAGGCAACACTGAGGCCACACCGCCACACACTGCACTGGTCTGCACAATAACAAGTAGCTCGAAGGTGACAAAAACCTGCCGTGGTCTGGCGACGGAGGGTTCTGCGAGTTGAGTTCGTTCATCGAATGTCGCCTCACTACTGCCTCGGTTCGGTCCCTGCCGGATAGATCGCTCGCAACTCGCCTACGTGAACCCGGCTTCATGCGCCGCCCGCAGCTTTGGGATGCTTCACTTGGTTCACGCTTATCAGCGCGCGTTTATCAGCTCCACGTCCGACGCATGACTGTACGGCGTACGGGAGTTGCGATCGATCGACGTCTCGTTCAGCGATCGCGTCGAAGTGAGCGAAGATTTGGGATGGACCCATGGCGAGTGCACTGGATGTGGATGGAGCGAGACAGAGGTGGGAACAAATTCCTTTGGACCGGCTTCAAAGTACGGGAAGGTCGCCGCAAGATTTCAGTACGCTTCGGTTCTTATCAGCATCTCGCGAAGAAACGCTGGCGGATGCCGAAGGATTAGCCGTGATCAATGGTGGTTCGAGTGACGAGCATCGGAGACGCGTCTCATGTGCTGTCGGTTTGTTGACTTTGGGAAACATTAGGCACTTTCGATGCAGTACTGATTAGTACTGAATATTTCCGGCAATGCGTTGTAAATCGACGCAATCATTATCATCCCGGAAGTTGCTGGTGAGTTCAAATGTTCACGAAGTGTATTTATAAACCTGCTTACAATTGTTTTGGTGTATTTTAGAAACAGTGGCCAAAAGTGTACATCGTTACGTAGTACGTTGTAGTCAACAGTAAAGCAAGCTCTTGCAACGTAACACAATTCATTTTAATAATTACGGATTGCCATACATTACTGCCATTTCTGGTAGGATATTCACAGTAAATAAACCGTTTTTTGCTGGTATTCGCGGAGTTCCAGCGGTATCCCGAGATTGCCACTATGGAAGCCTAACGAGTAAATGTGTTACCAAATCGTAATTAGATGCAATTTCACGGTGCCGTGAATGTGACAGGTGCATATAGTCTCCAACGAACCGTGCCTTTCTTTACCGGGAATCCTTCTTCAGCAAGGAAGCTCAGCTCCCGTATTATTCTGTCCTGCTCGTTAACGCGAACCTGGATCGCTTCACTACTTGCGACATGTTGGAACTGCAGATGATGGAAATATGTCGCTGCAGTACGATGGCTTCACTCCTCTAGACGGCAACTTACGTATCCGTCCAGCAGCAGCCTTTGGATATTTGGTGCTTTTTCTGAAAATCGGTGCTCCTGTTCCGCACCGCCACTAACCAAACTCGCCTTCCCGTGTGGTCTGAGACTCAGTAAATCACTGTCCCGAGCAAAGCCCCGGTCCAGGTTTGGTTCGAACTACCGACCGGCGAAAATATGAGAAACCGGATAGCGACATTAATTAGTTTTCGCGAGCAGTAGCATGGCTTTATTGTCCCGGGATTTCGATGCGATTGAGCTTGCCATCGGGATGTAGGGGATCTCGGAAATTACTTCGGCTTCGCCAGGCAAAGGCTGGGAAAAGAGAGCTCAGTTGCCGGCCCAGAAATCGGCAGCACAATGTCTTAATTTCTAGAAAGACGCAAATACTAGCAATAAATATCGCCGATGACGGAATAAATCTGCGAAATCGCGGTGCGGTAGGGATGCCCCGGATAAAGGTTTTAAGTCCTCTATTGATAAGTCTTTCATTTCATTTTTAGTAGATCGCCATTTCTCAACCGGGAGGGCCTGTACCGTCGTTGGCTATGTTCGTACGATTGCAATTACGTGGTGTGGATTTCCACGGCGATGAACGAAATACGTGAGCCTCAGTTAATCACTTTTTGGCAGAAGGATTTAAACGACCCCTCTGGTCGACGGGTGCCGAAAGATATGGAAATCATCAACATTGAAGCCGAATTGTTGTGATAACTTAACGAGACTTTAAGTTAGTAGGACTCACCGTAATAGATGCGTGGCATGCGTTACAAAATCCAAAGCATCACATAAGGGCTTCCCTTCATAGATCCCTACAAATCTGCTCAACACATCTCGTCTGAATAATTAACCCAATGAGGGGTAGAGAGACGTTTACCGCGGCCTGCGCGATGGAGGCAGTACACGTAGCTTATTTTCCTTGCTTACATCCAGAAATGTAGGTCACTTTAAACTCGATTCCGCTTCTGCCGCCCCGATTCTCCGAACTACTCGTAATTAAGTTGTCGCTTAAAAATGATTACACATTCATTGGCTGCACATAACGTTTACTGGTGCAGTTGCAGCGGGTGGGCCGGGTGCATCAGTGGGCGCATGAATGGACATGACTCTCAACAATTGTTGCTCCGCAGCCCGAAAGCGTGGGGCAAGAAATTTAACATCGCAGGCAGCGCGCAAAACCGCTCGTCATGCCGACGGGCGGCCAGTGGGCGGGGCAACGGTTGCGAAGAAATGACGGAGAATGTCCTACACTCGCCCCCGCCTTAATACTTTCTAATTAGTTTTCTCGAGCTCGTTTGGCACAAAGAACTGTGTCTCCTGCAGCCGGGTGCGAGGCCGGCCGCCCTCGCGCGAATGCTGATTGTGCAAAGAGTTTTCCTCCCACCACCGCACAGCGGCGCTTTCCGCGAGGCAATCGGTTTAATTCATCGCGCGGGTGTCAACGTCGACGCCGCGAAGTGCAACACAGGCGCTTCGCTAATTTATGCGCGAACAGAAGGTAAACACGGCCGGCGACGGCGAAGAGCCCGTTTTCCCGTTTCGCGGGTGAGAAAGGTTGCTCTAGGCAACCTGGTGGAGAAGGACCTGTGAAAAGGGCCGCCCCACCCGTGCCCCCGACACGTACGCTGGCGGGAGAGCTTCACCAAACATCACGCTCCCGCGACGTTGGGGCTCGGCGTAAGGCGGATCCGGAAACGTCGTCGCACTTCAGTTTGTACAGCATACGTCCTCGTAGCATTTAGAGAATTTCCTTACATTTCGCGCGCTTTTGTTTCACATAATTAAACCACTACAGCGCATTTGTGTCCGCTTCTTCTTTTATTCGCATGCTTGTATCGTATTATTTTTATTTTTCTCTACGAACACAAAGTTCAAAGCTATAAACAAAGAATAATTATAATATTCAAATACCTGACCAAAGGTCGCTTTCTAAAAAATCATCCAACGTCTAGTCAAAATAGCATTTGACTAACAGTTTATGGTCATATAGAAGTTTTCATGGCTTCTGGGTTTTTAAAATCCCTTTCTGGTCTATGTTTCAATTAAGAGAAAACCTTTTTAATTAAAAATGCTGTTTGATGGTTAGCTTTTTGATTACATCCTTCGTCCTATCGATGGTTGAGGTTTCGAAAAAGATTTTAATTTAATGTGGTCAGCTATAGTGACCTGCTTTTCAACTGTTTCCCAACAGTATGTGCTAGCATATTTACATACATATGTTGGGCTTGGGTTGTTTTTTTTCTGATTACACTTCATTCGTTCCATCAAAACGGAATCCTTTGCAATCCGTATTTCAGAGGCGAGCTGTGGTTGTTTGACTTGGTTGCGTTAGAAAAAAGAGAACTTATTACAACTACACATGAGCTTTTCCTCGAGCTGTACCATTATTGCCAATGTGTAGGCGACGTGCAGCAGAAGAACGAAAGAAAACAGAAACAAAATACCAGTGCGAGAACAATCTTTCATTGTGCACAGTCGCAGAATATTCTGCCCTGCGGTGCCATTTTGCAAAACAAGGCACTCGAACAAACTTGCGAACGAACTCGTGCGTACGAATAAAACCATTCCATTTAAGTGCCGGTAAACCGCGTACACTTACTCAAAAACACAAAGAAATGCCTGTAATGAAAGCTTAAACTTTCTCTCCCTTTGCATGGTGGAAACGTGCGAGCAGTTTTTCGCCTACAAAGTAGTCTGGTTTTCCGTGCCCGCAATCGGACGGGCTGCTCTCATCAAAAGGCGCAAAAAAGAGGGAAAAAAAAATTACAATAATGAAAGGAAGCAAAAAACAGCCTGTCGCCTCTCTTACCTGGAATTGGTTTGATGTATGAAGTGAAAATCGCATCCCGCCCTGGACGCTGGCAGCCGCGCGGCCCGTGACGGCCGGCAACGCAAACATCTAATATTTATCTTGTTTTGATGGCGAAGTTTACTTGGCCAAAACAAAGCCCGTCACGCCCAGCCTCCCCCTAACTCGATGGCGGCCCCTGTTCCTGACGCCGGGCAAACATGTGGAGGTGCCGCTCTAAACCCAGCTCAAACCGCGCGACGGCCGCGAACCCGCAGCTCATCCAGCCGAACCCGGCTTACAAACGACAGAATCGCAGCACAAAATGGCGAATGGACAATTGTTCGCAGTTTCGCCACGAGTGCACGCGGGGGCAAGAGGCAGCT
>JAOEFI010000003.1:17137657-17151356 GCA_034621735.1 Anopheles plumbeus
TGCAACCCGTTAGCGCTGGCGGAGGGCGTGAAAACTTCAACCGGCGCAATTTGATGATGATCTAATTTGGAGTAATTAGAACAAATCAGGACGGAGTCCGCTCGCTCTGGAGTGTGAAGGATTTGTTGAGTTTAAGTCGCTGAGCAGGACAGTATGTTGACAACGGACGAATGGCGGACGTTGTTCGCAACACCCAAGCGTAAGTTGTGGAACGAACAGTTATATGAAAACAGCGCCGAGGGTTAACGGTGCAGAAAACTTCTTCGTAATACTACTGCATTGGGTGTTAGTTCTTTAATTACTATTCTGAAACAACCTATAATGAATTCAAGACCTGAAAGTTTATTTTCCAAATGACTATTCCAACATCTCGACGTAATACGCGGTTAATTAAAATCTCCAATCCCAATTAAACTTGTTTCACTTGATTTGAACGAGTCTATACAAACTTTATAATGAATTTGAAGTAATTTTCCAGCTTGTTCAGGCATTACGTACGGTAAAAACGATCGTAACGGTATATGTGAGGTTTCTTTTGCACCACCCAGGCGCAATTCCCTGAAATTGAAACCACCAACAATTAGATAATCCGAAGCGATTAAAAAAATATCGCAATCATTCAAAGTGGTTTCCAATCGGTAACGGTAGCGAATGTACTGATGCCGCTGGTCCGAGGGTTTCCCCGGAAAACGCCGGGCACTATCGTTCGGTACGGCGCCACTCGCCGGTAATGTAATCCATTTCCACAAATTGAGTTTAGATCGCAGTTGGCAGAGAAATCAATGGAACACGGCCGGCGAATGGCTATTGACGGACGCTGAGTCAGTCCATTGCTTTTCATGCTGGTAAGAATGTTGTAAAATGCCTTGCCTTAATGCTACAAACGCTCCGGGCGAAGCAAATGGGAACATTTCAAAACGATGACGACCTAAACTGCTTTACCGGTGCCGATGAAAGAGTTGGCCCTTGCTAGCTACGACTGTGGGTAGAGTGGAGAAACTGGTAGATTAAGAAAACGGCGCCCAACATGGTGGAAAAATAAAAGGTGAATGTCAGTTTAGAAAGAGTTCTTCTTCTCTTCAAATCGTCCAACCGTCGGTGTTGAAAGTGGTGGAAAATCCCGGTTCCACCGAGCGCCCACCGTAAGGATTTCCATTGTCGGACAAACGATTTCCAGATTGGTTTCAAAACATCTTCAAGAGTGACGCTACACGGGCGAGGAGTTGGCTTGCGGCAAGTTTTGCGCCGTTTTGGAGAGGGCTCATGCCTACACTTCAGGGTTATCCGTGGCAAGCACCCTTAACCGGGTCACCGGGCCGCTGATGGACACGCGGCACGGCAAGCATCCATCCAATTTATGAGGTGAAGTGTTTGGGAATGATTTTGTTTCTCTTTTGTGTGCGCTGACTGGGCGCCTCCATCTCGGGGGTGCGTTGATTCAATTCCGTCGATAACTCCCTGTCCGTCACTGCCCAGTGGCGACCGGTGGCACTTGCCCGTGTGATGACGCACACGACGAAGAAGCTCGCTAGGTCGTTCAGGGGAGACAGGAAATTAAATTGACAATAGGATGGCGCGTTTGGTTCTTTTTCATTTCTCTATCCGATCTATTTCCACATTCTGACTTGTTCGCTCAGCGTGTGTCTCAGCGAGAAAGAGAAGATCTGCCTGTTGGTCCATTCCGCTGGTCCACTGTTCGTGGTGCTCCCGAACCGTCGCCCGAAACTCGCCACACCAGCAGCTGTCATCCTGTGTCAATGTGATGGCCGCCATCTTTCAGGCAAACGTCGTAAACAGTTTGCTGGCACGGGCTACGACGGGCGGTGACAGTGTTTGATCTGTCGCGCGTGGACATGGTGGACCCCGTGGCAACCGAGACGGAGCTTTGACAGCCGCCACAGACAGTTCGCGTAGGGGTACAACACCCCCCGATGATCACCCATCGCCCGGGAGGGGTCGAAACCGAAGGCCGGAGAGATGTCGCCCGAACGCAGTCCTAGATTTACGAAATTTAATAAACCCGTAGCGTGCAGCGTTTGACAAACTCGTTACGGGAGTGCTATCGGGCGGGCACACGTTGTAAGGAACCGTGTTAGACAAACACAGAATGAAATGAGAATGAAGTAAAAAAAGGGACTCCCCTCGCAAACGACGGGGGGAGCAAACTTCTCGGGGAAGGTAATAAAATTCCATCAAATGTGAAATGCTGTCACGAGTGCCGCATGCTCTTCTGATCGTAATGGACATGTAGTGGTGTACTAGAAGAATTTGACCTGCGCTCCTGCGTCCGATCCGGTACGTCTCCGATGCGTGTCTTTTTCTCCAACGCAGTGTCAACATATTATGCCCGGCAAGGGACG
This sequence comes from Anopheles plumbeus, assembly GCA_034621735.1. Lineage (NCBI taxonomy): Eukaryota > Metazoa > Arthropoda > Insecta > Diptera > Culicidae > Anopheles > Anopheles plumbeus. The sequence continues at coordinate 17,140,018 of JAOEFI010000003.1, forward strand.
TGGCTGAACGAGAGGTCAGAAGTTGTTACAGATGTTTCTCTGCACTCAACGAGCTGTCGGAAAGCGTAATGTCGTCACTGCTGCCCCTCGGGCGACAGTGGGAATCCGTTCCAAATTATCGCCCCTCCCCACATCCCACTCCCATCGTGGCCACGTTGCCGGTTTCATCCTTCCAGCTCCAGGAGTGATCTATACAACCCACGTAATGGGGTCTCGCATCTGATTCAATTTCGGAGAAGCGATTTATTGAATGATTATCGATTGGAGGGTGGACCGGTTGTCCGGCTGGCACTGTGGGCAGTAGTAGTGACCTAGAGTCAATCTGACGCTTCGTACGTCATAAATACTGCCGTCAGCAGCCCTTGTTACCCATCTACATCGGGTATGTGTTGCTGTCCAAAAGTGTAATGTGTTACAGGCAGAGCAGGCTTCATTCAATTACCCTCCCATTCCGGTGGGGTCATTGATATATATTGCTGCTTTTAATGTCTGGTTCTACCCTCCGACCGAGAATATGGTAAATCCACTTTTTAATCTGATTTTTAAAATGATGACATATTGCCTTCACAGCCTTAATAGCTGGTCAGAGGTCTGGCTGATCATACGTATTGATCAACATGTTTTCTATAAGAAGGATAACCAAAGTTGAACATGAAAACATGCTTTTTTGACTTTGACAATTATGTCAAAATTTTTTAACTAACTTGACACAAAATCCGACGGAAAGTAGTACTGAAAAGAAACTACTTTTCGCACGTTGTTTCAGAAAGTAAACCACATACGATGGAGGCGCATGGTGGTTCATGTGTGAAATTGTTATCAGATCAGCAACGTTCTGATACGTATGTGTCAACAATGAAAAATGATTGTTCGAAACAGAAGTTGAGGCTTTGTTGAGGTTTACTATCACCTACATTATTGTTTTTTTTGTTGTTGTTCGCTTTATAGGCTGGATGGTACTGAAAGTCAGTCGCTTCGAGTTCCAAATTCCCATTTTGATGCGGCATTAAAATCGGCGAAAATTGGAACGACCATTCTTCTTCTTTTATTTGCAAAACAAATATGATACCTGTTCCACACGGGCAGAATGGTTCGGGAATCCATCCGTAAGCCAAAAACCAGGGGGCACAATATTGATCAATAAACGATAAGTTGTTTGTGAAAAACCCAAAGGATCCCGGGAAATGAAAGATTGATACATCACGCCCCTTCGGGTAGGCGTAAAATGTGCGGATCACGGCAGGGGTTGCGGTGTGGCGAGCATAAATCTTGCAGTGCCTCGTTCGGGCTCGTTAAAAATCCCATCGGGACCATCGAGACGGGCCCCGGGTGGCACCCGAGAGGACCAGGCGGCGGAGGCGGCGGCTTTTGCCAGCCGCTCGTAAAAGCTCCATTTCCATTAACAACTTTATCCTGGAATCATTCGACCGTCCGTCCGGCCTGGTCCGGTCTGCCCGTGGGTCGTCCCTGTTCAGCGTGCTCATCAACATCGGCGTCGTCATCTCGGGCGGACGCTCGGTCGCTCGCAACGCATCATCGCTGCGGACGTGTTTTGTCGGTAAAAACGTGTGAAATCCCACGCCGTTCGGCGGCCCATGTATCATCTCGGAAAAAGGATGTGCCAACGTCCTGATCGATTGACGAATGAAAACAAGCCGGCGTCGCTGGCCCCCTCTGCCGCCAGGGGCGTAAAGAGCGTCCCAGCGGAGGGGATGCGGGCCGGAGTTTTATGTTTCACTCTAGCGTGGAACACGATTAGACCGTCCTCATTTGTGCCACCGCCTGCAGTCAGCAGCTGCTCTCCGTCGGAGGGAAGCGCTCATATTGTCTCTTCCGGTTCGTTTTCCACTGCATGTTGGTGCGATATGCGAACCTTCTTTAAATCTGTTCCATCGCAGTGAATCAACGAGTTTCGGATGAATCAAGCAGCTTCTTGACGTTCGGATGAGCAGATAAACTGGCGGCTTTTCTTCCTTCTGGCAACTTTCAAAGGGGCGGGTGGGGGGAGGGGGGTGGGGTGGGGGCACGAATGAAAACAAGTTGTTATCTTTCAAACAAACTCAGCACTGATTCGTCTTAGCTCTTGAATTTGAACCAACCTTAAAGAAGGAACATATAATACGTGTATACATTATAAACGTTGTTGTTAACAACATAAATAGTCGTTTAATTATAGTCTTCCTTATGATATGTTTAACAAAAGCGAAGCAGATTTACCATTTTTACCGGAATGATTTTATGATATTTTTATGATTTTATGAGAATTTTTATCATAGATTTTCGCATGAGTTCTGGATGAAGGCATTGTTGCAGAATTCTACACTTCATTATACTGGTTTCGGCTCGGAATTTCCCGGAACGTGTAATAACAATTTAACGATCGCACATCTACGACACCGTGGCATGAATTAATTAGGAGCGAGCAGATTGGCGGTTTTCGGTGAAAAGCGTTCCCGGAACTTCCCGAGATGCGTTCTTCGATATCGTAAGGACACCTGAAGGACCCTGCCCGTCCGCCCAATCCTGTGCTACGATCTCTCTCCCGGTGCCGTGCGTGGATGCGCTCGGGTAAGCGCACCCGTACCGTGCGAGTGGTTTTTGAAGGATTTGCCGTTTTTACCCCTTTTCTGCCGAAAATCAGCCCGTCAAGCGGACAAGTACAAAATGGCGCACGTACACATGTCGTCCGGGTGCGTCCGTGCCCGGTCGGTGAGATAAAAGCCACCCGCAATCGGGCGGCCCGGGGGAGACCGGCAACGGCAAAGAGCGATGTCATGTTCGCATCCAGGGCGCACGGTGCCAGAGTCCCTTTTCAAAGATAACGACAGGGCGTCGCAGCCCTACGCGCCCTTGCGTCCAGCCCTGGTTGGCGCGGGTGGAACGCAATCCACTCCGTGGGAAACGCAGGACCCGGGTGCCACACTCAGTGCCATGACGGCACGGGCCCGAGAGTGATTGACATTCAATTACTCAATCACTTTAGTGGCTTGACCTGGTCGGGGCCCACGCTGGGATTTTTGGGCCCAAAGAGCTAACTAACTTAACTAACGTGTGCAGCGTGTCCCGCTTGGGAAAGTTCCATCGGTTGTGGCTGGCATCCCATTTCGCTGCTCGTCGCTGAAGGTATTTCGCATGGTTTGATGAGCGCACTCGTGTGTGTGTGGTTACAGTCGTTTTTTGTTTCTTTCATATTTTATCGAGGGCCGGGGGTGGGAGGGGTGTTGCCGAAACATGCAATCCACTGAAGTGCCCGTGTAAAATTGACAGACTTATGACACACTGGTGATACTTCAAGCGAACACGGGAGAACAATAACGATAGAACGGAAAATGTGGTGTTGTTCTCGCCCTCACCTCACGGCTGTGGTTAGCCGGGGTCTAATGAGCCTTTTGATGTTCGGCTTTCCAATGCCGTACGCAGCGGCCCGTTGCGTGTGATAAACAGAGGAACGAGTATATATCATCACATGCTTTTAGAATTCAAGTTTCCAGGAAGAGATCATGTTGAAATCTATCAAATATGAATGATATTGAAAACTGTTTTCCCTGTCACATTATCCTTTGAAATCATGTGTAAAATAAATAAATGAATCTCTTCTGAAGAATTGCCATCAATTCAGGACGATAACAACATGCGAGTACTATACATCGCGGGCTCAGAAACGGGTTGCGCGAAATCAGCAGAACCGGACTCAACACGGACGAGGTGAGGTCGAAGTTTTCCTGGAAACTTTGCTTTGCGCAAACTTTCAAACACTCCCGCAAACCGAAACCCAATCACAGATTTGCAAGATTCTGCACATCGGCGATTCTTCTGCGAGCGCTTATCGCCTTGTCGCGTGGAAAGGAACCCCTACGCACGTGTGGATGAACGGGATGGGGCGGGAATGAAGCCGCTGTTGCTTGTTTTTGCAGCTTACCGGCGTCAGCTCCGTTGCCAGGTTGAAACGGTGGCTGCCCAACTACGGAACGTTGGTCCAGCCTTGATGGTGGTTACGGGACCTTACGTGGACCTTTTCTCTCCACAGGCATACCCATCCAATTCATCCTTGTGTGCGTATGCCATGTTGACACCCCGCGCCGCCAGCTATGCAAACGCACTCACCCCCCACCCATACTTCCCACTGGCCACTGTGGCGGACGCAGCAAACATTGTAGCCACCCGACGGTCCTTTACAGCCTGCGCGAAGGCCGGTGGGGGGAGTTTGCGGCCAGAGTTTGAAGTTCGGTGTAAAAGCCATCACCTAAACCGCACGGTGTGCCTGGCGTGTTGAGAGGGCGTGGCGCGGTAGACTAGGGAACACCGGAAGCGCTACGTTCAGGTAAGTTTCCGCCGATGTGGCCTTCGTCCCGGCGTGCGCTTCGTCCTCGCCAGCAGGCTGAGCAAAGCAGAACAGACAGCATTTCTGATTAAACCCATCCTGCGCTCACTCGCCCGTGTCCCTTCGCGCCACAAGGGATCCACTCTACGCCCTCCCTCTTTCCTTCTCGCTCTCTCTCTCTCTCAGGTTGTTCTCATCTCACCTAGTCCTCCGAAAGGGAGGCACTAACAATAGTTTGCAGCAGGATACACTACAGGTGTTTTCCGCATTCCTCCATTTTGTTTTTGGCGTGTTCGCCCGCCATTGCATTGTCCTCATGGCGCCCGGCGTGTGCTGAGCGGTGTGCGGCCGGGAAGTCACAAAACGGACCTCTTCCGTGGCGGTGTAAAGGGGCGCTCCCGGTGGTGAAATCTTGACTGCCGACTCGACCCGGGGAAATTTTTATTCCCGCTTGGCCTCGCTCGGGCCTCCATTGTTTGCCGTCCGTTCATTGTTTTATCCCGAGACGGGCCTCTCGGGCCTTTTCCTTTTCGCCGTTTTTTTTTCTTTTGCCCTTCGCCAGTAATTCTACCTCACGCCAACGGTGGTGGTATTGTTTCTGTGCATCGCAGTGCCGCGCATTCACAGTTCGATGGTTTCGTGTACGATGAAAGTCCGGGAAAGCTGGGTTCGTTTTCGCCATTGTTTTCGGTTTCGACTTTTTTGCGCTGTGTGCTATGCGCTTTTCGAAACGTTAATCCCTTGAGGGCACGATGGGCGGTTCACGACACGGCGTCAGAAGCAGCAACGCATCCTTTTTTTTTTCGTTCAGGTTCTGGTTCAGCTCGAGAAAATGAGTCTATATTCAATTAAAACTATAGTAGCAGTGTTTTGACCCGCTTACCACGCCGTTGATAAAGCAGCGCATTGAATTTCTTGTTCCATTTCATGTAATTTTTGTAGGCCAGATATGTTCGTATATTGTAATCAAGAAATAATATTCTCTTTTGTCTCCAACTTTTCGCTTCGACAAATTTTATTTTATATTCTTCATTTGAAAGTAAACGGAAATGCTTGATAAGCATGTAATAGAACAGAGGAATCGAAAATGCATAGATGGACATTCAATGTACCTCGAAAATCCGAATCCTGCCTCTATAATTACGACAGGATCTGTCTGCTCTTGGTCCTGACAGTAGGTTTAACATTTTTAAGAGTCGTTATTCGTTACACCGGTACGTTTATTTTTCTACGGATTCCGGTCAGTTTTCTTTTCATTCGTCTCTAAACAATCAGCACTGGACAGGATGCCATGTTTCTGTTACCGAATACTCAACCGAAGCATGAAGCGGTAGGAATTGAGTAATGCCACTCGTCGACGGTCGTTCCTTCATTACAACCGGGAGAAGAGTTTTATCATTCTGCAGACAAAGTCCGGCTCCGGTTACCGATACGGGATGGGTAGCTAATTTGGAGTCCACCGTGCGACGAGCGTGTGACAAGCTGAACGGATTGAAAATCCGGTAACATAGGGACGGTGTTTTATTTTCTGTCTGTGTGTAGGACATCACCGCCGGTAGCATCCGTGCGATAATTGAGACGGACGGAATACGCTGGTCGATTGCAATGATCAGTAAACTGTCAGCGGAGAACTTTGGAGCAGGATTCTTCTCTAATACTGTCCCGGGGAATAATCTAACGAGAGGGTCGCGTAATCATTTATGCGTTATCACAACTGTCTCGCGATTGCGAAGTGGTTGATTTGGGTCCATTGTGGAAGGGTTTGTTCAACCTGTCCAACATTTAAGTTTGCTTATCTTGAGGGAAATAGAAACTGTCAGTTGAACTATCTGGCGTAGAGGAACTTTTCAACAAAAGAAAAAATAGTGGACTTCTTAGAACAACATCTCATTCATGGACAGTTTTTTGCAAATATTTAATGAATATCATTAAAGGTTAATTTCAAAGTAAAAAAATCAAAAGAGCATAATATGGTTGAAACCCAGATTCCATTCGCGCCAAGGAAATGGCTTACGGCCACTTAGTGTCGCTCGGTATAACTCACTTCTAGTACATTGATGAGTTTTACGACGTTAACCTTGCACCTTAAAGTAAACCCGACCTTGTTTGTGAATATCTTTCTTCTCCATATCTCAATCGCATTACATCGAATTATGCACGGTTTTGCTAATCCTGGCCAACCTCAACAACCCACGACAACGCTAACGGTGATCGCAGAGAAATGTGCTAACCGTTCGCTAATCGTTGGCCCCGAGGGGAACGAACATTCGTGTACGACTTTGGAAAATATTTCTCCTCCAAACTTCCCGCAGCCGTGGGGCCTCGGGTTTGATGAAAAGCTTTAGCGTGTGTGTGTGTGTGTGTGTCTGTAGTTGTTGCTTGCGTACTTCTTTGCAGTTGTTGCACCGAGTTCAAGTATTTTCCCATCAGCGTTTCGAGCGTCGTTGGTCGTCGGTTTGGCGAAAAGAAGAAGGAGCCAACCAAAAAAAAATCCACTTTCTCACGCTCGGAAAACGCGCCGGCGGGAGTTTTCGGAGAACGGCGATTCTGTTGACTCTAACTTAAGCTTCTGGCCTTTCTGAAGGGTTCGACGGCAAGAAGTTGGACGGTTGTTTCGGTTTCTTTCCATTCCGCCAGACTCTGTGGCTGCTCGTAGCAGTTTGAAGTGAATTTCTTTACCAAAAAAAAAAAGGAGTCTAAATCAGCTAAAGAATCCTCAGAGGATTTGGTTGGACGGCGAACTGATCAGAAATGAATCGAGGTTGAGTGCATCCTTACGCTCATGTTTGTTACGTTCCTTTCATACATGCACATTCAACGAGAATCTCAACTACCGCTCACTAAGGTGAGGCGCTATCGATTCCACTTAATTTTCATTACATCGATCAAATCATAATAAACTGAACCATCGTACCCGTCGAACACATCGGTGCGGTACTCTTGCGAGCAGTCACTAGCGACCCGTGAACACCGAGTGGTAAAGGGCGAAGAATGAAAAGTAGAAAAAACGAATATAGACGTCTCCGACATTACCCCGACTTTCGCTCCACGACTTCCACGGAGTCAGCACGAATGGCACACAAAAAAAGGGAATCAATTTCAACAGGCATCGCAGAAGAAGAAGAAGAAGCAGAGCAGTCAAACTCGACGCATTTTGCATTCCCACCGTACAATGCATACATTATCTGACATGGTCATAAAATCTGCGAAACGGCGCGACTTGACGCCTTCCGCTGCATAAGGTTGGCCAAAGCAAAGGGAGCAGACTGTGTGTGTGTGTGTGTGTGTGTATGCCATAACGGCGCATACATACACTGTCAGGTGCTCGGCAGTTTCTCAGAATGAGGCACGGTGGCGCATATTTTATTCCATGCACCCGCATTGCCAACACGTGCTCCTGATGGCAGCTACCGGTGTTTGCCGTCGTTGCCTCCCGGCGGTGAGTCGTGATGTGAGGCCGACAGTGTGGCAAGTTAAATCTCAGGCACTCGCAGGCCGGCTGCAGGTCCCCGTTGGAGGGTGCCCTTCCGTGGCACGGCCGCATCAAACAGCCAGAGTGCACACACTCCGCCGGTCGTGTTTTACGAGGACAATTATTTTCCCAACGCCCTTCTGGGAGGGCTTTACCGCCGGCGAATGGTGGCGCGCTAGTTATGTGGCAGCAACAGTGAAACGCGGATCAACGACGCATCCTTGGAGGAGGCTGTTAACAACAAGCACTCGCTGTTTTGCCCCGCGCTGATAACTGGGCGCACCTAATGTGTCCTTCATTGAGCAGGTTTAAGGATGCTCGGCACACACCGATCTCTGGTTTATTACGCGCGATAAATCAAATGTGCGCCGGTACACAAAGGCTAGATGTTTATTTTCTACACCTACGATCCAAGACGTTTTGCTTAGAAACGCGGCCCCATTTCGATAGATGCCTTCGAACAACTCAATCCTTCACTTGGTGAAGGTGTGTTTGGTACAATTTGGTTTGTCACAATTGTGCAGCTAACATACATTCATTAATCCATTCGCCGCTAAATAATCCATGTGCAATTAAGCCCTGATTGCGTCTCGGTAAGTTAATGAGAAGGTTTCCATTGTTGTCCCGGATTGCGGCAGGAAGAAAAAAAAAAAAACCCCAAAACGAACGGCAAGACGCAATTATTTTCCATTGTACTGGCACGGGCGTACAATTACTATCGCAACGGGGTTTACCTTATAATTCACGACTTAAGCGGTTCTTTCCACCCTTCCCGCAGTCCCCCTCAAAACCCCAGGGGGGCTGCAGCAAAGGGTGAATGAATGATGATGGCACAATGACATTTTTAATGACTGAACGAACATTTCACGACGACGAACAATGGTCGGCTAATGGGCGGCTCAATTATGTATTTGCAGCGAGTGACAATTCGAGGTAGAATGGTGTGAAACTGCAGGATACTCAAACTTTCCGCAACGGTAGAGCAGGTTTGAAGGGAATTGGGCGTTATTCTTTAGCAGTATCGGATCGATTCTATATATCTATCGAGTTCAAGGGGAACGAATTTCTGTAATGTACTCAACACAAACTCCACAAAAGTTTACCTTTTATCATCAACATTGCAAACAACCCCGGTCCGCTGGAGCAGCGACCTGTTTGTCGGTACACATTGTAGCGAAGTAGTCATCAGCGAAAGAAGTCACCGGACAGGTGATAATTTCCGGTGCAATATTTGAACAGACCCCATTACCCCAGTCCGCCTGACGGATGAGCCTGAATGAGAGATGGATGGCAGTGCCGGGGCCATTCGAATGGGCCATCAAGTGAGTGTTCATCCTATTGAGAAGATTGTGAGAGGCCACAGACTCCGCACAGTCCCATGCCACGTTCGGGCTCAGCCATCCAGTATGCAATTTTATTCCGTCCACGCTGAACTGTGGGTGCTCCAGCGACAGCTTCTGCGGACAATATTTTCCATTGATTTAAGATGCATAATATCATCTTCAATAAATGTTGCGGAATTTAATGTTAACTTGCACAATAGACTTCATAAAAGAAGTATTATAAACAAAAATATTAATTTTCGTTTGTCTTTTATAATTCTAAGTTCAACATGATTTATTTAACAGTGTTTTGAAAGATAGAGAAATCCCATTAAACAAAAAAATAGGTTAAATTGCCATCCCTTGTCCCTGTGCTGTTCGTAGGGTTTTACAGTGAAGTGGAGCAAGGGACCGGGTTGCTATGTCGCTACTAAAACTGAATGGATCCTTAACAAGTCTACACAGGTACAGGTGAACACAGCGGAATCCAACTAGCAGCAGCCGGGAGCTGGGCAGAAGACCGCAGAGCTCGAGGGTAATGAGAAAAAATGTGCAACATCGTGACAGAGTAATTGGGCGCAGAAAAAACTGGAGAAAAGCAGGGGAGAAGAAGAAGGACAAAAAAAAGCTCAACAACGTGTGGGGCAAGTGGCAAAAAGCCGCCGCCGGCCGGAGTGGGTCTCCGGTGTAGTAGTTTGAATCCTTCTTGCGCGTCCATATCCTCGAGCCACTCGAGCTCTGCTAGTTATCGTTGAGCTCGATATGACAGATCATTTGCAGATGGGAAGGAACAGCTTTTCTGTTTGCCCCCGGGTGCCTGGGGCATTTTTCTTGTCTTTCGACGTTCTTTTTTATGCCCGGCTTTGCTCCGCTTTACCGTCGCAACTTCTCGTCTAGCGAGACGAGCCCGTGTCACGGTGACATATTGCAATTTTTGTTATCTCGCTAACAGCAATACACGATTGAATAATAGGTGTAATTATGTTAATGTTGGCAGATGTTTCCGGACCATTCGCATCCACGGCAAAGAAATTTCCCATTTTCCCGTTGACGGAGAGCTGGCGGCTTGACTGTAGTGGATGATTGCGTAAATAGTAATCGTTGGAATTAAACTCTCTCGGACGAGGCTCGGAAGCTCCGTTTCAGATCTCTGCACAAATCAAAGGAACTTCTGCAAGTAACAAATCTTGCCGCCCGGCTACCGTTAAGTATGGATGAGGTGTAGCAACACGCTTCATCGTCCTAGCACGCTGCATCACTCGGTCGTTGACGAGTCCAGTTTGCGTACCTCGCTGTGCACTCCGTGTGAAGTGAACGTCCAATATTTACCGACATATGGGTTCGCTGCACGTACCTACCACGAAGCATGGTAAGGATTTGCTAGCGTTTGGATTAGTTGCTACCCGCTGGAGTTACGACCGAAATACGGAACGTGTGCTTAGTGAATCGTCTACGTTTCGAGTGAGCTTTACGAGAAGAGCCGCTCCCGGTTGGAATACATGTGAACAGAACGGCGTGAATTGTGTGGCTGTAATTACACCAGTTGCCGGTCTCTTCATCTGGTGAATATTTTATTCTTTAATCAGTCTTTAATTTAATTCAAATGAAAACTTTAATCTAAAGCCCTTGCTGACGGTATACTGATTAAACATTTTACGTCGTTCATAAAGCAACCTTCCCATAACTCGAAAGAAAACAACATTCCAGCAACAGCAATACAAAATGTCGGTTTTGCTCAAAACCACTTCAAATGCAGTATAACGATCAAACCATAATTTGGCGTAACCTTCGGCAGCGAAAAGTTGTTCCAAAACCGATGAAGATAACCGCCCAGACCCGTCCCAGCTGGATGATGTAAAACGCAAACAAAATCGAATAGCTAATCGAGCGATAAGCGCTGCTATAAAACAATAAACAGCATAAATTTGCGAAAAGCATCGTACGTGATTGGAATGACAAATCGATCCGGCACTGACCCGCCGGTTGGTCGGGAACTGTTCGATTGATCGCCGGGCGTTTATGGGCTGATTGGTCCTCAGCCGAAGCGGTCAATTTAAGAACACAATAAAACATACATACATACATAATTCTTGTGTTCACGCAATTACATTGCCCCACAGGATAGCCATTGAGCTGTTTTTGACGAAGAAAGTTTTAAAGATGTGGCTGAGCATTGAAATTAAGTGGGTTTTTCACTTGCTGGATATAAGAACGTAAGCAGTTT
>JAOEFI010000003.1:17173259-17195561 GCA_034621735.1 Anopheles plumbeus
CTCGCTCTTTCCCCCCCCCCCCCCCCCCCCCCCCTCTCCATTCGGTGCGGAGTGTCTTCTCGAGAGGCGTTTGTTCGGGCCGATTTTATCGACATCCGAAGTGGCTTGTTTGACTATCATTTCATTTATTGGTACCTGGAAGCAGATTGGATTTGGATTCGAGTCGTAAATGGAAGGGCATCCAGGGTCGTCCCAGATACGCCGGCAGTAGACGTTCTATTGTTTTTTCTTTCCCTCCGAAATGGAATAACAGCGTATCATAAAATATCGTCTCTATGTTTTTTGCGAAATTGTTCCGGTGTTTTCCCGGGAACTATAGTAGATTATTTTCATACTTTTCCGGATGTGGGGGCAGAAATGATATAAAAATTTCGTCTTGGGCTATCGTTGAGCAAAACTTTAGTTGATTAGAGTCCAATAAAAATATGTGCTTCGTTTCATGTCTAGTAAAATTGTGTTTCGTTTGGCTTCTGTAGAGTTTTCTATCACTCTTTGCAAACAAAGGCGTTCCTGTACCTTCTTGAAAGACGAACTTTTCCACCGTCGCTGGCCGAGGCTCTCGATAAAACAACATCACAGTAACTGATCTATGCGGCAGGCAAATGTCACTTATTTTCAAAAGGAAAGACTCCTTGGAGTAAGTGAGAGTGTCCCACTCGAAATTACTCAACATGCTATTGTTCTACATCGGCACTCCATAAACACGACGATTGAAAAGCTTTGCTAATAATCACACCCGCCACACACACACACACACAAACATGCCTGCGCCCGGTTGAGTGCCGATGCCGGAAATTATGTTCGCCCCGCATGCAAACCGGAAGTTGTTCCGGACCACGTGTGGAATCTAGTGTTGCATTACTAGATTAAAGATTAGAAACACATTTCCTGGTACATGGCACGCACGACGCAGATGGGACTTCGCCGAAGGGTCTCCGTTGGGCCAGTCGCCGTCTCCGGTTTACCTGGTGTTATAGTGATGGATGCTCAAGATTATTCATCTCCAGACACGGGCATCTTCGCCACCGATCACGCGGGCAGTAAGCTGAAGCAGTTTCGTTGAAGAAAGTTTTCACGAAAAAAGGATTCGCAACATGCAATCACGTCCCGAACTGGAATAGGAGTGTTGTCCAGGGGTCACCTTCTGCTCTTTTCTTTTCGTCTCAAACGTTTTTCCGTCAAAATGAAAATCGTCCTAGCGGTTCGCTCGTGTCAAAGTGAAATATCGATTTCCATCATGCAACTGCGTGCCGCTGACCGTCGCGTAGTTTTCGGCCTCTAGCAGACCGGATACACCGGAAAGTGATTTTCCCGGAACACCGTGAACAATGAACGCTCATCAAACGGAGGATGTGCAAGCCTCAACCGCGCGCCCGTGGCAACATGGGAGCAACATATTAATTTGCCCGGAGTGCTTCCCCTACGCCTCGCCGGCCCTCCCGTGCCCCCCGTATCCCACGGCCCACATCTTCGACCGAAGAACGTGTTATTAATTTTCTCTTGTTCGGTTCCTGTCCCCCGAAGGAGTTAAGCGACTCCACGGCTCCTCCCAAAACTCCCGTGCCCGACTCGGTGATGCTGTGGATCTGTGTGTGTGTGTGTGTGTGTGTGTTTGTGTATGGGATTGCGAGTACAAGATAGTATATGTATACCCTTTAATGGAAAGCCATAAAGCGGGCTCTAGTTTCGTTAATGCATCGTCGATCAGCGGAACGTGCGATTCGGGCGGGCAGGAACCCGCCCACTAATCCCGTCTTATCGCGGGACCTGCAACATACGCTTTTGTTGGCACTAGTAAGACGCCCGCGGAGCGGGCGCCCACCGCCAGTTGCCGCTAGTACCGCAACGAAAACCAATAAACAACATCCGCCACCTCACCCCCCCCCCGCCTCCCCACCCAACATGCACCGTGCGGGAAAACTGCTTGCGCGCAGTTATTGTGTTATCGTTATTGCGAGCTCATTACCATCTCAATAAGAATGCCTCGCCTGGAACCGGCGTACATCATGGCGGTTATGATCTTCCGAGCCGTTTCCCATCAATGGGAAAACAGCCCTAGTGTGATGGATGGAGCGGAAGCGTCTTACGGAAACTTGTGTTTTTCAAGCGAAGTTAATTGGATTCCGAGAAGCCTTGCAACGCGTGCCCGGGGTAGAGTGCAGTTATCTCTTCACAAATTAAACCATCCGGGACTTTATCAGTCATCAACGAAAACGATGTGCCTGCGGAGTCTTACATGTTCTCGACACAAAACAGAATTGATCCAAGACTGGCTTCACAATCGCGTCGTTCATGCTCGAGCCCCTTTTTTTATGTTATTACAAAGAAAAGATGATTAAATTCGCGATTCTTGGCGAAATGTTGGAGCTTCGTTTCGCTTCCAGTTGTTGCTTCCATCGCTCGCTTCTCGTAGCGGCGTAACTTTTCCCCCAGCCCGGCCCCCGTTTAACCGGCCCCGCTAGCCGCCGCCATCCGGTTGAAAAGTGTCGTCATCAGCCACTGTTGAATAATACATATTCATGAGTGTTTCCTTCATTATAATACCAGCGTCTTGCGCTTCGCTGTCATATCTTTCCCGTCACCGGGAGTACATATTGGCAAGCAACAAATACATTTCCCGCTACGCTAAGTTCGCACAATTTTGCGCGGACTGTTTCTTTTTGTTTTCAGGAAGAGGGGACCGGGGCGGGGGCCTCTGCACTCACGAAATGTCCAAAACCCGGTCCCGGACATTAGCATTTATGTTGGGAGAAGCATTTTTGCGGCGACTGTTTTTTCTCTGCTGTCTACACAAATTTCCGATGCACGTGTCACGCAACGGGAAAGCTTCGTCGTCGGCGGAAAATGGACTCCAGCTGGCACTCGCCAGCAAGCATTGGGGAGGGGGAAAATTTGATATCTATTTTGATTTTCCTGCTAACTTCATCATAGGAGCGGTTTTTCAAAAGACACTTAGTTCCGTTTCAACGAACCATCCGTCTATTTCTAGCGAAAATAGTTCACATGAAATGAAACATTTCCCAACCGTAATAGAACCTAAATGAAAACCCACTCTAGGACCGCCAGCACCGGAACCAAATGCTCCATTCCAGCAGTGGCCCACTTTACGGGCGAAATCAATAGTGGCTCAAATGGGAGGGGATAAAACCGGGCCAGTTTTCCACAAATTCCATCCCCATCCGTAATCGGCCGGCGCAAATGAATATTGTTGTGTTTCAGTTTTCTTTCCCGGAAGGCTGGCCGTAATCAGCTTTCAACTCCTAAACTTTTCCCCCGTCCCACCGTGTAGATTCCCCGTTGCTCTCCGGCTCTACGGTCGTACCGAGAGTACGATAATCAGATGAAACGTAGAACGGAATAGCAGAAGGGGTGTGTGGCGAGCTTCATCGGCTGCGCGCCACCCCCTTCCCACTGTACCATTCAGGACCCTTTGGTCAACAGGACCATGGCCTGGGCTGGGAAAATGAGGTTTAGTTCGGTCAGTGATATTGTTCCGCCCTGCTGGCCGAATTTACGTACGTGGGCGTGTATGTGTGTGTGTGTGTGTGTGCTTTGCTAGTGGGAGAGATCAAGGGGCCGGGGGCAAAAGGGCCAGAAGGGCGGGGGCCATAATCGGATTAAAAATTTCCCCATTGCATATGAATGAGCGAATATGATCAAATTAGATTTGGGAGTATCCTCCTCCACGATGACAGTAGTGGTCGGGCCGGACAAAGGTCTCGTTCTTTCCCCCGCCCCCTGGCCAGCTGGGCTGGGACTTTTCCCGGCGAGAGTAGATGGATGGGCGTAATTAATTGAGTTCGGAATCAAAACTACTTTCCCGGGAGGCGACTTTTATTCGCCAACGCGTCTCGCAACGGTACGGCGATGTGGGTGGCGCATGTTAGGTGCACCCACTCAAGTGGTCAATGTGTTCCTTTGCGGCTTTGGAAAGCTTTCTCCATTTTCCCCCCGCCGGGGGAGTTCCGCAATGCATTATTGTTTTCGGTAGAAAAAGTGCGATCTATTTGGGAACAAAATGTTCGATACATTCCGCTCCAATCGGTTGTAAGTACCGCACCTAAGACGGGGCCCAGCTGGGTCCTAAGTTGTTCCGCTGTAAAATGTTGCGGGACCTGTAATCCCACAAGATTACACTGCGTAACGGGAGGCCATTCGTACCTCAGGGCCATCAATGGGGTCCCGGGGTCCTGGGCAGTCCGGCAGGTGGGCATGAAATCCATCCCCGATTCGTCCCCTTTCGCACTGCCATCACACACGACTGCCAGTGACGTGATGTGCGTGCGCCGCCCTGTATCGGATCCTTGGGGACCATGATCGTCACCGAAACCTGAACTACCACCATCTCCACTAACACCACCACCGCCTCCACCACCGGTGAGCCAAGGTTTTAGGTAATTAAATCTGCATAATGCTGAATATAATTTCGTACCCAAAAGGGATTTTATGACGCTCACACTTTCGAATTCTCCGGGGGTCATTTGGTCGATGAGGGTTTCTTTTTTGTTCCCACACCGCACACACACACACGCACAGGGGCGGGAAACCCAAACACAGTCCACCTTTACCAGACGTAGCACCGTCATCGGACCCTCGGTGGGCTGACCGGAGCTAGGAACTCATTACGGCAACGAATTATCTCATATTATGCAGCTTAATTATCGAAAGTTTAGCGATAAAATAATATTAAGTTGACAAATTGCTTGCGAATCCCGGAGTCGGGCCTTTGTCGGCGCTATCTCTTTCGGTGCGGAACTTTACAAACTGCGCCCCCCCCTCCCCCCTACCCAGCGCTTAATGGGTGGGGTGGGGTTGGGTGGGTGAGTATGATTATCCTTATTGTGCGCAGAAACTAGCGAGCTAATGTGCAACGGTATAAATCTAACCTTAGTGGTTGAAATCGGTGTCGGTTTCGGTGGAAGTTTTACTGAGGGTTGCGGGAAGTTCGTTCCGGTGCGTCAGTGAGTTGATTCAAATACAACATAGAACGTGGCGGTTCGGGTGTAGTGTTATATTTATTTTTCCTACACAAAAGAAGGTGAATGACGATCGAAAGTGATTTTCAAATACTGCAATACTAAGCATCACGAAACGTGGCATCAATACTAAGACAAGGGAGAGAATATAATTCTGACTCGGAAAAGATATCGGAAAGGATATCCGGAGTCCGATGCTGTCAATTCAGAACAAAATTATCGGCACGTTAAATTAATAATTTTCTGGGTACTCCCCGTTTTTTCCCCCTCAATCAAAAATTATCTTTTTCGCGATCGGAAAGTTGGAAAATGGGGGAAGGGAGGCACGGTTTCGCTAATTAAAACGGGGCTTCTTTCCCGTGCCAAGTGCTCCCGATCTAGCACATTAAAATCGCTCCAAGGTATCGGATGGAATTCGAAAAGTAGCCAATCATTTTCCCGGAGTACATTTTTACCTTCGGAAAACAGAAGTATACAAAAAAGAAAACAACATCCGAACACTGCACCTCGCCGTGTCTATCTTCGGTGAAATTCGATTCCTTCTTTAGGGCACTCCCGGAAAGAATAAGGGATTGCACGGCGAGTGAGAAAGAGAGAGAAAGAGGAAGCGAGAGCGGAGGGGGGGGGGTTCTTTATCAAAACTTTTCCTTTATCTTTCGATTAAATTTTTCCATCCCTTCGGATGAGCGTGATGAAAGCATCGCACCCGGGGAGATAAGAAAGAATAGAAAAAAAAACCGAAACCAGGAAAACACGCGAAGCCAGACGGGAGGGTGGGCCAGATGGGGGTGGGGCTCTTTTTCAACTTTTAAGATGACTCCAGTTCGCGCACCGCAACCGCAATCGACTGCGGTCGCGAGGAAATTGGCCAGCGTGAGCGGTTCCCTCGTCCAGCGTCCGCTCGCCCCCGTGACCGCCGGCTGCCGCTTCTCTTTGGGCTTTGGCTTTTTTCTCTCTGTTTTTCTCTCTGCGGTACGATTCTACCGTGGTTGTTTTTTCGTTTTTTGCTCTTCGCCTTCTTGTGCCAGGCCCCGGCCCAACTTTTCCCTTTGAAGATGCGGGGTCGAAAGTTTGCAATGAAAATTCTGCGAACGGCTCCGTACGAATTATCCTTTTTCCAAACCCACCCTCCCCATGGCGAACGGCGGTCGAATTTGGCGCAGGAATTGCGATTCCTAGATCCGTGGTCATCGGCTTTGCTCCACCACGTCCCACCGCCCCCACCCGGGCCAACCCATCCCCGGTGCGCAGGTTTCTTCTGTCCGTTCGGAGCGTCCGCCGGAAACGGAGGGTGCCGGTAAAGGGTGCCAGAGTGCAAACCATAATCATCCAAACCAATATGTTACGTGATGAAAATTATGAAAGCGCCATTCGAGCGATGGCGGGAGCGGGGCTGGGGTGGGATCTACTACCCGTCGGCCCAAAATGTCTACGGGAAATGAATTACCCGTTCACAATTCGCTTGGTCCGGCAATAATCGGCGGAAAAAATTATGTGCCAGCCGGATAAAACGATGTGTGATATTTTCTCGTGCGGTGAAGTCAAAAAAAAAAAAAAAACACCACACCCCCTACTAGCCGCACATTTTTATATTTCATACTTATTAACACAACCGACATTCCCCAAAAGCAAACCAAACCAAAAAAAAAAGAATAATACCCACAAGCGTTTATTGCACGAAATAAATGAAAATGGTTTCGGTTCATTGTTTATTCCGCATTCATCCGTTTCGTGGAACAGTTTTCCGTGCGGCTGTGGTAACAGAATTGAAGAAAAAAAGAACGCCCCACCTGCACAGCCATCAAGTATCGCATTCCGTCTTTGTTGCGTCAGTAAATAGCTTTCTGCTACGACTTCACCTTCCGCCATTTTGGGTTTTTTTTTGTTCTTTTTAGTAGTGTTCACAATGGATCCGCGATTTGAATCATGGAGCCACTGTAGGGGCGAGCTTGTGCACCGATGAGAGAAACCCCATTTTCTCCACCGGGCGATGCACGGGAAATGCAAAGCGTCGCTTCTTGGCACATGAATTCAATGGTCGCCGGGCGAACGCCGAATGCCAATATTTACGACCCGTTCCCACCCCGACAGGCAATATATTATCGGCATCAAAGTGTAGCTTCCGGTTTGCATCGCAGTGTTTGGACGAAAACTCAATTCCCTTTTTGTATGTTTGCATTTCACCGCCCTCCATGCCGACTCTCGACGATTGCAACAGCACGAATTGGTAATTGTCAAATGTAATGCCGGCAGGAAAAGCGTGAAAAAACCCTTCCATTTCACTGCGAACCAGTGGGAAATAGTTCAGTTAGTTTTATGGGAGAGTCATCCTAACTGCTTCATTACTATGTCAGGCGATACGAATTCGTTATTTCGAAGTTGAAGTGCACTTGTTCTGCATGCACGAGTCTGCGGCGAATGGCTGTCATAACTGGCTGTTGGACAGATGCCTTTCGTCCACATTTTCCATGTCAACGAGGAAAGCTTGTTTGTTCATTATATACTAACCAACCAACCCGACAGTGGGTGGAAAAGCTCGGCCATTTCCAGGACTGCGGTTTGACAAATGTCATTATCTTTTGTCTCTGGCTTGTAATAGTTTACACCGAAACTCCATTAGATATATCCTCCAGATATTGACGAGAATGGATCTCATTTTATCTGAAAAACTATGCATAACTCGTTTATGTAGACTTCTAAAGCTGTTCTGGACACTTTTTTGTTTATTTTGCTGTTAATCACAGGAATAGTTCTCCAACAATGAGCGAAAAATGAACGAAACAGAAAAGTAAGCCACCTGTTACCAGCACCTGACAAACTGGCTGGCCCGGGTTGTTGCCAGTAGCAACAAAATGGCACACAGTTTATATCAATAGACCATTTGGGATTTGTGACACTGCGTGCAGTACATTGATCATGGTGTTATTTGTGATATACCGCCTCACCTGCTTGCGCCATCCCGGCGTGTCGGATGTGTAGGAAAAAAAGAGAAGAGAAAATTGATATAAATGTACGTACGCATTCGGGCCTCGGGGAAAAGGGAAATTTGAAAGTAAAGTAAAACCTATTTCCATTTCAAACGTGGCTATTGATGGGCCAGGCATGTGCGGGGGCCGTGCGGAGGGGTTGGGCGGTATTGCGCGGTACGGGCTTTTTATTTCTTCTGCAAACTTTTTTGCATGCCTGGCGTTACGCACATCGCGAATGTGTCGGTGATCCCGTTGTGTAAGGGGACTATTCTGCTGAACTGTTCCACTCGGGGTTTTCACTCTCCGATTGTTTTACATTTCGCACATTTTTGGGCGCGCATGAACATACATACATACATACAAATTCGCAAGGATCATTTGATTATGGAGTACCATACACGTGACACAATGATGCATCGAGTACGCCATGTGTTCTATTAATTGCCATGGAAAACATTCACCCACATGAAAAAATACTAGTAACATTATTAGTAACATGTTTTCTTTATTCAATTTTGGTGACCAAATATCGCTTCAACATCTCTACAACGGAAATCTAACAAAACCTTCAACACATTTAACGGTTTTGGAACGAAAACCCGAAAAGGCATCCAATCAGCCCCGCATATGTTTTCCATGATACGTTTTGTGCGTGTGTGAGACATAACGGGTCTAGGGTGCTCCTCGCCCGACTTGATGATTCGATTAATTAGCTCACCCGAATCATATTTCACTCGGCACGGCCCGGCCCATCTTGAGCCTCGGCTGGAAATCAATTAGAGTCATCTCGAAACCGACGAGTGAAGTGGACCCTCGAGCGAAGCATTGTCTGGAAGTTTCCCCGATTGGCATGAGGACGTCATTTGATTCCAATTAAGTGAAGGTAGATGTTAACCTGTGGTTTATTTTTTTCGAATATACCTCACTTTCGAATATACCTAGATGGTCCCTTCAGTGAGATTAAGTTGGTTCACCGAACAATTTAATAAAAATGGTGATCTTCTACGAGAGAAAAATCTTGGTAGGCTTATTGACCAACCATTGTTTGTGAACGATTTTTGTTCAAAGAGGCACCTAACTCGGCTTCCATACGCGGAAGCATCGTCATAATGAGAGCGACACAAAAAGTTGCCCCATCCGACTATCAAGCAGGGTTGATACTACCCCAATTCTTCGTTCCCTCTTCGCGTCAAAATCTTTGCGCACATCCGCTATGATTATTTATGGGATGCTTCGCAAATCCTTTTAACACTATATGATCACTTTCTTTTCCTGCCACGCCACCGGTCAAGACGCAATGACTCGGAGAAAGTTTGACTCGCTCATCTGGGCTGGCTTTCTGGTAGGCAGTTAATTATTTAAGCACAGTAAGCATTACGGTGGCGTCAGTGGCCCCGGGCCGGAGTTTCGCACCCCGGATTTGGGGCGTTTTCCGCCTGGCTTGCACAGGCATGAGGGAAGAAGTCCGCAGATAACGGTGCACAAAAAAACGGTGCCAGCTTCCTTTCCGTTGATCCATTAAGTTCTCGCCCTTCGGCTGCTGCAGGATAATGATGGAAGCGCAGCGACCCTAACGACTCCGAGCGAAGAACCGGTCGGACAGGGAAACGTAATTATACTTATCGTGCTCATTAGTGCTCACGTGTAATCTGTACGAATGGCGCTGAGGGTCGCGTTGCGGCCTACTTGATGTGGGCGAAGAAAGGACCAAGCAGTGCGAGTGTGCCAAATGTGCGAATAGTACGAATTTGGTGATATTAATTGAGAAATAAGCCCATTGAATGTTTGGAATTTAGTTTATCGAAAGCCAAAATTTGGAAGAATTTGTCTCCGAATTCGTGGAATTGTCCTTTCGACGAACACTTACTCATGTCGCTGTCTTTCAGCATCTCCAGTGCTTCCATTCGTATAAAGTTGATTTAAGGCTAGACTCAAAGCTTGCGATGATTCAGAAGTTTCTAATATGTATCAATTTGCGTCAAATCAAGCCTTAAACTTCTGGACACGACACGAAAGGTAAACTTCACGTTTAGTTTAGTTGAATCGTGCATCGCTTCGTGGAAAACAAAAAGGTTTCATTCTGATTTCTGTAACGGAAACCACTCGGAACAAAGTCGTAAAGATGAATGGAATCGAACAAGGACGCGTAACATTCAACAGTATCGCACTTTGTTTAAGTTCATCTCTTTTTTTTAAACTACCAAACCCACCCGGCAGGATCGGAAAGGATGAAAAGCACTCCTGGTGCATCGATGGAAGCCACTCCCGTCGTAAAAGGGCGCACGGAAATACTATGCAAGCTATTCCTGGGAAAGGGGAACCGGGGAGAGTGGACAAAATAAAACATGGGAACGTCAACATACTGTGACATCGTGAGAGCCAGCATCACACGTGGCCCGTTTGTTTCTGTTCCTGACAGCGTTGGCGTGTTGTTTTTTGTCTCGCTTTCCCTCCGCCCCGACGAGCTTTCGCCGATACGCGAACGCGGCTGCATCGACCAACCCATCGACTCGCGTGCCGGGATGAGCTCCGATGCTGCCGTCCGCGCCCCCATATGGGATTTGGCGAAAAAAAGGATCCCACACCGAACGGCACATTCCACCTTCTGCGCCATATAGAGACAGAGAGACGAATGGAACCAAAAAAAAAAGGGGAAAACCAAACCAAACTCAATACCGTACGCATAAGATTACCAAGGGGGTGGTGATGTGGCGTAACGGGCACGGCAGTGAAAGCTGGGAGAATATTTCATCTTACTAACGATGACAAAACCGTGGCCAACGCATATCTGGCTCAAAAAACGAAAAACACCGCCCGAGGTAGGAATATGAAAAACGAGCCCTTACGCAAACCACATCAGCATATCTGCCGTTGCTTCGGCGGCCATAGATGGGAGATTGAAGATTTACCCATTTTAATATACGCATCTCTGTTTTGTTTCACGACGTGGAGTATCAAACGGTGCTGCCTGGAAGCTAGGCTTAAAGAAAGAAGGAAAAAAAACCACCCCCATACACAAAGAAGACCGCGTCCGCGAAATGAAGAGATCATTTTTCAAATATCTTACAACAAAAGCGTCTCCTATGCTCTGCTCGTATGTGTGTAAGCTTGGAAAACACAGGGAGAACACGGGCAGGAACACGTTCATAAGAAGGTTTTCTAAATAACAACATTGAACGATATTGAACTACTCTTTCAATAACGAACGAAACGAATGCCTCCCCCAGACAGTGTTGGCATTTCAAACACCACTCAGAACCGACGTCAGTGATGGTGGCCATATTCGTTGGAAATGAGTTGACATATTATCGATTTATCCGATTGTTAGATGAGGCTTTTTTTTTTTGGGCCGCTTTTCCGTGATATTTATTGACCAACGAACTTTGACAGTCCCAGTTCGATACCTTCCCTATCCGGAAGGTGGATGTGTAGAGTACGCACATTTATTAACCAAACTGTCCTTCACAGGGGTCTTCTGGCCTTCGGAACCGTCGTGGCTGATTAGTATGAATTATGATGCATTCAATAATACATTCAACTGCTCGCACGGCTGAAGGCTATTTCTAAAGGTTATACATCGTGACGTCAGTGTTGCTCGCCCAGCGTTTGTTTAGCATAAAATATGCAAGGCTAGGCGTGTGGGGTACATTAATAACATGTGGTTTAGAGCAGGGTTTTTATTTGTTCCTTCATATGTTGTCAGACAAATTCATAGCATTAGACGATTAGTTTTTATCTCACTGGGGCACATTTTTATTTCCCTAAAAAAAATCCCTTACAATCATTTTTTCTTGCAAGCTGGGGTGTTTGGCTGGCAAGAATTGGTGTCACCCGAAAGTGCAAAAAAAAAACACGACACGATAAGAAAGTGTCACCAAAACTAATGTTGTTGTGCAAGAACTTAACTTTTCTTACAAACCATAACACCGCCTGAAGAAGGCACAAGGAACCGATAAGAAGTGCATCGGTTCGGTGGGCGAAAAAAAAAAGGCGGACTCGCATACACATCTTCGTTTTAATTTTTTTTTTGTTAATGACATTTCCGGCCGTCCGCTCTGTGGCTTTCTTATCGCCTTGACGGTTTGTTTGCACAACGCCAACGAATTGTTTACTCCGGGAGGCGCCAGGGAATGATTTATGCTCTGTCATCTGCGCCGGATTTAAAATCTTATGGTGAAGCCGTTCTTTTTCTTACATCGCATTTTTTTTTGCCCTCCACCGGCTCGAGACCGCGCCGTGGGGTTTTTCGGATGGTTATCTGAGGTGCGGCAGCATTTGCAAGACGCGTGGCGTTCTCGAAAGTAGAAGGTATTCTTTTTTGTTACTTTCCTGTGGCCTAAAACATTTTCACCCGAACGCCAGACTCTCTGTTCGGTATCTGTATGTGCACCAGAACCAAAGTGGTAACATCGCTTCATAAATGTATGTTCCATCTGAAACACCCGGGCTGTTCACGAAGACACGAATACAAGCCCATAAAATAAACCCTCAAATGACGCAACATATCGCACTTTCTTGAAGCGGGTTAAAACTAAAAAAGGACCAAGAACGCAGTGGGAAAACTTGCCTTTTCGTCCCGTGTAAGCTTAACGCAGATGAGAAGCAATCGTCTCCGGCGGGAAAACTGTGTGCGCGGGCACACGGACGTCTTTGGTGCAGCCTGGCCGGTGCAACGGAAACGTACGCTTAGCCGTAAGCCCATCAGCATGTTCCGAGACTTACCGTGCGTAAAATATTGCCCTTTCCCGCTAAGCCGCATAAATCATACCCTGCCAGGTGAAGTTCGGTGTCCTCTGGCAGGCGGCAGCAACCTGCTCGCTCGCCTGCTTAGGTGGGAAACTCTGCTCCCCGGCTCCGACCATCAGGTGTGCTGAAAGCCAGCTCGTCCCCGCCGACGACGGCTAACGCAATGCAGCTGTGAAGCAGCCGGAAATTTATTTATTCCGGTTTTAAAAATTGAAACCGGGAAGCCGGGCGACGCTGGGTGCGGGAGTGTCGACGTGTGGTTCGCACCGGCAGGTCGACATTCTTTTGCGATGATCCGACTGCGGCACACGCGACGAGCGGACGGGGGCGAACGGGCTCGGGGTTTTGGTGAAAGGAGTCGCAAAATGTGCACTTCGCTGTCATGATCTCCATTGAGTAATGGGTGCTCTTTGTGTTGTCACCGTCGTGCCGTGAAGATTAAGATGCTTCAAGATTCCGGCAAACTGTGAGAAATGTCACAGTCGCAGAGGAAATTCCAATTCACAGTAAACAAATTTGCTAATTTCCTCCATTTTCCAAAGTCATTTGAATTCTGTTTTATACATCGATCAATTGATTAACTTCATATAAAATTGAAACGTTTTATTTGTTTAAAGACTTTCTTTTGATTTTGATTTGATTTTCCATGATTTTGTTCATCTCACTACGTTATGAACTTTGCATATTTGCAACTTTTAAATCAATATTTAGGATTACCCAGCTTTCTGAAAAGGAAAGAACTTAAGAACATATTGAAGACGAAGTTCTTGAAGAGAAAAGCTTCTGGTTGCAAGAACAGCGCGTCATAGCCCGCCTCGAAACTCAGTGCTGTGAACAGAATGGAAAACAGAATCCTTTTCGGCTCTCAGACATCATAAAACATGGCGAGAGACCAAGGCAAGCATGAGCATAACGGGAATTATGTAACGAGAGCAAGCGTGATTGTAGTTGGTGCTTGCTGTGTCGTTATTGACAACGGTAGGGAAACACGCTTTTCCTCCCCATTGCTCTCTCTAGCTTTTTCTCTCTCGCTCTCTCTTACTTTAGACGAGTGGAGAAAATCCGAACCAGATCGCGATGTGGCTTTTTCAGTGCGAAAACACGTGAGTTACCGAACGCGCGCGCGAGGAAACGTCTCGTCGATGACACTCTGCACGACGTACCGTAAGGGTCTCACATGGCCAATCAGTTCCGTGTTACCCTTGGCACCGAGCGGGAAATCCGCACGGCCCGGTGGAAAACCTCGCGAGTGAGAAGTGACGTCGCCGCGCGTCATCGCCCATCGAAGCTAAACTCATGTCGTGTCGGTGCGAAAAGCAGACGAACGAAGAACAAAGCGAACACCACTCGCCAGCGCCACCGTCGGGCTATGCTTGGGAGCGCTTTTCCGCCCGACAGCAGCGTGCAACAAGGAAGAAAAATGGAGCGAAAGGAAATGATGGAAAAGCGTTCAAATAATTTATTAGCCCGAGAGGGAGGAGAAATATTACGAACCCCGTTTGGTGGATGAAGCGGGCGATACTACTATTAAAAGGAAGGGAAAATCCGGGAATGCACGCCGTTTGGCGCACGGAGCTCCGGCCGCAGGGAAAGCGATCATGGCGAGATTAAAAATTTACTACCATCCATCGTTAACGATCCACCGAACCGGTGGCTTTGATAACAGACAAAAAAAAGAAAGAAAGATAATCACTGTCTTAAGCAGCATGGTTTGTGTGTAAATTTCGTACTCAACGAGCATCCGTTGTGCAGTTTACGCGCGATGGGGAAGGTTACCAGCAATAAAATGTTATCCATAAACCCTTTTCCTGCTCTGAAAAAATAAGAAAATCCATAACGATCTTAATATTTTATACAGAAAAAAAAATGTAATCACTTGAAAAACTCCTATTCTATTCTTCCTTTTACACCCGTTTGCCTTTACATTTTGTATCTCGGTTTCCTTTTCCGATATCTTTCTTTCGACCTCTATGGATGAACTCCCAAGTTTATTGCGTAAAGTTTAGCAACTTTTTCCTAAATCCATTATAACACGTCAACAGGAAAGTACACATAGTGAAACTGTTTCCATTGTCAAGCTGTCTTCAAACTCCTTTCGTAAGCATTAAAGGTCTTAGCAAGTTTATTCGCTCGGCTCGGAAAAACGCTTCCCGGTGCAGGAGTCGGGTTCAGCCGTCGACCCACAGCTGCTTGGTTCGGCGTAATTTGCTTTTCCCACTTCCAACTGAAAGCGTCTTACGGTGGCACACGAAATCCTTGACGAAACAGCGCTCCGTAGGGCGGTGATCGGTATGCAACGAAATGGGACAGAAAATCATATCTGTGCTCGAAAAAACAGACAGCGGCTTCACGCGGCGAATACGAATACATGGCGGGGCCAGCGTCTCGTAACACGGCAAAAGTTTGCTAAGTAAATCCTTTTATTATTTAAATTTGCCAAATGCGACAGTTGTGTTCGGTCCACGGCAGCCAAGTGCGACCGCCACGCCGATGGAAAGCCCTGCGCCGGTTCGGTGCTTGATCAACATCGAAATGAATTCTTTAGAACGCAGGATTAGCCTCCTTGAGTACGGCTACGGCACGGCGTCGCTCGGCTGTCAATCCTTGCCTCCGCTGGCGGGAGCACTGTTTCAAGTTTAAAAAAGTGATTTCCGTGCACTTGGGCCAAGAACAATTGAAGGAGGGGAGCAAAATAAAAAGCGGAGAATTACAGCGCGTCTGGATTCGAAACAGCTTCTCGTTCCTATTTGAAAGTCGCCGCTCGCTCCGTTCGTTCGGCGCTTCCTCTTCAAAGTCCAGTCTAGCGGTAGAGGGAAAAAGCCGTCTGATCCTGCTACTTTAGCAGCCTTGCCTTCCCCCCCCCCCCCCACCCCGTTGTAGAGTGTGGTACTGTGTGACGTTGATGCCGTCTACTTGAATTTCCCGGGAGTGTGTTGACTCGTGTCGCCGTGCCGGGCCGGGCCGAGTCCATTGCGGGGAGCACATCATTTTCCGAGCTGTTGAAGTCGAAGAAGAAGTGTCAAGCGAAACCACTCGGGAACACACTAGTGAAAGGACACACCGCTCGAGCCCGTCGCGCATCCCTTTTCTGTACGACATCAAAAAGGAGGAGAGGCGACAGAAAAAAAAAACCCCCCCGTTGGCCGCCCTGGCACTCTTCAGACGCTGGCGATGACGCGATGCGACGACCCGTAAGAGTCGTAAGAAGCTTAATCTCTTGGCCTTCTCCTCGTTTGTGCAACGTTTCTTCTGATTAGTGACCGTAGTTGACAGAGAATTATTTCCGGGCCCCTAAGTCCCTTTAGATAGTATGAATAATAAAACCTAGTGGGAGCCCCAAGGAGGAGGGGTACCGAGAAGCAATGGGAAAGTCGCAAAGAATAGGACCCCGGCGCTACGCCCGGTCGACGGTCGTTGCCGTGCGAGAATGCGAAAACTGGCATTAAAAAAAAACCGTAACTGTGTTCTACGAAAATAATAATGAAACAAGGACACTGGGCGAACATTGGAAAGGGACGAAAGATAATTAATCGAGGGGCTTTTCGGGCGCATGGCGCAAAGGAAACGGTAGAGCAGCGTGTAGCGTGCGCATAATTATTGCAGCTAACGCGTAAAAGCTTGCGGCCCGGGCGGGATGGGGATAGTGCGGTTGAAGGATGGAGGGGGAAAAAATGGGTGGCGTTGCAAAGCGGCGATGTGCCCTCGTTTCTCGCTCGTCCTTGCCGTGGACATTTTGTTCTGCCGTATGATCCTGGTATGCCACTTTAAACCCGCCATTCGGATGGGGAGGAAAATTAAGTGTCTTGTACAATACATTTTCCGTATTTCAATTACGGTTTAATATAATAGCATAGCCTTCTTTCCATGCTATAGAATACTTACCTGGTATGAAGCAACAAAGAAATGAAGAACCGAGCGGGATTTGGAAATCAAGCAACAGACAAACGATGCTGAAAAGATTTCAACATGTTTTTAGATGAAACTGAAACTTCAAGCTTTTAAAGTTTGCGGCTCGCCAGTCTTTCAACAGTTTCAATTGTTGCGTTGAACCCTCGCTAATAAGTGGTTCGCAGTAATGGTCGATGCAGAGCGGCCATATTATGTTACCATCAACCAAACAGACAAATTCCGCTGAGTGGCCATTACAGTAGGCGTTAATAACAATCGATTAGTTCAATAGAAATTCCGCCCGAACGAGCCGGGTGAATTTATTTGCAAACAGTTTCCGCGTTTTCCCCAAAACAGTCAAATTGCCTCAGGCTGTGATAAAGTCATCGGAATTAACATAAAAAAACACTTACTTACCTTTGCAGGCTTCACCGTGACTCCCAGCAGCCCAGTTTTCGAACCTCTGAAATCCGAACTATTTGACATTTAGACCCTCCTCTTCCACCCCCGATTGTGAGTGCCACACCTGATTTTTGCATAAATTACATCCCCGCCACCCAGAACGGGGGAGAGGTAGTCGGAAAAGCTTACCCCACTCTCGAGCAGAGCGGAGGATCAAGTGCATATTCGCAACTGCAGCAAAGCGCATTTGCAAACACGGCCAACTGCATTAGACGCACCGCTCCGGGGACGCGAGTTTTCCCACAGTCGGGCCCGCGAGCTGCGAAAAACCCAATCAATTTGTGCACAAACTTCCGTCAGCATTAACATTCTGGGCACGTTCGTCCCGCACGCCGCTCGCTTGTTTCCGGTTGCCCGGTGCATCGGTTAATTAGCAAGCGCACACGCGGTTACCCGACCTGCTGGCGGCACATTACCGGGTGCATTCAAAGTGACGTTCAAAAATGGATACATTTCAGACGGAAAGATTGTATTGCATAGCAGAAGCGGAGTTAAACTTTATATTCTTCAATTTAGTGTAATAACACTTGGACATTTTGATGAAGGAACTTAAATTTTAATTTTAGTCTCGCACTTCAATTGCATTTAACGCCACTCTTAATCACATGTTGGAAACTAACGCATTAGGAAATCTGGAGCGAGTTTTAGAGCCCCACTCACAGTCGATAATTAAACGAAGTTCAATAAATTGTCTAGCTCCGGTCAGAGCTGCACAAGATTTCGATTATAGCGTCCACTCAAGCGTGCTCATTGTAATGAATTTTACAAAAGCTTCGTTGAACCCTCGCATTGGAATGGAACGGAACGTCCGAAGCTGGCATCAATTCCGTCTCCCGATATCGCCCAGGACAGTTGCGTGCCCCGTTCAATTTCTAACGCTGCCAATTGCGTACACCTCCTGTCTGCTCCCGCATGGAAAAGAGCCGAGGCGTGAACCGATGGCTCAAACGGACGAAAGCCGTGGGCGAAAAACGGAACGTGCACCGTTTTCTGCGCGCTCGCGGTCCGCCCGCACAGTACGTTCCCGGGGCGTAAAGTGTTTGTAGCGAGCGGCACGAGCGAAACACGGTGGCCAAATTGGAAAATTTGCAAAATGCAACGAAAAATGTGCGACGCCACCGCCGCCGAAACGAGTTATTGTGGTCCTGCTGGTGGCGTTCGTTCCCACTGCGGGCCTTATTGCGACCGTCGCCGGCAGTCTCTGGTGGATCGCTGGAGAAAAGGCCACCCTCTGGCTTTCCCAGAACGTTGGCCGGTGACTGCAAGTGTCCTTCCACCGAACCGTATTGCTGCGGTTGCGAGAGAATGAATTGATTAATCGAGAACGAGCGCCATTGTCACGGACAGTGCGTGTCCGGAAAAGTGTCACCAGCACGGTAGGGGAATGCAAAATGTTGTCGAATGCTCAACTGTTCCTAAAAATCGAAATGAGGGTGGACTTTTTGAACAAAACTGTACCACTTGTCGGAGGGAAAACCTTTCACTTTAGCAAAGTATTATTTTGAACTCGGGTCGCTTGGCTCCTTTTCCCTGGCCGGGACTGTCTGCCACTGTTTGGACGAGCGCTTGGAAGACATCAAATGCATAATTTCGCCCCCAAAGGAAAGGGGTAAATAATATATTGCCGAATCGTACGACAACGCCGCTCCACGGCGATCGTTGTGCATCGTTGCGCCAGTGCGGCTGTTAAGGTATCGATTTTGGAGTGTACGGCCGCGCGAAATCCACCTTCCCCCCGTTGTGTGCTTGGCGGGGAACGGGGTTTCGACCTATTATCGATGAAAATTCGTGCGACGCTTGCCACTAATTGAAAGGAAAACATATCGCTCCGAATGCCGGTGCCTGGCAGAACGGCCGACCGAGGTTTGAATGGGGTTGGGGGGACTCGGGAGAGTCGGGAGCCGGAATTCTTTACAATCAATTTCAAAGACCCAATGACACTCCATGCGGCCCTTGGGGCTATTTTCTAAGCAATCAGAACCGACACTTGCACAGTCGGTGTTATTGCGGGAATGAAATATCACTTGGAATGTTGCTTTAAAATGTCCGAACCTCTGGAGGAAGATATGGCTGTTTGTACAGACCCTTTTGATGTATGACGCTGACTGTTCAGATGGTGTACCCCCTTGGCCGTTGGTTTTCAATTGTCTAACAACGTCTTCTATAAATAAAGTAGTTTACTTAGATGAATCTTTACAAATGTCAAAGGACACTTCAATGTTCGATTGAATGTTTTTGAAATAAACTTTAATGTTCTCCTGGATCAAATTGACATCCCGAGGTGGGTGTTTAAATTGTTTCTTATTTAGATCATATTCTCTTTTCTCGTTGATCTTAAACCTTGAAATCTGTATCTCACACTTCCGACAAGTTTGAGCAAATATTTGTCAAACCTTTTCTATTGCTACTGCTATTGAACCTAAACTTATCGAGCGCCCATCCAGCGGCTCTATCTACAACACTTCACGACTACTCACGTTGGACGCGTTTAATGAAATCCAACGAATTCCTATTAAAGACGTCACGGCGAACCGAAAGTGATGCGGTTTCTTCCCGCACGCGGTAAGCCGTACTTCGTGGCCCATCCATCTCAATCACGCCACCTTCGCACGACCGATGCCGTTGCCGATTTCCAGCGAACTGCCGCGGAAAACTGTGCTGATGTTTTTAGCGCCCTCCCCCCGCCGCTGTCCCACCGAAGGAGTATGTGTGTACCCTGAACGCCCTCCGTTCCTCCGCCCTCTTCCATATATTGTGTTTGCGAGAAAGCTTTCTCGACGCGCCCCTCTAGCCCCCTATCCCCGATGTGTGTTAATCTAATCATCATGCCGGTGTCACGCGGGTGAGTGGCACGTGGTGCGGCGAGTTTTCCGCCGAAATCGAGTTTACAACAAGTGTTGACGCAGTTAATTTTCGTGTGTCAACAGCAGCGCAGGTTTTTGAGTGAGCGACAAGAAATGAATTAATTATTGTAATCACCATTGTCAACACAGCATCCTGCCTGCCCCGGAGACCCGGCACCCATATTCGAGGAGCCCGGGAGAAGATCGAGGAAATTGGAATATAATACCGACTCTCGAAATGAGCATCAAGAGAAAAGATTTTAAGTCGAATAAAGGGCTCGGGGAAGGATTGGCAGTTTGAAGTTGGCAGACTGTCTGTAAGCCTCGAACCCGACAAAAGACGCCTGGTCGGTGAGAGGGGGGGAGGCGGGGGGGGGGTGCGGAGCGAAAGGACTTAATCATTCCGTACGTCGGCTGCTTCCGGGGCGAATCATTTCAGGGGGTGGCTTCCCTTTTGCGCGAAAACTCGAGCTCGAGCGAGCACAGCATTAATGCGTTCAGCATTTTATCAACTTAAAAGGTAATTGAAGTAAAATGGCAATCGTGTGAGGGAATCGAAAGAGCAGTCGATAGGCTTCGTGTTTCCTTGGAAACGGTGAAGATGTTCCCCCGAAACGGCCGTGCACGCCGGCTCCATTAAACGTGAAACGTTTGAATCGCCGACGCTTAATTCTAATCCTTTTGGGGCGGGAAAGTGGCACTCAACGGGCGGCCATCACGTGTTGGTAATTACCAGACGGCTGGCGGGGGTTTTTCTTTCTCCTTATCACACGCATTGAACTTCATCGGAAGTTGAAAGTTGGGAAAAGTTGCTTCGGGTGTGCACATTTGCGCTGGGAAAAATGGGAGCACACCGAAGTCACCTTCTAGCGGCGAGTTTTGTGAAATTGTATCCGTGAGTGGCCGCATTTGTTGAGCGAATAATTTTCACAGATTTATGGCGCGATTGTGGATCTTTATCGCTCCGTGGGGAAACCGGCAACGGAAGATAAATCAGCCCACCGTTCCGTTGAAATGGCGTACTGTGTAACAAACCCGTTTCGGTTCACTTTACAGCGAGAGAAGGAAAGAAAACGAAAATTCCAAAAGTGTCTAATCAACATAGAGAGAAGGTAACAAAATATACTAAATTATCGAACAATTGCTATACAAGTTTGTACAATAACGGATGCTAAATACGATGGCCAAAATCCTCTACAACTGCTTCTAATATTTGTGCAACTGAAAAAGTTGAAAAAGGAGGAACATGAGTCTTGTAGAGAGATTAACGAAATGAAAAGGGCATGAAGCAGATCACGAGAATTTCAATGAACAAAATGCTTCATTTGTACGCACGGTTGGCTATGAAATATTCCCCAAAACATAATTTACATTCGCCTAAATGCTTCGCTGATGAAATTTCGTGTTTCTACGCTTCCTGGAAAACGCCGACCAGGCTTTATATATGAAAAACGAGAACTTGTACAACGCCATTCGATGTACACGTGCGTATTACAAACAGCTGCGCCTGATTTATCAGACAGTCGGAACATAATGAAGCATTGAATCTGGCCAACCGGCAACTAACATCGCAGTAGCAACTGTTGATACTCTCCGGAACGTTCTGGAGGCCAACAAACGCACCATAATTTCCATTATATCCCCCGATTCCGATGCATTGGTGCCGTGTGACCCTCGATCGATTAATTAGTGCGACATTTTCTATTATCATAATGAATAATTGATTAAATCACCCCCGGGGAGGCCCGGGAAGGTGTGAAGGTGGCTGAGAATGCGAAAAGCTGTCCATATATACAAATAGTCGCATGTAAACAATGGTCCATGTGGAATGGGTGTCTCTCGGTGCGCGCTGGTTAAATTATGTATCGAATCACGGGACAGAGAGAACCGGAAAACACTGCTTTTACGACAAAGCCGCCCAAATATTGAACTGGAGCTAACAAAGAGGGCTAATGGAAGCACCTCCCAGAATAACTAGATGGTCGGTTTGCTGAGTTGTCCAGGTTTGCCGAGCGGACTACTTATGTTCCATTCGCATCAACACAGCGCGCGTCGAAGCGTTGGGGGTTTTCGCAATCGCTTCACAATAATCATTGAAATTCGACACCTGCACCGAAGCCTGCTTGCTTAAATACCTAGTGTGTGTTCAACAACTGAGTGTTTCGGTCGGACAAAAATGTTCCTACAATGCGAAAACTTCTGTGGCTAAACCGGCTGGAAGCACTAAAACTAACGAACGAAAATCAACAAAACCAAGAGTGCCAGAGTGCAACAGATTGCGCATTCGAAAATGTGTGCCATTCTGCTCTACTTTTAACTTCACCGGAGTGTGTTCTGAACCTTCCCGATTCACGAGGCTTCCATGTTGAACCGTTCGCATTCTTTGTGTCTAGCTCCACCCCCACGCGGCGCAACTCT
>JAOEFI010000003.1:17197816-17227049 GCA_034621735.1 Anopheles plumbeus
GCGAACGGTTCAACATGGAAGCCTCGTGAATCGGGAAAGGGTGGAATTCATTACATTGAATTCGAAAGTAAACTCCATTCTGTTGTAGTTGTTTGGCGTCAAAACTATCACAAACTGACGCTTAAACTCAGGAGAGTTTTTCGGTCGGGTTTCATTCCGGCAAATCGTGTCTAAAAATAATGTTTGGTGTGAAACAAGAGACCGTTTATTTCGCTTGTGGCCAAAAGTTGAACCGGTTTCTAGGTTCAAGCATTGGTGTTTGTGTTTTGAATGGTTCTGCTCTTTTCCGTTTTGGAAGGTAGCATTGTTGCTGTTGCTACTATTTTCCCATACCATGAAGTGGTTCGTGAAATATGTTCCAATTAAATGTTTCCTTTTCCGAAAGAATACACACACATTATTGAATAAATCAATATTGACTTTTCATCTGGCTGAGAAGCCATTTGTGGCAAATTGAGACTGAAGCTGTTCGTGATCCAAGCCTGTACGCAAGTATGTTGATTGATTGATGGATTAGATTCTTAATACGCAATGCATCATTACCGCTTTCCATTCAATGCATCATTACCGTTGCTTTTTCTAGGACAGAAAAAGAAATCGTGAATTGCGTCAGGCCCTAGCCCTAGCTTCGACATTATTCTTCAGTGCAATCGATCAACGTGACTTTCGGTGGATAGACGATCCGTTCCACCGTGTGGGGAACAGGAAAACTTGCCGAAACCATCATTTAAAGAAACTTTATGCTCATTCATATCAATAAGCAGGAAATAAGCGGAGCAAAGACTTTTGAATCTCATAGGAACAAAACTGTGCACACTGTTTGATGATATGTAAATTTAATACTAGCACTTCCGGTAATGACGTTTGATGTGCGATACAAAGCTGTTTACTTCAAATCGAAAGCAGGGTGGCAGGGTGGTTGCTAACCATGGCGAAACTCGGATCGTCGCACTGCTAGAAGTTTAAGCTCAGTTCGACGACAACGTTACCAAAAGCGAGCGTATGCAAAGAACATCGTTGCTTCAACGTTGAAATTTCACTATCGTCTCACGCAGCCAACTGGAACCGAGGGGCGGATCGGACCAGTACACGACTTAGCTTCACGCAGCAAGGACGCAGTCTGCCCCGTCTAAATGTACCCGTAACCGTCGTAACCTCTGAAGAACCTCTGAACATTAAACTTTATACCGTCTGGTTATTGCACACGACTCACCAGCATGTGCTCGAGTCTGCTGTGCCAGCAAGTGCTATAAAGCATACATATTTAACTCCGGACGAGGGATGCACGGGCGGGTGGGAAGTTTGGAAGGGGCGGGATGTGCAAGATGCTCGGCAACGGTACGACATTCTAGGATGTTACATTTTACGCACTTTTACGAGCGCCCTCGCTTCGAGCAGCCCGAGCAAGCGAACTCGGCGTTCGGTGCTGTTCCAGTCGATTGGTTGCTGAATTGATTCACTTTTTTTGCCCCCCTCCCCCCTAATGCCCTTCGCCATGGGGAAAAGGTCAGCGTTTTCGCCCGAAAAGATCTCGCGTGTAGACGATTCCGACCGCAAGAAAGCAATGACCCACAAGTGGGTGGGGATGAAAATGGGGGTGCTATAAAAATAACTAGATTTCCTAGCGGCTGGAAGAAGAAGAAGGAATGGGATGGGGTGACTTTTTTACTTCAAACCATTTGCCTTACACACAGACACCACAAGATAATGACAGATTCCCAACAAATTGCTGAAGTGGACGTGTTGTAACATGTGGCCTCAGACTCTGTACTCGACTTGCTGTTGGATTCCGTTACCGAAAGCCGTGGTCGTGTCCAACAAGTGAAAATCATTTAACGCCGTTCCCAAGTTGTACTAGCAAACAAAGCTGGAACGATAAGTAGTTGCACCACAAAAAAGAGACACACAGGGATATTATGAAAATATATGAGTGCTGTACACGCACCTGCCCGGCGTTTGACTTTTGGTCACGATCGGACAGTATTCTACCGTCGAAACGCTACGTTTTGGGATGGCGCTCGGATACTCTGACGGACACCAATATTGCCCCAGCGTTAACTTCTTTGTGGCCTGCTCATTAGGCTAGCCACGGCCGACGCTAGAAACGTGTGAGACATAACTTTCCACTAACCTTCGTGGTTATTAAATGTGGTGCTTTATCTATCGGCCTTCAACATCCCCTGCGCTGGTGTGTATGTTTTTTTGTTGTCCTTCTTTTGGTTACTTCACTGTGGTATGTTTTATTATAGCCTCTTATTGTCTTTTTGAAATTTGACTCCTGGGTTGGTATTTTGCTGCTCGGGTATTTCTGAAATACGAGCGTCCTTTACGGTGTAAAAAATGTTGGGATTGGATTTCAAAAACTTTACATCCTACATTTACTGCTTCCTTTCTTCGTTCGTAAAAAATCGACAGACATTTAATCGATCCACATGATGGGGAAAACTGGGTTCCCTGTAACAGTAAACCGAGCTTCCAAATGGCTATCAATTAGCTAACCATAAAAATGCGACAGTTAAACACATTCAACATACCGCACAAATGATCGCTCATCAAAACGTTCGTTTTTTTTTCCCCCCGGTGTGCTAGGGCGGGCTAGTAAAACGAATTTTTATTATCCCATAATGTCGGCCATGTATCATAAATCCAGCGATACCGCTTTCCTTCGATTTCAGCACCGGCGAAGGTTTTACGGAAAATAAATTTCAACTGTTGTTCCGAACGGCACGCGTCGCCTACTAAATGTTTGATTTGATAGTTTAGCTTTGGAAAAATTCCCGCTAGCCGGTCGGCGGTGTGCAGCCTATTTCCCTATCACATCCATCCAGCCCGTGCCCTTGTTTGGGAAACGGGGCTTATCCTGCAGCAAGATGCCAGTCAGATCGCACCATAATTCATCAATTTTGACCGTAAAAATCATTCCACCTGATTACGGCAGCGTTTTCCGCTCAGTCGACCCGCTTCGCAGAACGAACCCAAATCGGGGAAGCACGCGAATGCATGAATGGAATGGTCGGGGGTACTTTTCTTGCCCACCCCCTTGGAATCGACGTCTTGGGAAAGCACTCGGTGGGGGGAAATGGTGGCCGCTGCCCAACCCCCGGAAAGAGCGATAAAAATAGGCTTGGTAAGCGAAAAACAACACCACCCGAACGATGCGAACGCCGTTGGAACCGTGGGAATAGAATTTTCCGCCGCCAGACGCCAAAACACCTCCCTGACCAGCGTCGTACAGCGCCGTACAAAGTGGATCGAGCATTAAGAAGAAGAAAAAAGATCACACTTATTAGAAGGGAGGGGATTAACATGCACTGCTCGCATATTCGCCCCCCCGAATGTTTGAATAGGAGGTCGGGCTGACGATGAACGAATGAATTTTAGTGCTTTGATGTGTTCGAGCTTAAGTGGCCGGGTTGTTGGAAAGGATGGCAAAAAAAAAGTAAAATAAAAAAAAATGGAAAAAGAAATGCCGACGCTCGTCGGTTGAACATGAACATTGGCCCCTTCTACCACATTTCCCAACCCTGGCCCACCCACTCGGCACACGGCTCCGGAAGACCGGATGAGAGCAACTTGGTCGTAATTTTCTAATTTGCATAAAACGTGCATCGGCAGCAGAAGAATTCCGGAAGCAGCCGAAGGAATTGCATTCCTCGCCAATTGGACCTCGCCTGTAGTCGCCTGCACGGCAATGAAAGCGTGGCAAGACCCACCCCTACCAGCTTCACCCCCTTCCCACTGTGGTGACGTCAGGTTTTCCTTTTCAAATGCGAAAAACAGTTGTCCGTTGCCCGGGCTATGACTTTTGATGTATTACGTAGCGGGCGCTTTGGTTTCTACCATTGCCTTCTGCATCCCTCGACCCGTTGAGGGCGGCTGAAAGGGAAGCGAGTGCAAGACGGGATCGCTTTGGTGTTTGTTTGTTTGTTCCACGGCACTAGGCCGCGTGGGAACTGGAAGCTCTTACGAAACAATTGAAATATGTTTAAGCAGGCGGCTTCAGCTTACTTGCCCCGGTAAAGTATGGTACGACATGTTGTTGAAGCATACTTGCCGGTGGTTGGTGGATGATAAAATGCAATAATCCACGGTTAACGTTGTGGCCGGAATAATTGATGGATGATCAAATATTAACTCAGTGCGCCTGTGGACAAAATAGCGGGCATTGCTGCTGAAAGCAGATGAGTAAATGTTGAACTTCCTGTTTGTTAAACATAGCGTAGAAATCGGAATTCAAAGGGCATCACTAGCCTTCTCGTATTGGCACTCCCATTGTTCTCAGTATTTTTTCAACTGTCGGTACAAATCGGGGTTTCAAAGCGCGCCGAAATTCTTCAACAATATCGCACAATCCTGATGAAACTCTGCTGTATTTAACACCACAACCTAGCATCATCTTTCATGCCAGCAGAAACAGAGCAACCGGTATGCTCTTTGTATACTTAGTTACATTGCCTCACAGTATTGTTGCCAAACTATTCACCTTTTGCTAGTATTAGTGATGGACAATAGAAGCGCAAAACCGCCCCCCAAAAAAACCCGGTGATGAATTGCTCCTACTCCCCACGATCGTTTGATTCAATTGACAAAATGGCGTCAAAAGAAAATACGAGATCGAGAAAAAAACCCCGTTCTCGCACGCGTCGTCACCGACACCGCTGCGCCTGGGAGATAGGCAACACGCCCTCCACCACCTGCAGCTGATGGCGCGCGGGGAGGATCAAGCGTCGAAAAACCGCAGGGCGAGGACACATTTCCTTTTCTTCTCCGTCGCGAACAAAACACGCCCTGCACGCCATCCTTCAAGATCGTTCGTCATCGCCTGGCCGTCCTTTTCTTTTGGCGATATCTTTTCGCCGCCATAATTGTGGAGGAGCTGTAAAGTGAAAGACTACGATAACACCATCCAGCGCCAGCAGCAGCGAGGAGGACGAGTCTCACGTTCGAGGGCAGGACACACGACAACGGCAAAAAATGGCGGATAGTTTTTTCATTCCACGGCGGAACGGATCGCGGCCCCGGTTCGCTTGTCACGGGGTGGGACCGTTATTACAGACACATTCGCTGCCACCATCGCCGGTCGGGCAGCATCGAAGGAAGCGATACACAGTACTCTTTTTGTTGTTGCTCCCTTCGCCACCCCGCCGGGAACGGAAGCAGACGTGCCTTCGGCTGTGGTTTAAGACTCAATTTCACTAACGAGCACAATTGTTGTCGTGCTACTACTACTACGCTTGTACATTTCTTACGCTGCATAATGCTGCCCTGCCGGTGATGGAAAAAAGGGAAGTAAAACTGCGAGACTGCGAGAGGAAAAAGGGGACCAGAAACACAAACTCACTCGAAGCAGACGGACGACATTCGGGCAATCATTCTTATCACTTCGTGGCCAGGGACAGGAGGACAGGGATCAAAAAACGAATGATTTATATACATTCGGCTGCGTCCCATGTCCCCCGAGTGAGTGGAATGGATATGAATTACATCTTTTCCGGGGGCAGGTTTTTTCCTCTCCCTCTCTCTCTCTTTCTCTATTCACACGTAACTTGTCATCTGGCGTCGGAGCTACGAAGTAAAGCGCTCCTTCTATTTGTCTCATCGCTAAGGCAACTTTGATCAAAGATTTTGATAATGTTTTACCAAAGAGTGAGTTTAGAATTTTGGGTTCCGATGGAACTGGTTTTCATGTGGGTAAATCCACCCCAAAATAAAAGCGGTTTCATCAGTATTTAGCAGCCCTCTAGTAACGCAACGGATCAGTATCCCGAAACGATGGAAATACCATGAGCTTGCTTAGTATTATTATTTCTGTTTCGACGAAAACATACACCGAAGCCGAAGAAATGTATTTCAAAACACCCCGTAAAACAGTATTCACAGCTGCACGTCGGAATTTCCACCGGCGAATACGCGGCAGCTTTTCCGACGAACATTCCCAACATTCCACCAACCACGGCCACGAGCACGGAATACGATTGCGGTGCGCCCGTTCATGAATATGCAACGCCCGTGTGCACCTCTCCAACTGGGGTGTGTTGTTGGGCCAATGTTTCAGCGCGGCTTAGAGGGAGCAGCAGCAGCAGCATCATGTAGGTCGAGACCATCCTCGGAAGCCGGTCGGTATCATGGAAATGCACGCGTGCCTGCATTGCCACAGTTCGCCCCACCGCTCCTTTTCGTCCCCCGGCCCGGACCGATGCACCGCCGACGCATCGGCAAACGGGTAAATTATTCAGTAGATAAACGATCGAACACAGTTTACTGCGCCAACGATATAATGCGCTCCCCGGCAGGGCTAAACTATGTTTACAGACGGGACCGGGTGTACTTGCCGCAGCCGACAGGACCGGCGCCAGGGATCGATAACGGACAGGGTAAAAAACACAAAATCAATTACAACTCGTCCTACAGCGAACGGACTGAGTGCTGACTATCGGACATGTATCGATTTCGACCCACTTCGTGCGTGGCCGTTCCAGGCCGTTCATCATTAACTTGCGACGTTCGACGGTCGGTTTTTGCTGCGTTCGAATGTAATCATAATGCATTTTCCTGCAACAGTTGTTCATCATCGTCCTTCCCAGACGCATATTTGTTTCTAATTAGAAACGGCCGATCCGGCAAATGTGCGCACAGGTTTATCGAAACATTCATTTGGGTGGATTTTTCCTTCGTCAGCGGGATGGATTTTTTTTCCCAAAACATAAACACCCCTAAAATGTCCCACTCGGTGCACGCGTTGCAACACATCCACAACCCTGAAATGCACACCGCGTAGGTACAGGTCGCATTTATAATAATTATACCGTTCCCGGCGCGGCCACCGACAGTCGACTTCCGCAGTCGCTGCTGGGAAAATGCAACCCTCCCGGAGAGGTTGGACGAGCCGATTTTAAACTGTCCCTCGACGTTTACGCCACCGAACCGAAAATACGCCACTCGGTAATTAAGTGCATGGCGAGGTCGGTTTAATGCGCGGGCATGACTAGAATTTTAATGCGCTCAGAAATTGATGCAATTGATTGGATTTACCGCATCGGAACGGGGTCGGGCTGAAGGGGGTGGTGTGGGACGAGGGCAGCATGGAGGAAAAACACACCTAATAACTTTGATAATTTGAGCACGCGTGCCTCGCTTCGGTGCAAGCGCTGCTTTCTGCTAAGCGGTGTGTTTATAATTTATTGTCCCGGGAAAATGTGTTGTGTGTGTGCATACGAAATGTGTAGCATCGGTGCACTCACTTCGAGTGTAAATGGAAACTGTGCGAAACATCTACCGAAGATTTTGGGCCCACAATGGGAGGAGAATTTCGAACATGTTTCGATGATTTCTTGAAAATGATATTGAATGAAGGGTTCCAACCAAACGTCGTAAACGACATTCAAAGCCTTAAACACAAAAATGAAGGATCTATATTAAATCTCTATTAACTTTATTTTACCTTACTATTGATAAACAAGAATATAACAAGCATTTTATTCATCTTTTGTTTCACTGTTTGAAGTGAAGACATCCAAATTAAACCATCAAATGATTTTTCTATTTGACCTTTTCAAAAAGGTAATTGAATCTTCCGATACCTAAACAGCGATCGTCATACTTACCCCCAGACAGGCGCGTGTTTTCGGATGAAGCTCGAATCAAAACATAAACCGTTTAACTCCACATTGACTAATTTTTAGATTTTCAATTTATTAGCTCTATCCATTCCCAGCCCCGTTGCATTGCTAGCGCCGCAGTCGTAATATGTACACAGGCGTGTCGAATGGTTTCATGTTTTGTTTTTCTCTCACACCGCATCCTTTGTCCTTTCGCCAGCCGGACCGTTTCCTTTTTTTTTTGCTTTGTTTTCTGTTTCTCTTCTTCCTCTAAGCCACGGCGAAAGTTTTTCAAACACAGCTACTACGCAAAGCGCACTGGCAGCATTTTCTCCGCTCTACACTTGCTTCCCTTTTCTATTTTTTTTTTGTTTTGGCTCGAGAGCAGTTTTGCGAAACTAAACGATCTAAGTTCTTATTATTATTATTTTACTCTTGCTGTTGCTTCCACCTCCCCCCGGAAAAACCATGCCGGAAATGAAACGGAAAGGCGAAAGGGAAAGTTTGCCCGATGGCAAACTTCAATGCGGATGTTCTTTTCGATAAACACTCTACGGTGGCTTCAATGCAGATAAACCGGAGCCCGATTGACAAACTATAGTATGTCCTCACGATGAGTTTTCCGAGCAGTCGACCTCGAAACTTTCGAGGGCTGCCAACGACGAATGTTTTATCATCGCCAGATCCAGCCGGGCGGAGCATCCCGGGGACACCCACCACCGAGGGGCGCGAAACAAAACTAACTGAACCGGTGAGCTTTTGTGGCGTGTCGAACGGAAGCGAACGAAACGAAGAGATTTGATAAATGCATCCCCTAATCCTCGTCCGCGTCCGCGTCCGCTCGAAGGGGAACGCCTCCGTTCGATTCGTGTTGCACTAGCGTTGCTGCTGCCTAAACGACTTACGTTAAATTATCCTAGTCAGGTACTTTCCATCCCGAACGGGCAGGGGTCCTTGGGTCCTGTCACCGGTACGCAAGGCTCCGCGCCGTCGGTTGAGTTACTGCGGATAGACGGTGGGAGAGGGGGTGGCGGGTTAGATTGTGTCTTCGGATCGTCTGGACTGGCTGGAATCACTTACCATTAATCAGTCATCTGCAGCGGCAGGGCCTAGCGGTGGAACCGATCGATCATCGCCTGCTGCTGCCCGTTGATGTATTCCTCGGACGGGATCGAGGTCTGCACGATGCCATTCGAGTCGCATGACGTCTTCCATCCGTTCGACTGGACCGGCTTGTGGTCGTTCCGCTCCGAGGGCCGCTGCTCTCCGGCGTCGTACGACGTGTGGAAACATTTCCTAGCGATGGCAAAGCGAAACGATAAAGCGGATAGTCGTCATTTCGAGTTTCCCGCTAGTTCCACTCAAACGTAATCTACATTCAAGTGCCAGTAAATGATTGCAAATAAATACAGTGTCTCCAACGTTATTAAGTTCAAACGCAATGTTCAAATTAACTTCCGATCAAGTAGCGAGAATAATTTCGCTCGTTGCAACAAGTATGCTGAAGGACAAGGTTGGTTAACAAAGTTTAGTTCCAACTTCATCGCGTTCAACTCGCGGAGGGCTGATGTTGAACCGTAAAGTATATTTTAATCTAAACTACAGCAGCAAAATTCACCGCCCTTTGCACTTTATTTCTGTACGTGTGTCTATTGTGTGGCCACCCCTCCCCTTTTGCCACCCACAAAGTGTACGGTTTTCCATTAACGCTCCACTCACATAACATGCTAATCTTTGTTGATATTATTATGAACCCGACGTGACCCACGACCGCACGACCCCTGGTGTGTGGAGGTGTCCGATAAAGAGAATTAAAAGAAAACCTCCGGGAAACCCTACCTCCACAGGACTATCGCGAGGATAATGAGCAGAAGGCCGAAGCACCCGATCACAATTCCCGCTAGGATCACCAGCTCCTGGTCCACGTACGGGTTGTGCCTCAGCGGCGGCGGCTGGTACTGCTCACAATTGACCCTAAGTGTAATCTACCGAAAGAGAGAGAGAGCAAGAGAGGCAGGCGTTGGTCAATATGGATGGGTCGCCGGTCAGAGTGGGATAGGATACCTTTATAGGCTCGCTGTA
The DNA here is from genome assembly GCA_034621735.1 of Anopheles plumbeus. Taxonomy (NCBI): domain Eukaryota; kingdom Metazoa; phylum Arthropoda; class Insecta; order Diptera; family Culicidae; genus Anopheles; species Anopheles plumbeus. The sequence goes on from JAOEFI010000003.1 coordinate 17,207,497, forward strand.
GGTTCCGAGGACCACCTTTTTCGGGTTGACCGTGCTGACGGTCGCCCCCCGCACCTTCACCTCGTACGCACTGTTCGTCGTCAGGTTGGGGATGATCATCTGTGGCGAGAGGGAGGGGAGAAGGTTACAGACAAACAATGCCGGCGCCAGTGAACCGCGGTGGGCCGCTTACCGAAGTTTCGACGATGGACGCGTTGGCCGAGATGCGTATCTCGTGCGAGTCGTCCGACTCCAAGTTGCGGTAGTTGACGATGTAGAAATCGATCGACGCGTGGTAGACGCGCGGTATCCGCCAGCTGAAGAACAGCGTGTCGAGCGAGTGGCACGTCAGGTTCAGCACCCTCGGAGGGCTCGGGCCGCCGACGTCGGTCCGCAGCGACACCTCCGACGGTTCGCCGTCGTACTTCAGCGTGAACGCCGTCACGATGATGCGATAGTCCGTGTACGGCTCTATGGATGTGTGTGTGTGGGATAACAGGACACAATCGGTCAGTTAGCGCTTGGGATACAATACGGTAAGGCTATACACCGCGCCCTGGATATACTCACTCAGGTTCGATAGGGTGTAGTAGAACACCGAGTTCTGGGCGGCGTCGTTCTTCAGGATTGGCAGGTGGAGCAGCGTTTGGTTCTGGTAGACGTAGTAAACCCGGTAGCCGTGTATGACGCCATTCCGCTTTTCCGGCTCGAGCCAGCTGATGCGGATCGTGGTCGACGTTATTTCCAGCACGCTCAAGTTTCGCGGCTTGGTCGGAACTGTTTGGCGGAGAGTGGAATTAAACGAAACCATTCCATGAATGAGGGGACAAATTAAATCCAAATCCGATGGCTTGGGAAAAGTGCCGCTGCGAGATGGAAAGCGATGGAAAAAACGCGTGAGACCTATTACGAACTTCATCTGGGGAAAGTTTTCCCACCCGGGTTTAGTGTACGAACGCGATTTCTTGTCGAGGATGGGCTTTTTCTGGCGCTATTTGCATAGAGGGTCGTCGGGAGACAACCAAACGAAAAGTTTCGCTTCAGCGGGAAGAAACGTAAAGTAATGATTCTTTCAAAGGCGTTCATATCCGGCCGCCTGTTTAATGTTTTTAAATCAGTGTTGTCTTTTTCTTCGAGTTGATTTTCTTTTCATTTCCGCGTTTCATAATGTTTTATTTGTTTTTCCTTTTTTTTTTGGTTCTCACTCATTAAACACTCATGGATGTCCCTGGCGGTTGGATAAACTATTGTAATTAATTCCGTAAAGTCGGTGGCAGCACATTGCTGTAAACTTCTGATCGCTTTTACAACCAACGGACACTTTCCTGGGTCGGCACGTGTAATCGCCAATGCTCGGCTCCGCATCGGCAGCGCGGATTAAAAGCTAAGACTACAGAACCGGACTGCCGGCAATCCAATGCCCGAAAAACCCGGGGACGCCAGTGCGCCGCTACTTACCGCCTTCGTCGGTCATCACCAGCACGGTGGTCGGAGGGCCTAATCCCTCGGGATTAAACACCTGTATCGACACCAGATACTGCGTGTACGTTTCGAGGTTGTGTATCTCGTGGCTCTGCAATGAAAGTGGCGTTTCAAAATGGAGGCTGGACTGAGCTGCTTTGGGCTGTAATTGAAAAAGAGGCCATGAGACACGAGCCTCGCCGTTCCGGCTGACGGCTCGGCAAGAGAAGGACGTTACGGAGTGCTGGGTGGGGAGGCGGAAAATCTTTCAACCATAGAAACGGTCGGAGAACTTTAAAACCCAACTTTAACTGTAGCGCTCTTGCTGCGACCAGGTTCCGCGGCCGCCGGCACTAAATATCATTATCCTCGGCAAGATGGCGGCCCTCTTTCCACCGGACCGGGTTCCCTTTCTCCCGCTTCGTACCCCCCCTCCTCGCCGTTGCCCTTCCGCCCCACGGTTGATATCAACAAATGGTGGGAAAGAGGTTGTTTCATTCTTCCACGACACGAGAAAAAAAAAAAAAAGGAGGCCATGGAGTGAAGCTCCGATAGCGATGCGATGTTAAACGGAAGTTAACGACGATACCACCATACACACAGCCGCGAACGGTGCGCGGGAAACCGGCGGGAAACTGGTGCCGACGAGTTTATGAATAATGCGAAATTATGTAGATTTATCGTCGTTCACAAGCGATGGTCGCATCACCCATCACGTGCATTTATTTATGGTAAAGAATATTTCCATCCTTCGCGGGCAGCAAATAAAACAAAAAAGAAGGAGCGTCGGTGTGGGATGTGGGAGCAGATACGGGGGGTAGTAGAATTCATTCCACGGACGAATATGCGAACCGAGCCAGCAAAAAACATTACAAAAACTGCGACATTTGCGAACTGTAAATCAAGATCGGAGGATAAATTATGAGACATTAAAATTCTCAACCGTGCATAAAAATGAATTGAATGCTAATGGAAGCCGTTGAGATTCTATCAAATATTCAAAAAGTAAATCATACCTGAAGCTTGACATGGATCGAAACCCGCACACCGGCATACATTACTCTCTTCTTTGTCCATCCTCCATTATCTTCGCGATCGGAAAACTTTACATCACATGTGTAAAGATCAAACCAGGTTCGAAGGAAAACCTTCGCCGGTTCGATTCGCAAAGGAAAACATCGCAATTTCCACTCAATATTAATGCTGCCGGCTGACAGTGGGAAAAATGGCATTTGGGTTTTACAGTTTTCCGCTTCCGTTCGTTAGGCTTGAAAAGAATCGGCGCAATGGCCGATCGCTCGCCCACAACCGACGCACCTTTGTTATGATAATTCCATTCGCTCCACAGTACCATTTAATATCGCTGACAAGCCGACAGGGGGTATTTGGGGTTTTCGAGAAGCCCTGCAAAACCCTTTTCCAGCCCTCCTTCGCAAAGTTCTAGCACAGCACGTCGCATGTGCGCGGTGGAGTTTTCCCAACCAAGCTTCCCGAACGGTGCCCGCGGATGAAGCCGTCGAGATACCTTTGTTAAAGGTCGCCCCCTTTTTTTTTCCCCCCGGCCCGGTCGGGCCCGGCTTTGTCGGTGTGACGTTACCTCCATCAATTTTGTGTAATGAAAACTTTTTAAAATCTGATACTGTCAGTGCTATCGGCCGGAATTAGAGCCGGCGCTGGTTCGATAACATTGGCCCGACAAAAAATGGGCGCCATGTTGACACTACCCATGATCGATCCCCGCTCGACAACGATTATTGATGGGTCGGAAAATGTCAGGTTTGGTTTTTCATCTTTCACTTTTATTTTGTTCTCTTTCCCTTCTCCGTTCCCCCTCCTGAAGGCTGAAGGGCGGAACGGGAGAAAATGAGAAAATGTCACCTGATTTGACACCGCACCGAGCTTGCCGCCGTCCCGTCTTACGGCGGGAAAATAAGGCAAAGCAAAAAAAATTAAAAAGGATCCCGGCGCAAGATAAGGAAAAACACACGGCACACGTTCGCCAAATCAATCACGCTGATGGTCGATGATGGAAAGAAGTTGAATCACTTACCTCGACGGTGCTGTCGCGGATGTAAATCTCCTTCACGTCGTCCGGGTGGCGGTCGCGCGTGCGGTACGTTATGCGATAGCCCAGGAACTCGCCCAAAATCGTGTCCGCCGGCGGGGACTTCCAGGAGATGTAGACCGAGGTGGCGGATGTGTTGTGCGCTATCGTCGTTACCGGCTTTCCGGTCGGGGCTGCGGATGTTGATTTTATTTGATTTCGCGATGTTAGTTTTGACGCGCGGGGGCGAAAGCGAAAGGGCGTGCTTCAATGTATGACACGCAGACCAGGGAAATCGTGCTTGTAACGTTACGTGCTTTTGGCAAGTGGGAACGTTCTTCTAGGAGCTACTTTAAGTTCCTACGCGCTGAAGATTGTTTTGCACTTTTTGGAATCGTTTTTCTGCTACATTTGGAGTAATGTTCGATAAAATCTCTCTACTTCCTGCTTCTGCTACGTTCTTCTTTGTGTTGGTGAGGCAAAAACGATCCAATGAATCCCGTAAGCTAGACACTGAAATAAAATTTTACTGCACAAACTTTCCGCCTGCCACGGAACAAAGTGAGTTTTCACGATGACTACCTTTCGGTAACTTTTTCTTTGTGTTGGCAAACAACTAAATACAATAATCGTTCCATTAAAACCATTCCTACAGCCGGCCAAACTTGAAAACAATGTTTCTTCATTCACTGCGTGCATAATCATTATCTACAAAACTCCGACTTCCGACCCGGCGCCGGGAAAACAAAGTTTGGGCTGGAAAGAAAAAAACCTCCACTCCTACGCCAAACCCAACTGTCAAACCATTTAATCCTTCGGTACAAATCAGCGAACGTCAAAACAAATACAAGGGTTAAACGGTAGCGCAACCCTTGTTTTCGCGACGTGCTGTCGTGAAAGAAAGGGGGCGCATTCCGGGCCCCGGTGGCGAGGGGTGCGGAGTGGTGGCTGTTATCGTGGGAGCGCACCGGCTACGGGCGAATCATTTTAATTTATGCAAATTTATGCCATAATTGTAATTAAATGGCGCCACACGCGAGTGTTGGCCGGGAGCGAAGCCCGGGCCCGCTCGGACCGCACGGCCCGCGGAAAACACCTGCGAAGGTGCGCGAGCGCCCCATTTGCCAATCACACTTAGCGTTTCCGGAATTGTTATTAACTTTCTTGGCCGGGGTATCGTTGCTTTTTAGTGGCAGCACGTAACATGCGCCCGCACAAGATTGTTTTTGAAGTGTTGGGCGGTGGCGCAGCTGACGGCGCCGGTGGCGGCCGGCCGGCTTCCGCGAGGGTCGGGTTTCGGGTTTTAATGTTTTCTCAGCTCAGACTGACAGCTTGTGGGGCGCGGGCGAATAAAGCGGCACGCGTTTCCACGGTGGGTCTTAAAGGAGGGAGCTGCCACTCTTGCCGGTCCTGGCTGGAAGCTGCACTTTTCCTAACGACTTCTGAGTACACCGAACGCTAATTTCTAAAACGCCCCGACGGTGAACGTGAAGTATTTGTTTTCCACGGCCAGACCTTCAGACCCTACCGAAGGAGGTTTTCTGCGAAACCTCACGCCGTAGCTCCGATAAGTCTCCCGCAAAATATGATTCCCGGTCTGCGATATTATTTACACGAGTAACGACGGCGGAACTCGCTCCACTTCTTCTAATTGGCTGATATCTTACCTTCCCGCAGCGTAACGAAGTAGTACGACTCCTTCGACGGTGCACTGTGGCCCAGCTCGTTCACGGCGATGATCCGAAAGCTGTACACGGTGAAGGGAAGCAGCGCCGTCACCTGGTGGGACGCCAGATTCGATTTGGTGTAGATCGGCGAGACCTGATTCCAGTCGCCATTCTCACCAACCCTGCGGAGAGAGACACAGAGCCCGATTCTTTACTCGGAAGGGAATTGTTTCTAGCGTCCTTTACAGTTTGACGACTTGATGGTTCACAATCGTTCGTGGAAACTACTCGCAAGCGCTCGAATATGAACCGACAATGATGGTGTGGGAGAAAGGATGAATTATTTATTTAGAGACGGAGAGCATTAGAGGCGTATTACTATCCCGTTTATTCCATTTTCGAAAGAATTTAACATTTTGTCAGTTTCCCGAGCTGATTACATTTCATCACGCAAGGATCTAATTCGATACGAAAAAGAGACCGCAGTCGCTTTCTTTAGTGGAGAGGTTCATTAAAAGCGCCGGAGGTTCCCATTCGCCCAACTACCGCACGCATAGGCACGCGGGGGTTGTGGTGCCCGTGCGGAGAGTGGTGTGCCAATATTTACCTTGTCTCGATGATGAAATTCGTGACGGGAGCGTTCCGGGCGTCCTGCGAGTGGGCCCAGGATAAATCGACGGAACGTGACGTGAAGCTCACGACGAGCGGCCGGCCGGGCGGGTCGGGCACATCTGGGAAAACGGAGGACAGTTTCGAGATGATTGCGCAAAACTGGGACTTTATCTCCTTCCCTCGTTCCCTCGTTCGCCGGAAGTTCCAGCACTCTGTCCAGCCCCGTTTGGGAAGCGACCCCAGTGCGGGCCGTAATGGGTGACGGAAATTGGCCTTACCTTGCACCAGCAGATCCGCAACCGCTTCCGGGCTGTGGCGATCGTTGAACAGGCAGGTATACTCGGCCGTGTCCGCCGAGCTGGTGGGGCTGATGTGCAGACTGAAGTTGTCCGCCAACAGTGTTATCTGTGGAAGTACATCGAGGTGGACAGGACATTTTATTAGAAAATAAAATCGACCTTGGGAAGGAACATTGGAAGATAAAAAAACCCCATTCTATCCGATAGCCGTAATTGTGGACAGATTTCATAAAATATGATCAATTGCAAGGCCTTACCATGGTCTAACTATTCCTCTTCCCATAAAACAATGATAGTTCCCCGTTAGCACATCTTCGAACAAATCGTTTACCGTTTTGTATGTCATAAAAAGCAAGTCCCTTTCGTAATCGATGTAAAATGAATCGCCAACATGTTACTACCGGTCCAATCGATACCGGTCCGCCACCTCCCGTATCCTGAATCACTGCCCCTTTAATGTGTTGGTGATGGGTTTTGGGTCGTAAAAGGCAACAACAACAACAACAACAACAAAGGAACAGAAAATATAACAAACTTACCCTCGGGTTGCTCACCAGCGGCAGCCCATTCACGTACTCCGCCACGGTTTGTGTGGTTTTCCAAATGAGCGTATCGATTAGCGAGTGCTCGTTGACTCCTGGGCAGCTGATTGTAACGTTGCGACCGGCAACTGCCACGTACTTAACGACGGGGATGTTCTCGATGTCTGCGATCCCGGGGCGAATGGGGTGGACACGAGAAGGAGAGAAAGAGGAGAAAAAAAAACAGGAAAATTACAAATATAAATTTAATTACAGCAAGTTGTGTTCGTCCGCCCGAGATTTTTTCTTTCATCGATCGGGGGAGGGGGGCGGAACGATGGAACGCTATTCATCGAGCTTTCTTTTTTTTTCCTTCTTTCTTCTGCCTGTCCCCAGTTCCCAGCACTTGTTTATGTAAATGGAATGTTTTCCGCGGTAAGTAATTTGATTTATTTTAATTTCATTTCTAGAGCACAACCGTTCAAGCATCCCGTTTACATCCAGGTAGGCGTTAAAAGCTACATTAAAGTAGAAATGCCTACAATGTGTTCAACTCTCTCGAGTGCCAGACGTAGACAAATGTGATAGCATACCATTCGAGAGAAGAAAAAAAACCCACAAATTCAATGGAATGTCTTGCAATACAATTAAAAATATATGAATATGTTAATAATAATTCAAATGCGCCATAAATAAGCGACGCAAAGCACGCGTCCCGCGTTGCTGTTGGCTGCTGTTCTGTTCTGGAAAATTAATTAAAAATTATACGATTCGATAGCAGAATAAAAACGGCACAATGTGTACTTCCTATTCTGCTAACCCTTCCCCCCTCCCCCCCTGCTTTCTAGCGAGCCCCCGGTGCCAACAATGTCCCTTTCGAGTCGATGCGGTCGGGCGAAGCGGGCGCTGTACAGCCAAACCCATGGCCCACCCGGTTTTATGGCCCGCCGCCGCTCCAGCGCCGCCGTATTAGCGTATGGAACCCGTTCAGCGCTAGGATCGGTGCCATGCGAAAGGTATAGCGGAGTTGTGCTCCATTATGCGACCGACAAAATGGCACCATTTGCCCGACATAAATCAACGTCAGGCCGCGCAGAGCCGGGCCGGGGCCGCATAGCCGGGCTGGAGCTGGAGCTGGAGCTGGAGTCCGCACACAGCTGGCAGCCAAATGTGCATACCGCCGGCCGGAGCCGGGGCCCGGTGTGTCCCGTGTCCCGTGTGTCGCTGCTATTGCCGGAAATCACGATTCACCGTCGCCACCGAACGCTGTGCCAACGTTTGCTGACCGGTTTGGCAGGAGGAAAGAGAGTAGTAGAAAAAAAAAATGGCAGCAGGAAAAAGGAAAAACCGAAAAACGTAAAAATAAAACAAACAAACAAAAGAAAAAGAACACTCACCGAAACGAGACACCGGAGGGCGAAGGTCGGCTGGCTCTATAAATCAAAAAAGCATAACAAAACACAAAAAGGGCAGCAGAGAAGCGAACGCAGTTGAAAAGGCGGCCGAATTTTCAGTGATATAATTTGATTCTCGGAGCAAAGAAGCGCAAAACAAATGCAGGCAAAAACGGTTCGAGGCCGTGGCGTTGAGTTTGGTTTGGAATAGATGAAACGCGTGTTGTGTATGATTTTTGACTCCAGAATCGTTGGATAAATACATGCTTCAAGAGAGAAGGAAGATGTCATCATCGCTATTTAATGAGGACCTTCATCACAGATTGCACAGCCGAACATACACTGGGATTAAACTGTGCCCTTCTTTGCACCAGTCTCTAAGGTTTGCTTTTTCGAAATGTGTTCCAGAATCATTGTCGAACAAATATTCGTTCATTAAAATTACAAAATAATCTGCAAAAGGTCCACTGTAATGTGTTGAACGTAATCATATTAGTTTGTTCTTGTAAAGGTTCCGTGAAATAAATCATCCTATTCAAGGAATAACAACAATTTCGACAAAATCCGTAACATCCGTTTTTTTTTCTTCGTACGACAGGAAACAATCGCACGGACGAAGATCTCGAAGAAAAGGCAGTTCATAGAGTGAATACAATAGTGATCCACCTCAAGGTGACGGTCGGAATCAATCTATCCGATTCTCTGCCACCCTCATTTAGGCCAACATTGCGTTTAACGAGCTAGGATCTGGGAAAAAAGGGAGAGAAAAACACTTCGTTTGTTCTTCAATGCTTCAACGCCGCCATCGCCGACTTCGCCGCCACCGACATCGGGCGCAACAACCGCTGCCCGGAAAAGGATCAACTCCATGTTGGTCCATTTTTTTTTTTGCTTTTGCTTTTTCGGCAACCCACGAAAAGCGCCCCCTCGGCTCGATGGCCCTCCCGGCCCAAGGAGTATCACTCGAACGGGAGTAGTAGGTCGCATTTGAATTGCTAATAGTTTTGCGAGAAAAGTTCTTCCTTTCAACACCATTCCTTTCGACTGAGATACTCACACACACACACAGACAGAGTGTGCGAGGGAGCCGCAAACGGAAAAGCAGCCGTATCATGCTGACAACACCGGAAAAACAATGAGCATGTTCCGGTTCGGACAGTTCTCTTTGTTAGGCGAAGGTGGTTTTGCTTTCATTTTTTGTTTCTTTTTTTGCCTTGCGAGGCCTTCTTATCCTCGTACCGGATATCTTTTTTATTCGCACGTGTTCTTTCCCCCCTCTTTCTTCAAAATTTGATGATGTGCGGGAAACAACCGAAGCAAATCCAAATCAACTCCTAGGAGCAGGCGCCCGATTCGATAAAACTTTCACCGGCGCTGCTGTGCGAAAACCCGGCCAAGTCTCGGCCGACATTTTGGTGGACCAAAAAAGCAGAGCGGGAAGAAAGAAGCAAAACCCGGAGCAATTTCAGCATCTTACGTAAACCGGTCCGGACTGATCGGGGCCAAGCCGCTGCTGCTTAGCCGGCGCAGCGGTGGTGGACAACCTTTTTCGGGAAGCCGGGATCCGACCGGACAGACCACAGTTGGAAGCCGTGATTGGTTGTGGTCGATTCAGCTCTTTTCTTCGGCCTGCCCTTCGCCAACGTCAACGTCGCCGTCACCGTCGTCGACGTCGTGCCACCGGAAAGAAGCAATTTATTTCTCTTAGCTCATAATCTCTTCAATAAAGATGCGAAAGTGGGACACGCCGCTTTGTTTTATCGCTTTGTGGAGCAACTGGGTGGGGGAAGGTGGGGCTGGGGTAGTCCAATTCAGTAAAGGGCACAGGCACACTCCAAACCAATCGAAGGGATATCGGGGGCTACAAATTTTTATCCTTCCGCTGCTTACGAAGATAAATGTTTATCTCGATAGCGCTCGGAACAAAACGCACGACCGGGAAAACGCAAACAGAGCAAAGCAAAGGGTCCCTTTTTTGACGCTCAAAAATGATTCATTGTGAGGGTGGGATTTTTCTCCTTCGTTTTCGAAATCGAGGGATGAACTACACACTAGAAGGACCTGCCATTTCGGTTCGGAACAAAACGTGCCAGCGGGAGGCAAACAAATTTCATTTCCTTGGGGTCAACAAGACAGCGATACAAATTTGGTTTGTTTTCTTAATCCTTGAACTGCGGCAAAAGGCGGATGAATTGAAACCGGACCATTTCCTTTCCTATCGGGTTTTGTTATTTGAAATTTGAGCCAATTCCCATGGACATCCACAATATTGGGTTTTGTTTGTCATAATATTGTTTCATTCATGATTACAATCCATTAATGCAGTTTGACAAATCAAACAAAAATAAATGAATATGTGAAACTTAATTCATTTATGAAAACACCGACGTCAGAAGCAATACACGCTCCCTTATGTAATCACGACGATAATATTTGAAGCAGACTGAAGCTATAATTTATTGTGTGAAATTATTCAAGCCACTCAATTACGTTAACAATATTCATATTCTCTTGTATAAGTTTTTCATAATTCATATGAGGACCATGCTACAAACCATTATTATAGGGGAGAATCCAGTTGAATCCACGTGCATATCAACAGTTTACATAAAACATATCTTAATTATCTCCCACATTTCGGGCTGATGTTTCACTCCGCGTACCGGAAAAGGCATTCGCGGCGTCTCGTTACAGTCACAACATGTTTCTCAAGTATTTCCCTTGCACGGCGAATCAAAATTCAACCCCATGGAAATAATAACGGCGAAATGTCCCTTCTAATGATCGGAATATCCGTTTCGGTATAATCCGTCCGATGTCGCCTACACGAGAAGGGGCATACCAGATCGCGCCGCTTCGCGAGAGAAAAACCATTACGAATAACGATCCGCCGCTTCCGTCTTACAACGGTCGGCTCCCGTTTGCTACCACACCCACGCACACATACGCCCGCGCGCACACACAGACCCAGGACGCCGGATCCTTTCCGTTTCCCGTGGCCGAACTGGATGTGGGGTTTTTTTTCTCTTCACTTTCCCCAAAGCGTTTGTGTATACACGGCCAGGGCTGGTCGTAAATCGATAATACTTCATCGTTTGCTCCGACTCCGGCTATTGTGTGCCACCCACATGAAAGGCAGCTTACCTTGACGTATTGCTGATGAGACCCAACACGGCCGATGGGTGGCGGCGGCGGGTGCGGGACGGGACGGGCAACGGGAAGCTTTGGACGCTCTCGGGAGCCCGATTTCGTGACTGGGGTTCACCTCTACCGTCCCCGAGGCCGACGACGACTCGTGGCGGGAGGGATTACAATATCCTTGTTCACCCCAACAAGCTCTTTAACGTGGCCTTGGGAGCGTGGGCCGGGTGGGGTTGCCCTCCTCCCGATGAAAACGAAAGACCTAAGCCGCCCGATATGATCCACTACGCCACCGTTGGCGGGGAAGCTTACAAACCGTTATTTACTGAAGTACTTTTATGGTAAAAAGGGAACAGCCATCATCTTAGTATCAATAAATACTGGCATTGAGCATTGTTCAATCAGCTGCTATTGATGCGACGTCAATGGCAGAAGTTTCCGAATCGGAGTGATACACTTTGAAAACTCAATTACATCGAAAAGAGAGATAGAAATGGAGAGAGAGAGAGAGAGAGAGAGAGAGAGAGAGCAGCTTCCTGGAAGAGGGTAAAGTCTCGTTCAATGGGTAAATGTTTACCGAAATCCAACAGTGAGTGGGGTGAAAGGAATCTGTACGTTCCCATATACCATCGCTTGTTCAAAGACAAGAAACTAATTCAACGGCAGCAAGTCGATTATAAGTTAAATAATAGAAGAGATCCAATTCGGGAAGTACTGGCAACATCGAGAATCAAGACAACGTTACAGTTTAATGTCTCTACTTTGGAAGATTGCCTAGAGTTTTGGAACCTGTAATGTGCTTTCTTCGAATTCTTAATGTCAGTTCAGTTGCCGTAGGAGTAGTATACTGACTTTGACAAGTCCAAATTGAGTCCATTTAATTGTACACCTAACTAAATGAAAAGAATCGTGCACTAAATAATAAAACCATTTCTTCTGTTTGGAGTTCAGTCAATGTGCCCTTTCCTCATGACCGTGACCTTTCCCTTTGCTTGGGAAAGCGCCATCAGAGTCGTAAAACAATTTTCTCTACACGCCCCTGAATGTTTGCAAATTAACTTCTTCTGGTTTTTCTTTAAGCTTAATCACCCGCGCCTAAACCATATGATGAAACTTTCTCCAACTCGCGGCGAATTGTCCCTTCAAAACGGCGGCCACCGTTTCTGGTGGTTCCCGGGGTGGGTGCGAGTAGGTGAGAGATGGAATGTGTGTATCCTACCGGTGGCACAACAAGCAAACAAACAAACAAACCCGAGTGCCCTAGCGCACTAATCAGAGGCAGCTGTCAAAATAATTTCCATTTCATACTCACAGAATACTATGGCCCCGTATATGGTAGCCGCTAACTATGCTGGTCCAAAGTTCGCCCACAACCGAAAGCTCGACCCCAAATCCGGCCGAGAAGGCCAGCCGAGAAACTTTCCTTATCGCATCCGCACCGTGGGCTACCGGCTGTCGTGTACTTGCCAGCTCTAAGTAACAAAAGGATTTACCCGCTTTACTCTTCCCGTTATGGGATTTCCCTCAACGCCGGACTCTTTCCCACCATTGCATGCGACATGTCTCTCCTTCTCTACCTTGTTCCTTCGTCCTTTCTCTCTCTGGCTTTTCTTTTTCGGTCGCCGCTTTTCGCCAGGGTTTGCTTCGCTCCGGGGCACATTTAAGTCAGCACCATCATCCACTCCCGGCCGGGGCCGTTTTCCATCGATTCGACTGTGATTGTGCACCTTTAAGCCCCCCGAGCCGGAAAGCCCGCCGAGAAGGGTCTGGCGTAGGTCGCCGTGGCACGATTTAGAATAAAGTTTTCCTGCCCCTTGAAAAGGGTTAGCCATTATTCGGAATGACTACGCCTTGGTGCCCCTCGTGTCGCGGCGCAGGGCAAAGTACGGGAAGGTACGTAATAGGAGACGCCACTGAGACGGGGAAGGACGGGGGACACTCGGGAAACTCGGGTGTTAGTGCTCGTAAAAACCTGCCTTTGTCATTTTTGTTACAAGTTTGTGTGTACCGCTATTTTTTCCAGGTTTCAAATAGCAGAAAAATTACGGAAACTTACATTCCGAGCAAAGAACCGTGCTTCGTGAATGAGAAGAAAAAAAACCCAACCTTTTCCCTGGAAGGGAAGTGAAGCGAGAAAATGAAAATCGAGAGTTCCGAAGGGGAATTAATGGGACATTCCACGAAGTTAATAAATTCGCATTGCCATATCGGACTCATAATAGGAAACATTTATTTGAACCAGTGCATTTGACACACTTGAAGTGATACGTTTGACACACTTGACATAGTTTTGTGCGTTTGGGTATTACTTTTACTTAGAAATTGAAATAAGCATTTCTATGCTTATATTGGGTTTTATTCAGTGCGAAGGGAGAATGTTTGGAAGCCATATAAACGAACTTCTCCGTAATGCCACTCCAATATCCTTTCACACAACTAGCGCAGGATGAAAAAAGTGTTTTCAAAGTGTGGAAATTATCATCAAGCATGCGGAAAGCCATCCTGAAATTTTGTCTTTTCAATGACATTTCGCTTGGAAAGTTTTTGTTGTGTTAAAAATAAAAAGGAATTTCCATTTCATTTTATTGACAATTCAACCAACGGCTGTGGGATTTGTGGGAAATTTCAGAATGTGCCAAATGTGTTAGAAACGAATCGAATCGTTGCCGAACCGTGGTGCATGCATAAAACAACCCTGACCGGATAAAAGAAAGCCGAAAAACAAGTCTTCTAGACCGCAAATGCGAAGGAAAAAAAACAGTATTTTCCGGCACGTCCCGTACCCATACTCACCGAATATTCGCGTGGCGCTCCCGTAGAACGAAGCAAAAATTAATCCAAAGACAATAAATCCCAGGTTGGTATTAACGAGATTAGTCATTGTGCAGATTCGTGTTTTCCCCCCTTTCCGTGTTGGCGCCGTGCGTGATGAAGGAAAAAGAACGGAACGGGTCGAGAAGACAAAGAAGCACCTATACGCTTCGATGTTCCTGCTAGATGGGCGGCCAGGGATGGGTTTTCCGGCCTGCGGTCTAGCCCGGCACACACGATCACACACACACAGACACAAACACACAGGTAAAGTCTCGCGGTCGAACACTCTCGCGGCACGCCGTCGTGTTCAACCCCCCTTGACGGCACGGTGCACTGGTGGCGGGTGCTTCGCTTCCCGTTTCCGCGTTCTCCGCTTCCCACTCGGCGGCGGTTCGGTTCAATTTCGATGCACGAATTTATTTCACTTCCATGTTGTTTATTTGTTTGCTCTGCCAAACTCGCGAAACGATTGCGCCGCGTCCAGCGCCCGTCGCTTCACACGCGACGGCCAGCTTCATCTTTCCGCCGTGTCACTGCGCACCGTGGCACATGCTGACGAAACGCAGTCGCGGTGTTTTGTTTGATGGGCCACGGAAACCGACCGAAAGCGGCGGATGTTGTGTTTTTCTCCTTCGACTCCCGCCACGGAGAATGTTGTTGCTTCTCGGGTGCAGCAACGAACGGTTGGGCGAACGAATTCCACCCTGTATGAAGGGGTGGAGTTTTTCTTTCCTACACCTTTTTTTTACTTCTTCCTTCTACACTCACTGGTCGATCGATTCACGTTTCGCCGGGTTATGTCATAATTCACGCTAATTCGATATCACTTTACTCTGCAAAGCGGCCGCAGTGGGTAGTTGGGCAAAGCTTGCTGCGAGCAATGTTTATCTTATCCTTCTTGGGCACAACAGGATTTGCAATTCAAACATATAGCGCTACAGATATGGACAACACCGATTTTCTTCATTTGAACCGAAATACATACATTTGCATAGAATATTACGAGGGCTACCAGTGGAGCATGGGAAACGTTGTTCAACTTTGTTTCAACTATTTTCTACTACTATTTTCTTAATAATGGTTGTTGGGCTAAAATATTAAAAATAAAAATAAATTAAGTATTATTTATAAACTGACGACCTTCATGCAACTGATAATTCTACACATTTTTACCATGCTGTGTATTCTCTGAATTCTTTCGCAATAACAAACGATAGTTAACGATAGCTTGTGAACTATAAAATATAAACGAAACGGTAAGAAAAAATAAGAAATGAAACGTACTATAAGATGAAACACCAGGCGTCTCCACCACGCAACCTTTTCTTCGGAATAAAACATTCAAAACTAAAAGAAACATATAATATGTTACTCATAAACTGACAAACTCTCAGCAAATTATGTTTCCGAATGATGTCGCTAATCGAAATGGTACAAGAAGGGAAACCTAATATAGGTTGAAACACCAGGCGTCTCCACCAGCCGTCTACACCAGGCAACTTCCATCATTGTTTTGAAATCAATCCTCAACATCCATTTGGTTGCACTTCCATTGCCATTTGCTTAATTCCGAAGCAATGAAACGTAATACTTAGCACTGGGAAAATTGCAAACGGGGCGACCGAGCACATGATTTACCGACAGCTTTGTGTGCCCTCTCACTCCATCACCAACTCCATCATACACACCCCGACACACACACACACACACACACACACACACACACACAAGTTCGCAAACAAACACCACAAAAGAAAAACAAACATCAAATTCCAATTCCGGCACTAATGCGAATGATTGCAGATGCCGATAGCACGATGCAGCAGCAGCAGCAGTAGCAGCGAGTTATGTTTGTTTTCCTTTCAGGTGCAAAATGCGGCCACACGCCCTCAGAGTTTCGCAGCCAGGGGCAGCAAACACGTTCACAGCCTAGGATAAACAGCGGGGCTAGCAGCGCACGTAGACACATGCGATTGCATCACTTGCAGATGATTGCACTCGGCTGGCGCTGGTGATGACGATCGTTATTGTTGTTGATGACAGCTTCGTTGGTTTTTTACCCAATTTAATTTTCATACGTAATAGAGCGCACTGCCCTACACTTCAGCTTCAACCTTGCGCGAACCGTACATAATTAACCTCATCATCAGTATTCGTCATAATCACCAGCATCATCGGCATCATTAATATTGCCTTTGCGTTTAATTTTTAATCCACCGTAATTGCTTTATTTTCACTCGACTTGTGTGCTCCTAACGGCTCCAAACGCTAGCTGGCCGTTCTTCGAATTTTCTGCCGCCCGTGATTTTCTGCCTCCAAGGAAGCCACCGTTCAGAAGAACGGTCTGATTTTTCCTGCTCGTTGCCCAGCATTTGCCCTGCTTTCGGTGGGAAAGCCAACGAATTGCCGCCTCTTTACGAGTGAAACGCAACTCCTACGAGTGGCTCTTTGTTTTTACTTCACAGATGCACGAACACAACGCCTACATACACACACACACACACACACACACACACACGCACACACACAGAGATGTACAAATAAACTCCAGACGGCGTAGCAGCCGCGGCCGTGGTCGTCGCTGTCGACATACAAGTCGGGCGGCATGTGTGCGCACACGCGATCACTTCCAGTCACATCCTGCGGCACCGACCAACATGACCAAGTGCGGGACGGGAAGACGGATAATGGGAGAAGGATAACGAAACCTACCCAACCCGTAGAACACTACGGTAGCCGTCTCGCAGCTCTAACGTTCAAACTCGCGACGATCCGAAACCGTTCCAAGGATGCGCGCTGGAGCAAGGATATCGCGAAACTGAACGCGCTCGGTCGCTTCGGCTGGTGATTTTTCCGACCTGCTGCACTCACCGGCCACTCACGCTCCCCCATGGTTGGGAAACGCAACGAACGAATACTGGTTCGCGAAACGAGAGCGAAACACTCAGGAGACGCAGGATATCCTGCTCGCATCCTTGCAGCTCGCTCGGCACTCACTAGCACCAGCTACAAGCGAAAGGGAGTACCAATCGCGGAAAAACGTTCAGGCTCGAGGCGAGTAAAATGAAAACAACGCTGTACTAAAATAGAAACAACTGACTAAAGATAGATTAACGAAGCAAGCGAAAGAGACGCACATAGATACTGAGAGTTGTACCGAATGAAAGGCGAAGAAAGCGAACGACAGAGATGGAACGCTGAGGGAGAAAGGAAAATCACACAATATAAATAGAGAGAAATACCGAACCGGACGCATTCTCTCTTATTGATTACGTAACTCTCGCGGTTGACAGGACCGATTCGTTTAGAGCATATAAATCCCTTTTCATTGACACTCCTTGATGTATGGCTTTCGAGTCATGGTGCGGGGAAGCCGCCGGTGGGGCTAGGAGAGGGTGATAAGTGAGCTTTTTATCATCGTCATATTCGGCCTCGGCGATGGCAGAACCATGCACTCATCATAGCGAGCCGCTGGGGGGGTACAAGATGGGTGGTCGCCGATAGGCAGCCCAGAGGGGTGGAAAAATTATCGTTAAAAGCGACGAAAAGTGAACGGGGGAAAAAATTGGCCCACTGACATGTTCAATTATGTTACTGATTTAGCATCGACTATTGGTGCTCGACATGGTTTCTCTGAATGTTTTAATAAAAATATGAACTAATGCTAATACGAATGGTCTTCCATTCACTCATACTAATTTATATGCCCTAGGAATATATATCCGCATGTTTTTTTCGGATCATTTTGATGCACATTTGTTTTCATAGTTTGATGGAAAAATAGAGTAAAAAATAATAATTGACACCTACGAACCAGATTGTCCTAGAACCAGGTCATATGTGACACCGGAGGTCTCTTAAAAGCAATTCCTTTGAGGAAACAGTCCCATTCGAAAGCATATTCCATCGAAACATGGTTCCGTACTTCCAGAAACATATCACGTGTGTGTGTGTGCGTCTGTCTGTTTGTTTCATATTTTTGTGCCCGTCATTTTGTTTGGTCCCAAACGTGTATCCCTATTCTTGAACGTTTCCCCACAACAACAACAACAACAACAACAACAACAACTGGACGTCGATGGGATGCACTAGTAGCAACAACACCCTCCATCGCCTACACGTACACTTGAAATTACGCTCAAGAGCACAGTTTTGAGGTGCCGGACCGGAACTGCAACATAGATTCAGCGTCGGCGGGCACAGGAAAATAAGAGCATTGTGCTCGAGCCCTCGAGAGCCCCGTCCGGGCACAAAGAAGGGGATCCTCGAAGATGGTGCGCCTTTGTTTTGCCCATGCAGGTGCTGCAGCCTCTCAACTGTGTGCATGTACCATCTTGTAACGGAACATGCATGCTGTGAGGTAACATAAAACAAAAGTGTAAGTTTTGCAACTCGTTGACCCGGTTGCGGTATTTTTTCGTTTTATTTCCCTTTTTTTTTTCCTCTTCAGGAAACGACTACTCCAGGTGAGGGTGAGTAAATTTGTTTCCTATTAAGTTTGCCAAAAAGGAAAGCTTTTGAAAATGGGTGAGATTTAGAAGAAGAAAAAAAAACTGCGCACTCGTTTCCCATACTCTGGCTCTCCGCTGGTGGTACCCTCTACTCTAGGATTAAAAGTTACACAATACTTCTTAGTGCGAGCCCTTATTTATTCTGCCCCAAACCACCGGCGCGTCATCATCGTCTTGTGTAACATCTTCAAGACGTGCGGGACGTGCGACATGAGGGAGAGGGACCAAACAACGAAACGAAAGAAATCACCCTGCGTATCTACAGGAATCCGTTTCATGCGGGTGGCATTTAAGGTTGGCAAACAACACGAGTCACGCTCCGGCATAGGGGGTGGTTCCGTCTCCCAGGCAATTTTAACTGATCACCCCAAAAACCCCCGGCGTCGGAGTTCCGCCCGCTGCCCGTAAATTCGGTGCTGGCTGGTCGGTTGTGTTACCGCAGAAGCTTTTAGTGGTTACCACCCAATCCATTCACGGACCGGTTCGTGACCACAGGGTGGAAAAGCGCCCGCCCGCTAGCCCGCCCGCCCGACCCCCGGAGCACAGGGAGCTCGTTGCTAGTCGAGTAATGTTTGGGTGATAAAAATTAAGATAACTTTTACTTCCATTAGAGTTCATTTCTCACCCCTGGTGGCCGTGCCACTTGGTGAGCCGTAGCTGACCTGATACCTCACATATACACACATACGTCTTTGGTTCGAGGGTGGCTCAAATGCTTTTCCCATCCTTTCCATGCAGCGGATCAACACTAATTTTGAAACGCACTCGTGTCGCACTATCCCACACGATGGAGTTGCCAAAGTTTGGGACATGTAGAGACCAAGCTAGCTTCGTATTCAACTAGAACCAGTAACAACTCCAGATGTTTGTTGATGTTTAATAAGCACATTTATATTTTTTAACTGAAATTCGACAAGTTTCAGGATATATTAAACCTTATAAGGAAGGGATTAATAATATTTCCGAACTAAATGTTTAGATCAAAGAATACGTATGTTTTGATAAGCAAACAAATAGAAGCAACACATGTAAGGAAGTGACACAAACACCGTCTAACTATTAAAGTTGAAACAAGCGAACGCCAGTATGCAACCATGTTGAGATATGTTT
>JAOEFI010000003.1:17227149-17237536 GCA_034621735.1 Anopheles plumbeus
GAAGTGACACAAACACCGTCTAACTATTAAAGTTGAAACAAGCGAACGCCAGTATGCAACCATGTTGAGATATGTTTAGCACTTTCAAGATAAAGAACTACACAGAAGAAAAGTAAGACAAAACGAAAATACGTCACCGAGAGATCCCTACCACGAAATGGGGAAAAAAAGCCCCCAAGAGCTAGACATTATCCTGGTATTAGTGGCGGTTGGTCAATGGGTCCGAGCGAAGAATGGCGTACAACTGTTCCCCACCCAAGCCGGCCGGTGAACCCATTCCGAGAACCGATGACAGATACAGAAACCATTGGATTATCTGTCCCGGACACATCGTGGAAGCGAATGGGAAACTGCCCCGGGAAATTTTGCTGGCCGTTAGCGAATGAAATGGCATTTCTGAGCGCATTCCGTCGCGTAAAAAGTCGGGGGTCAAATCGTTGGATGGCTAATCGAGAACCTTTAAGGCGAGTTTTATGCAATACATTTAAGAGTCAGGGAAAGTAATTCTTATAGCGAAGCTGAACACTGGAGCTTCCGGATGTTTTTTTTTAGGTTATCCTGTTACCCTGTTTAGAAAATCGCCAACAAAATATCGCAAAAGAAATATTGCATCTTTCATGGAATATGTTCAGTAACCAGAACTGACATTCTGATGTGATTGGAACCCGAAAGCAAACTCTTGGTTCCCTCTCTATTTCTTCCTTAATCTGCCCTTTTGGTACATGGGTTCCGATTCTGTTTGTGGAACTAAAAAGCTTTCGCTCATTGAAACAATTTGTCGCCATCGGTGGATGGGGCTATAGTTTCGGTTATTGTAATAAGATTTGGGAACTGAAACTGCAAACTCGACAAACCTGCGCTGAACCGGCACCCTTCGATGTTCCAATTTCTGCCGCCATGCTCCGGAATTACTCTCATCCTCCGGGAGGACGGGCGAATCATAGAGGAACATAAAATCAACTTTACAGCCACCACCCCCACTCCACCCGACGCGCGAATCCAATCTCTTAAACTAGGCCCGCACGGCGTCCAGGGAGGCCTCCGCCGACGCGTTGTTGGCCTCATTTCTCCCAAAGCCAACTCTGGTTCCCCACCCCCCCACCGCCCCTCCCCCCGCACTCCTCGTGCGAATGACCTGTGATGCCAATAAATATTCACCCGTACCATTCCCGGGGCCACCCGCAGCACACCCCACCCTCCGCTAGGCACCGCCGTCCCGCCGAGTCGAGCAATCAGCAAGCTTGTCGGGCGTAAAATTCCCAAAGTCGCACATCCCCCACAGTCCCCCCCCTCCGCCCCTCAGACCCTCCCACACCAACTCCCACGCCCCGTCGGTCGCTGATAAGCCGTAGAGTGTTTATTACCTTTGCAACGAGTCTTAGCCGTGCGCCAAGGAAATACCTCACTTCCGTAGGCGCCGTCCGTGCGCCTTCCTCCATTATCTGCCTTTCTTCCCTGTGCCTCCCCCACCCGTGGTATCTTTCCCATCGGGTCCCCTTTCTTCCCATTTATTCCCCTTTATTTGCAGTCAGTTATCCTTGGCATCTGACTCGTAAAAACTTATCCCCTACCTTCGCCGCATGACGATGAGCCGAAGAAAAGAAACGAAAAGAAGAGCAACACGGAGAGCGAGGAAAACAATCCACCGTACGGGGCATTCCTTTACATTCCGGCAAACGACAACCGCAGAACTGAGTTGAGCATTAATTCTACTAATCAACTCGCCCTTCCCCGCCCCAAACTCCCAGTGCCCAGTCCGGGGTTTACCGGCTCGTGTGTCCTCGTGGATCTGACCGTCCGCCGGGATGGATGCTCACCGCGCGCGCGCCTTCCCCCCTCTGCCACCTCTCCGGCCCGGTCAGCTGGTCCGGGAATGGAAATGGAGAACGCCGGGAAATACGACCGCTCGTAAATCGACAATGCGTCACGTCATTTCCAGTGTCGGGCGGGCGGACGGGCGGGCGGACGGGCGGGCGGACGGGCGGGCGGAAGTCTTTCCCTGGTTGCGACTACTTTTTCAGCACTTTTATAGACGAACGTCGTTACCGCGTCAAACGAAACGTAGCGCCATTAATACCTTCCCGGGCAACGGTGGGCAACGGTGGGCAACGGTGGTTGGTGTCCCGGCGGAGAGCGCGGCGGGGTGGGGAAATATCTGGAATCTGATCTTATTACAGGCGCCAACCTTCCACTGGAAGCATGTCTTCGCCACGTTTTTGTGTTTGTTCCTAGAACAGTCGCTACCTCTTAGTTGTTTTATATATTAATTATCTTTACTATAACAGCAGACTGTAATAAAGAATAACATGCACATATATTCAACCATAGCTTTATGGAACTAATTTCGTTCCAAAAATGCTATTAATTCCTCTGAGCATCTATTTTTAACCTTTTAACTACAATTGCACAAAACATCGGTGGCATTCCATAAATAAATTAGTTTAATGTTTCCTCAAACCAATATTCCAAGTAAAGTTATTTAATTTCTCTTAATCCTCTATTTACGAGTTTTACAAAAAACATTCAAGAATTTTGCGTATTTTCCCAACACCCGTTTTACTTTGTCAAACATAGGGCGAGGCTGATGTGCGGCTGTTGTCCTACTAATCATAGGGCGCCCTCCCATCCACTTGTAAGACAAAGGGTTTTTAACGTACTCACTGCACGAAAGGAAGCAAGAGAGAAGAAAATCGGAAAAAGGAAATCATGCACAATCACCCAACCGACGCTGGATGCTCGGATGTTCGTAAAATGGGGGAGACACCCCCGGGTGAATCTAATTACAAGGGTGGCGCACCCTGGCCTGCCCTGGTCCGCCCTGCGTGCAAGTCATGTCCGCAGACAGAGGCATCGGCCAACGTCGCCCGGTTGCACATTTGAATAACCCGAACGTTCCGGCCAGGGGTTTTTCCCGAAACAACCTCGCACTAACGAGGTGAGCGGTCGTCGGTCGTCGCCAACCCGCCCCGGTCCGGAAAGGCACGCTCCGGTAACGGGCCGCTTCCGGTGTCCGTTTAAGATCTCTTCACACATGAATAAATTGGACCCATCCTCGCCGGCTCCGTTCGATGAATGGGTGCAACCCCCGGGTCGTGGGGACGGAGGGAGGGGGTGAGAGGGGCTCGAAAATGGGACCGAGGACGAACCACCCACCGTGCGGGGATGACACTCGGCTCCGGGCGGAAGATAGATCGTTTCGGTTTCGCAGCAGCGCACGGAGCTGCTCCGGTTCTGCTCCGGGAATGCTGCGCGAGCGATCCACTCCGGTGCCGCATCGGTGAGTCCCGTCACGTACGTGGTGGCGTACGAGCAAACGAATTGATTGACATTCTATTACCGAGTTACTTCATTGCTTGACCACGGAAGAAATGCTACCCGGCGAACTGATTGACGAGGATGCTCTTAAGTAGCGACAAACCTCTAAAGTGCTCTCCGCTCGTACCACCGAACCGTGCCCCTTTTCCACCCTCTCGGTCAATGGTTCGATGGCGCAGAAGGACGTGGCGAGTGGACCACTAGCACACAGCCGCTCTTCGATGGGTTTTGCAGTTTGGCGCATGCCGATCCGGAAGTTTGCTGAAGGGATAACAACTCGCAAAAGTGTGCAAACTGCCTAGAAAAGCGGGTGTCCGCTCATGTTCCTGTGGCGAGGAAAGCCGAGGATGCTGCCCCCACCATTCGGTTGACTTTTCGGTTTGGCAAGAACGGAAGTTTTCCAGCAGCTATTATTGAAGTATGGAAAGAGTATTTACCACAGCATTTGGCTAAATAATATTTCCCGAATAATAACTTTCCCACAGCAATTTGAACGTTCATTTAAATAAATATTAAATTGACGAAATTCTATAAGCAGTAAGTTTATTAATTTGGAAAATATATTACACATACTTAATTCATTATAAACAGCAAATTCACATGTGAACAATTCAATTATTAATTCAATTATTAATTAGTACAGATAACATAAGTGAATACATCACTTAAAAAGTGGTAAAAACTTTTCTTGCCCTTCGAATGAAATAACGATAACATTTTACATCCCGGAAAGTACTCCATTCTACGTGAGTATTTTCTATGTAATTTCCACTTTATTTCAAACCAATGCCATGACGTTGTTAATATCACGTAGATCCTTGTTTGGGTTCAAGAGGAGGTGTTATTCTTAGTTATTCAAACATTAACCTCATAATGCCACAGTTTTCCGCCGCTCCGAGCGAGCAGTGGATGCTTTTGTACGAAGGACACCTTGTCGACTTGCAATTACAAAAAAAAAAAAGTGCACCTAAGCATCGCCAACAAAATCTCGCCCGGCGGTGGATTGCCAAAATTGGCGTGGTTATTTAATTAAGCTTCACAATCGCCGGCTCCTTTGTCTCAAAGACATTTGCTCCCCGGGAAACGACATGACAAGCACGCTCGCTTCGCCGGGCTTCTGAGTGGTTTGATGCAAAGTTTTAATCAACCTCTACGCACCGGAAACGTGTGCACGCGAACTTGTCCCTGTGCATATACCTACTGCGGTCCGACTCCAGATGCTTCCTTTTGCGGTTTCTGCTCACGATGGCTGCGTCTGCGACGGTGGCGAAGGTGGCGACGGAAAGGCGGGGGGGCGGGGGGGGGGGGGTGACGGCGATGGTTATCAGCTGCCAGGACGATGCGCCCAACAGAACCAACAGTTCTGTTCGCCGGTGCCCGTACCCGGGGCCTGGAAAACTTTCCACCCCGGCGCTCGGGTGAAAGAAAAGCTGCTGGTTTCCCAGCCGCACTCCGTCGCGCCACTCGCGGACCAGCAGAGAAGCAGGTTTTAAAGTTTCCCCGCCGTTCGGTTCGCCTTTCGCTTGCTTGGGAGCGCGGCGCGGTGAAATTTAAAAACCAAATACTGGCGTAAAAACAAGGTCCGGGCGGGCTACTTTTATTCGCATTCGCCGCCGGATCTGCGGGATTGCAACTGCACTCCAGGGACTCATGAAATGTAAATTTAATCAGCTTATGCTCTAATATGGTCATTGTCGGTTGATAGCTGCACGGATCGGATAGCAGCTGTGGAACTTTTGACTCCCGGAACGTTCGGGGACGCTCCTGCTGGCACTGCAATTGAACGAACTCTGGACCTCCACTGGCTGGACTCGAATCAGCGAAGGTGCACGGGGGAAAACAATGCCCGTCCGTTGAACGCGCGCCGTTTTAAAGCAAACATCAGCCAGAGTGGCTGTTTGAAAGTTTTTCAGTTGATTAAAGAAGGAAAGCGATACGGCAGAAAACACAGATGTTGAACAAAAAAAAAAAGTTACCAAAGCATAAGAATGATATGCATCTTCTCTGATACCTTTGGGGATGGAAAAGGAACTATGAAGACAAATGGGAATGAATATTGGTTTTTCGCTTTGTTTCATCCTCGGCGTTTCATGTATCGATGTAAAGGGAAGGCTGTTTACTTTATGCTTTGTTTTCTTGTACAACAGCCTGCCATAAATAATCTTCAACTACAAATCAATCCCACACGCTTCCTTTAACAGACAGCGCTTTTCTAGTCTTGCCTAGTTCTTGTATCTGATTGTGGTTGAGACCTATCCTTCCAGAGGGCAGCAGAAAGAAAAACCAACACAAGAGTACTTCATGCGCAAATGTATTCACGTCAGAACTCGACCGTCGCCTTTGTTCACTGTGGGGCCCTTGTTGAGGGGCGCTATCATTCAGTGTTCGGAAAAGGGTTCATCAACTAAAAAAGGGTAGTTCATCAATCGAAACACAATGCCCTTCCCTTTCCCTCATTTGCATTTGCATGCTGCATCATTCCTGGCAGAGGCATGATAGGTTTATCTTTCCCGAGGAACTAGAGACAAGTTCAGAACGCAAAACTCGGCAATCATTTGCATATGGGAGCGTTTTGTATCTTTCCTGCTGTTCAACTTGTACAAAACTTGTAGTAACTTTTCGGTATAAAGAATTCAGCATTTTAGAGAAAGGAACCTGACTCTAGCACCGACCAGAATTACGACCAAGCATCGTTAGCCAGGAAGACAACTTTGCACACCTCTAGAAACACAATGGACGCAAGAAGAAGGGAATAAAAAAAAAGTTGACCTTTCAAAGCGTTCTGCCGCAAAAAGCATCTACATTTATTCTCAAACCCATCCTCCGGGGAGCAGAAAAAGAAACCGTCCATCTCCACTCCGGGTCCCTCCAGTCACCCGGGGTGCGGCAATGGAACGACGAGTCGGGCATTCTCCACTTCATGATGGTCCTAAGAAGGAGCCATTCTTGAGAAATCCTCTTAGCAGCCAGGGATTTGTGTCTCATCCAACCGGTGCGGCGGCCACCACCGGGCGGAGAAAAATGATACAACAGATTCGAGTGGCTCCACCGGGCGGTGGTCGGTGAGTACGAATTGCTGGTCGATTAATTATTTAACCGCCCCCCCAAAGGAGGCGAAAGGAAGCCACAGGGAAGCTGCCGTTGTACGCCGTTCGGTTGATGTTGCTGCTGCTGGTGCGGCTTTTTTCTTCCGTTCCTCGAGACCATCGTTAAACCACAAATCTTCTTACGTGGTTCGGCAAAGGGTCCCTCGCTTGATTTCTTCACTCGGGCCAAGTGTTTTCAGCGCCGGTGTTTATGAAAGGCTAGAAAAAATAAACATTCTTCGCCTTTCTGGCCGCTTCTTGATTGGATGAGAAGGGTTTGGCTCATCAGCAGGAATCTGTTTCCGGTCAATGGGTAGCAGCTTTGGCAGGATTTTCCCCGCGTCTGCCTACCGACCGGCTTCCGGCATTATAGTCGAATCTTTTCGGCAAGCGATCGGATTGATCTTTTACTTAAACAGTTCGAGCGAGGTATTTGGCAAGGGGCTTTTATTTGGAGAAAAATAAAATAAGCTATTATATGATAACATTGAATCAATTACGCTTCATTTCTCAACCGCTGAGTAAACGATTCTGAAAAAGGAAAATTCCCCACCGAAGAGCTGCAAGAGTTCTAATCCTCCTATTGATACGAGTCCCTTCATGTGAGATGAGAAAAAAAGTTTTACTTACGTCAACATTCAAATCACGCCATTTTTCCCATTTGATTGCGCCAACGAACATGCGTTTATTTGAATGTTTCGAACGTCGGTTAAGTCTGACAATACGAATTAAAACAAAAAAATGTGTCATGATCTGAGTATTTTCCCCTTACCACCGAACGGATCGGGGTTCGGCCCGGGCGGCATATGCCGGCAAGCGTGTTGAATATTTATCATCCTTTGAAACTTTTCACCACCACCAGCGCCATTCATCGTCAGCCGGGAGGGGGAGGCGCGGGGTGGTTTTTCCGGAAACGTTCGATGGCTTTCCGCTATTTATGGCCGTCACCACACCAATTGACACAAACCGACGCCCAAAGAGCGACGTCCCTCTCTCTGTGCCGGCCTTCCCTCCACGCACATGCCTGCACACCTGGAGCTTGATCTAAATCATAAAATAAAATAGCCCTGTGGCACCTGCGCCAAAATAAATCAACACAAAAGTTGCTCCTATAGGCGGCACCACTACACACACCGGGCTGCGCTGCGCCGAAGGCCATAAACAGCGGAGGCGATGAACACCTTTCTTTTATTTCACCGAACGAAGGAAAACTTTTCCCCCTACACACACCCAAACACACAAACATACACGTGCTAAACCCTTAATTTTCACGCGTTCTGTGCTGGGTGGAAACGGGAGTCGGAATGGGAAGCAAGACTACGTGACGGTTCGGAAAAGATTGAACGCCAAATCGGCGAAGACGTTGGTACGCAAGTTTTCAGTTGGAAGAAATACTTTCTGCCCGGGGGTAGCATGGGTAGGATGGGGCCATGAAATTTAAGATATATTGATGGAAATTGTTGCAACGACTTCACACGCACCTCGCAAAGAAGGATTCATTGTTGGAAGAATTCCTGGTGAAACACATTTAATCAGCTTTGGTGAGTCATGACAAAGGATACCGTGGGTATTCGTGTTACGAAACCATACAAAACTGCGTCAATCATTGTTGGCAACAAGTGACTTTTCCGAGAAGAAAGTAAAGCCAACATTATTATCATGGCTTTTCAATGCCCACAAATGTGCTCTTGACATATTAATCGAACAATTGCTTGTTTGGGTCATATTGATTTATTTAAGTTATACAAAATCAACATATCCATTCTTCAAAAAAATAATAAAAATTACTCATTAATTAAACAACCAATGCCAGACCTGCGACAGAGTGAAGAGAGAGATTACAATATAAACAGTGCTTAATGTTAAACTCTTCAAAAAATACCGCTGGTCGATTCCTGACATCAGCCACTTATAGTTAGTTCTGCTACACGGGCTAACGGATATCAAACAGTTTTTTTAAACCGTTTAATCAATGTTTAATCAGTCCGCAACACTCACGTATTATTTTTCGCCCGGCGTGACCGTAACCGCCTCAAAGCCGAATGGCTCAGTGTATGCAATCGCCTCCGGACGGTTTTGCCTTTAGTCCCGCAACATCGATTACGCGGCACTTTGAAAAACGGACTGGAAATGGGAAAATAAACCTAACTGTTCCCGCACCGGTTCCGAGCGTGCTGGCATGATTCGCTCCCGGGGAGCCATTACGCTTAATTTCGCTTCCCAACTCGCCGGGCCGGTCCACTTTGAACTGTTTCCAGTGTTTGCACTCTGTACTCGGGACCGCCCAAGTCCCTGTGGCGCGAGGGACAGGGGAAAGGGGGCGCTCGGCCGAAAAAGAGGACGAAGGAAGGACTTTATTTGAGTAATTAGTTCAAAACCCCATTAAGCGCAATGACCAGCTGACTGGCCGTACGGAAAGTGTTTCTTTGCGCTGGGGGAACTGAATTTTGAGCAACTCTCACCCTTACCCCCACGGTGTTGGTTCTCGTGGAGTTGACCTGCATCGTGAAGAACTCTTGATCGCCGGATGCCAGCGCAGACAATTAGACAATATCGAGCCGGCGCTCCTCACCGGCGTCCCACTCGCCGGTTGGCCGGTTGGCCACTCTAGTGGATATTTGGCAAGAAAGAGTCCACTCCTGCGAAGGGAAGCAAAGTTTATCTTTGCGAGCGGCAGTCATGTGCAGTGCGCTGGCCAACCGCACTTCAAACTCTGCAGTTGACAATCGTAACGGGCTGAAGAAATCGCCGTTTCGCCGTTTCCACGCCTTCTGCGAGTGGCTGTGTGTCCGTGAGGCAGAGGGGGAGAGAAAGAGTGACTGGACCAACAATGGCCGGAGTAGATGAGCCGGTAGCAACCGAATGGACAATCCGACGACGTCCGACGGTGAGAGATTGCTGACTGGGGCGGTTTTTGCTGCCCGGCGGATGAAAATGGGGACGTTTCTTAAAGTTTAAAGGAACACCAGCATCCGGCATCCGAAGAGCGGTTTAAAGTGTCACTGCTTTTACGGATTGTTTCTTGAACTATATAAAGTCTTGCAAATGACTACTGAGAAGTGTAACGTGAAAGACTTACGGTAAAACCGAGAGCATTACTGAGCTTAAATTTACCCGACTTCTGACAAATGCGTACCTAAAGCTACCATAGCTGGTCGTTCTTGACCTGCACCTTTAAGACCTCTCTGAATCGATACAGGACCTGCCTTTATTGTGTTCGGTGTAGCATCCTTGCGGCGCACCTTACTGCGTATTTCCTGAAAGGTCTCTCTCACAAACTCACCGAATAATGGGTCCCTGGGCTAGGTGCTCCACTTTGGTCTCAAAGCGATACTTTATCTTCCCTTGGCTCAACCGGTAAGTAATGCCCGGTACCCGGTAAGACGCCGGCCACCGCAATCCAGAAAGTAATTATTTTTCTCAAAGTATTACGTTACCTGCCGAAGGAGTGCTAGCAGGAGTATCCTTCGACCGGCATCGTCCACTATAGTGGCCCGAAATGATGTCCCCTATTGGGGCCTCAGCTTTACCTGCAGCCGGCACTAGCTCGTACAGAAGTTTATTATGCTGCACCGTGTAACATGGCTCCGGGTTATTTCACAGGCTCGGGTGGTCCCCACGATACGTCGATGAGTCCCACCATTGATGAGTCAGGACGGACTTGTTTGAAGACGCAATGGGCGCAAATTGAGTTAAAGGAAACATTTTATCGGGGAGTACGGCGCATGGAAAGCGCTGCACTAACTTTGAGCCTGTATGGTGGTTTGTGAAATTCATTTACTTCATTGCTGTAGGAAATGTAAAGTCATCTTTTATTGAGTTACTCCAAACTTGATCCATGTTTTGATATCCTGGAAAAAGCAGGAAGTATGAACAAGCGGTATCAAATCGTTCTCAGGCTTTCTTGTTGTTTGCTGTTGTTGGGGGGGGGGGGGGGGGGGGGGGGGGGGGGGGGGGGGGGGGGGGGGGGGGGGGGGGGGGGGGGG
>JAOEFI010000003.1:17243189-17256402 GCA_034621735.1 Anopheles plumbeus
GGGGGAAGCGGTGTGGCGTGGGGGTGGGTAAGATTTATGTGCGTGCTTCATTACCGGACATTCACTGAAATCACGCAGGGACGACGCAGTGATTCACTGGTTTGTACGGGCAATTGTACCCACCACACACACACACACACATGCATTGAGTGACAAGAATGGTGAATTTTGTGGTGGTGTTGTCCAACATCTTCCCTCTTCCGATTGATACTGAAGATAGGCAGTATTTTTTATTATTTTTTATTGTAATTGCAATAAAAATAAAAAGGATTGCTTCAGGACTCTAGTACCTAACATTTTTAAAAACAGTACCCTGGCCATGATATCCAAATTTTTATAAACACAACTCTCCAACCACCAATACAGGCCACATTCTAGCAACGAAGGAAGCACACACTGACAAATTAATATTGTTCAGAACCATATGATTGCAAGAACACAATTCTAGCTCGGTGTTTTATATGGACGATGACAAAAGATCATTCATGTAACTACTAAGAATCCTGGCTGCCTCGTTCGTCTCTCTGTGCGACCCACTAAATTAACCGATCGACTAGGCTCGCTGTCGTGCAGCATACACATACACACACAACTTTCCACTTTATGCCAGCCTCCCCTTTATATGGCCCGGGCCGGGACAACAAAACAATTGCAAACATAAGGGTCTGTTGGAGGGTGCGCTTTTCAGTAATCCGCTCTTTAGTGCCGATATTATTCTCCAATGTTACCGCCGCCGTCGCCAAGCGGCCCGTGCGTCGAGGGACTGGCCGTAAAGTACGTACGGGAGTCGATAAGCTGTATCGGAAAGCACCGGAGTGCACTTTGTTGGAAAGATCGGCATAAGGTGGTTGGGAAGGAATCGGAGGAATTATTCCGCCCCGGTGAACGGAGGGCGGAGGGAGTTTTGGATCGTAAGACCCCAGCCGCACCAGACTAGCAGACGGAAGTTATGTTTGCTCAGAATTTGGCCCGCCGCGCCCCGTCCGCGCGCCAGCTCCACTCGACTGAAGTATGAAACGGACCGTCTCCACGTCAACCCGGTTGAATCTAATGACGGAGTTTTCACGCAGGCAGGAAAACTCCGTCACGGACCATAGGGGTTTGCCGAAAAAGTTCCGGATCTGCCAATAATAATACCCCTTGCTACGGGCGCTTCCGACGAACCGGGGAACAGGAAACCATTCCCAAACACGAGAAGAAGCTGCCAAAACATCCATTAGCTCCGACTCAGGGAGAGAGAGAGAGAGGGAGAGAGAGAGACATATAAAGGATAGAGATTTCTGGCTTAAAAACTACCGGCACGGGGGGAGGGGCCGGGTTTCCCCGATATATTGCGATATACTACGATAGGGGAAGCAAAAGCGAAAACTTTTCCCCTGACGTGGCATAATGGTGATGATTGCGGGTTCGCCTCTCACGTGCATCTGGTTCAGGATTTTGTGGGAAACTTGGACACGATCCGTTCCGGGACAGTTTGTCCGGAACTGGACTGAAATCTATCTACATATGTTGGGCTCCGGTTTTACGAAAATCAATATAAAAACCCAGTAAAACGAGGTGAATGTCTCGTCTAGTGATACAAAAATATGCATGTGATAAGTTCAATTCAAACCAAAAGGGATAGTTTCGTTCGGGAGGAACTCATGGAAACAATACTGAAGCATCCCAACCATCGGCATGATATGCAACATGGCGTAACAATAAAAAGACAACTCTCCATCCCAAATTAACATACTGGAAACTCCGGCACGGCAGCCGGCGGCGGCTTTGGCTTCGCTGGAGCTTTTGCGGTCACGAGCCCCGAAGAAAACTTTCGCTCCACCAACTCCGCACACCGTGACGATAACGATTCGGCGGTTTGTGCTTGAACGGGTTTCGGGAAACGGTGTGTACTTTTTCCCACATACCGCCTCAACCGCACACCCCGTTCCCGGGCGGCCCCTTCCCCGACCCTTCGACCGATTGTACCCCTTTTCGCCCCCTAATTTGCATTTGAGACGGTACTAAATCAATTAAGTAAATTAGAGATACAAATTAAGTTCGCCGAACAGCTGCCGAAAGTTTTTCCGGCCACCACCAGCGGCAGCATCTCGGTAGGCCTTCGCTCGCATGGTGTGGATCCGTTCGTTCGTTCGTTCGTCCGTTCGTCGGGTGAAACTGGCGGATGCCGGTATTCCAACCAAAATATTTGCCCATAAAAATGCGAGGCGATTGTGGGTTCACCGTTTTTCCCTTCCGGGCTGGGTGGGTCGGTGGGTGGGATGCCTGGTGACGCTAGGCTAAACTTTTGCCGTTTGCAAATGAATTGTTCGTTCGGTAATTTGTTGCCCACTGTAAATAAAAGCAACACTCCGAAGTCGATCCAGTTCCGATAAGTTGGTGGAAAAATGGAAAAAGCTGGTGGAGAAAATGGCACAATTAGAAATTCAATACAATATCGCCGCAATGTTTAAATAGTTTCCCTCCGACAGCTAGCTCCATTGTTTGGCTATTGTGATTAAAGAAAATTATCACTAATCGCCCTTTCTTCGCCCTTTCATTCATTAGAATGATCGTGCACAGATAGCAGGAAGTTTATATCACTAATTATAAACAGTTTTCTACGACAAAGAAAAGTTTTCCTCGAAACAAACGAAGAGAAAACTACACCGCATGAGACTTGGAAAGCTTTTGTGCCAAGTTTTACCACTGCAAGGGGCAACAAAAAATACATCTACAAGGTACTAAGGACTGCCACTTTTTCTCAAAACTTTTCCAGGTTCTTAATACTTAACGGAGTTGAAAAAAAGAGAAAGGAAGGTTGATGTTTTCTTCTTTCTTCGATGAAATTTAAGTTTTTAGTTCGAAAAAGGTTTCGAAATAACCCGAACGGTGTAAAACTTTTCATAAATGAAACACATTTAATGCTTTGCTGTACTATGTTCCAAAAAAGTGCCGCATCCTATCGTTACCTCCCATAATTTAGTGTTGCCAAAATTGAACCAAATTTCTTCGCCAAAATCGAATTTCCAAGCTGGCCCAAATCATTGCCGAAAAACACTTATTGTGCTGACACACTCAAAAACTTGCAAGTGCACAAGAATTGTCGCCACAAAAAGAAAAGGTACCACGAAACAAGCAACCGAAAACGGATTCACCGTCGCTAAGCATCGGGTGCACATCATCGCCATTTTATTTATTTATTATTTTTTTTGGTGCGTAAGGCCGAAATAATCAAGTGACCAAAAATTTGTTTTAAAGAATGAAAATGAAGGCAGCCGCGAAAAGGGCCGCCGGTCCGAGGAAGGGGTTTGCTGCGAACGGTAATTTTATTCCAGCCTTGCCCAGTCGCCGGCCAGTCCAATCTGCGGAAAGTGCCCAACTGTCCGCCACCTCGAGCCGATCGGCTTACCTTCATTATGTGGGTTCATAATTCCGACGCCGGTCGGAAAGATTGGTCTTGACCCATTTCGCCCGAACCCATCCGTGACACGTCGACGTGAGGCGAAGGGCGAGCGCTTTCCACTGGCCAACACTGTTTCCTGGAGGGTACGGGGTACGAGCATCGTTGGGAGGGGGCGGACAAGATCCGTGTTTCGTGGAGTGTGACAGGAACACCACGTTTTTCCGTTGTTCATTTTAAATAAAGGATTTTTCACCGCGTTTCACCGGTGGAAAAATAAGTGCAAACAAATGACAGTAGTCTTTTTAGCGAGGGTTGTTTTTCTCGCGCCTCGACTCCTCCGAGGACACTTTTTGTGTAAAATGTGAAATCTTTCTCAAAGAAAAATGAATGCATTTTTTTACCAAAATCGGTTTGGTTAAGACAAATTATATACCTTTATGTTCCTTTCTGCCTTAATCGTTGTATATTTTGTAACGGAAAAACATCCAACTAGTATGCTCAGTTCGGGCGCCATTTTGCAACCATCATGTATGCATGTATCGTCTCTCTGTTTGGCTTCAAATTGCTGAACAGTCGTTCGTCGTAAACTGTTCACTGCCGTAAGTTGCCTGCAATTGCACTCGCTAGTCAAGTTTCCATCACACAAAAGCCCTCAAACCGCCCCGAGTACCGCAATCGCTTCCGGCGAGGAGCAGCAGTTCACATACCGATCCCTCGATCAACACGAACCCCTTACGCAAACGATCGGGATCAAGCACTCCCAGCACAAGCGCAACTGATGGATGATTGCATCAATGTATCGCCGGTGGTTTTCCCCTGTCGTGGGCGAAAGAAACCACCAGGCCTCAAGTATCGGTTCGCACCGTGCACGCGCTGCCGATGTACAAATAGCATCGTCATTCATTGAAAATGACTCCTTCATTTCCGACCCCGCTTTTCCGGGCACAAGGTGGGGAGGAGAGCGATGGCGCCTGAAAGCCAAACGATTGATTAGCGCATTTGTTGGGAAACATTTCCCATTCACAGAGCAGAATGAGCCGTTGCTCGGGTGATACAAAGTGCATCACCACCACCACCACCGTCAGGGGTTCGGTTTCGAAAGGTATTGCGGTGGTTTGCTCGACCGGTGCATTCTGCACTCGATGCACTTTGTGCAGCCCGCAGCCCGAAGGAACTGACTGCAGTCAGCACGAAGTGACATTCCAATTTGGGGCTTTTCGAACATTTCCACTGCACTGTTGGTGGGCTTGGAAAAAAGGGGTGATGGGAGGTGTGGGTGGCTTGGGAATGTGGACTCCCGGTGAAGACTCTCTTTTTCGAGCGAGGCATGTTCCGGGTTCCGCAACGGCACGCATGGCAAATGCGCAACCAAATGCCACAACCGAACCCGAACCGCCGTTGCGGCCATGGGCTCTCGGTTGGCAGAAATATGCGACTTCCATGCTAAGCCTTCGTTCAACACAGGTCTCAGTGCGCACACGCAATGCACTCGCCGGTGCATCGTGGGACCAAGTGCATCCACTTCTGACTGACGAATGCCGACCGATGACGGCAGTGTAAATAGGAGGACGTTTTGCTGTTTTTTGGAAAATAGCGTTCATTAGTACAGCGCCTGGCCTGTCCTACCTGTTTCACTCCTCCTTCCACCCTGCGCTAGTCTGCGCACTTTCGAATTTCGTTGCCTCACGTGTCACCTGTCCCTGCTTAGGCGACGGTTTCGGCCGACGAACGGCGAAAGTGTGTTGCCTCATTCCCGTGCGGCGTACCGAGCAATTTCGGCAACCGTATGCGAACCGTTCGCTCCTCCGGTGACAATGGAAATATTCCGGTTATTTATGCTATCATTTCCTACCACCGCAGCCTCAACCAACGCCGCCACCATCTTCCGCCCGCCCCCGGTACCCCAAATAAAGTACCCTTAGCGTCATTTTTAATGTGATCGTAACGGTGGAACGCTACGCGCCAACCCCAGTCAGTGCCTCCTGTACTAACTCTTCCAATGAGTGCCCATGTGTTGTGTGCTCGAGATGTAATTTCTTCGTTTCGACTGTGAAGAATTATTTCTTCTACGCCCCCTCCGAACCCCCCGGGGTTGGCGCTGGCCGCCAGCCGTCCCTGTTTGGGTCCACGCGATTCTTCGGGTGAAATGGTGAAGGTGAAGAATGTGCCGTACCGTACAGTGTGCAACCGATGGCGGGGTGTTTGTTTGGTGGGAATTTATTTGCAAAACAATTTCGTGATGATATTAAATTTACAGAACGTTTCATTTTGTTGATTATTTAATAAAGCAGCGGGGTGTTATTGTGACCATAAGAGTTTCCAGGAAACTTTACATAAAACAACAAACCATAGTAAATAAACCTTTAACACTACGGATTTATATCTTGTATAAATGCTTCATTTCTTTATATATAATATTTAACCCCATCGGGGCTTGCCATAAAATAGATTTCGTTCCACATTTCACGAGTAATCTAAGCGTACAACATTACCAGCCTACAACTGTTGGGACTTTTGCTCTTGTAACGTCAAAAAACGGGCCCCAGAGCATGCATACATGCATGCACGAAGACAAACAAACCACTGCCCGGACGAACCGGTTACTTCCTCGCAGGAGGTCCCGCAAAAGGACAAAGAGGCGAGGCACAGACCTCGAGGTTGCTCGAGGAGAGATTTATGAGTTACCAACTCGAAATTCTGACAAGAAGTCTCGAGTGTAAATTGGAAAATGGGTTCCCGGGTTGAACACTGGGTCGGGCGCTCGTTCGCTAGCGCACGATGCCGGAGATGGCCGTTCACCCCCTTCGGCCACCTCCGCCACGGGAGGAATAAGCAATATGCAATTTAAATAAATGGAATATTTTCACCTCACCGCAAATGCAATGTGGTGCTGCTCCCGTGCCCGCTGTAATTCCGCCCCCGCGCACCCCTGCTCCCGCAGCTTGAATGTGTTTATTTTTCGCTCCTGCAGCTTCCGGCTGTCGGAGCGGTGGACCGGGCTGCAACATTCCACCGGTTGAACCCGGGACCCGGCGCCGGACCT
Organism: Anopheles plumbeus; assembly: GCA_034621735.1. NCBI lineage: Eukaryota > Metazoa > Arthropoda > Insecta > Diptera > Culicidae > Anopheles > Anopheles plumbeus. The sequence goes on from JAOEFI010000003.1 coordinate 17,249,618, forward strand.
CAAGGCTGGCCACAGTGGCGCATGCAGAGTGGCAGCCCGGCCCCGATCCTGGCCCAATATTGGCCCTCCTGCCGTTCCCCGTTGGATTAAGATGAAATTTATCAAAATATTTCCTCAAGCTAAAGTAGCTCTCCGGGAGGAACGTCTAGAACAAGGATGCATATTTTCCTCCACTGCTCAACCCAGACTCCTGGGTCGAGGTGGGACAGCGCAGCACCGGCCACCCAACCTCCCGGTTCGGCTCCCACTGGGATCTGAGTTAAGAATCTGGAAATTTGAATATCTTGTCCGAAGGGCGAACCTTTTCCGATGCGATCAGGCGCATCCGAATGCAGCGCTTTGTCAATGGGATCCAGCGGAGGGGGGGCGGGAACGAAGCGAAGTGAAGCACGCAACCAGAAACCGACGCGAGCCGACGGATCGAGAGAAGATGAATGCCTTCGAGTATTCCACTCCATCGCACGAAAATGCACCGAAAGAAAAGGAATTTGCCTTTTGAGGGAGGAACGGTAAAGACCACAGAATACACAGATAAAGCACCCACCGACACAGACACACACCGCAGCAGCACAAATCCTGGTGGAATAAATTTTTCAAACGCTACTGTTATATTTCTGGCCACTCCGCTTACATCGACTCGCTTTCCTTTTCCCGCACACGGCTGGCCACCGAAGGAAAGGAGCGTTTTTTTTTTTTTTTGGTGGAAAATAGTAATAGAATCGGTCCCGGGGAAATCGGAGCTCAACGATTGCTGCAACCAATAATTTTTCATTATTCGTCTACCGCCCTTGAGCGGGAGAGCTTTCCTCGAGTGGAAAAGAAAAGTGGTGGCTGCTTTTGAAAAGTGTTCTCCGCGAGGCCAAATCTCCGCGCTTGGTATGCAATTTATCCTCCACCATTGGGGCATTGTGGAAAAAGGTTGGTGGAACGAGTTCGAGTCGAGCTCTCTCACCGTCTCTCGCCGTCTTACCTTCGATACAAATCGGAAGGCACGTCATTCAAACGCGCTGGAAGTAAGCGATTGGAATGTTTTCCACTGTTCACTGTTCGCTGCGGCCGATCTTTCCATTTCCGGAAGTTTTCCCCCCTCGCAAGCTGCTCAGTAATGTTTTCCGTTTTGCAAGCAGTTTCCGAGTGGCGTCGCATTAATGATCTATTCTTTTCGGGATGCCGGTGGATTTCATTTTTCTTTTTGCTTTTTCGCATCAACTGTATTTCTCAACTGAAGAAGAACAGAAAACTTCTTTCAACCACTTCGCATACGGAACAATCTCACACAATATTAAAAATGAATTTTGAAGCACCGAAACTCCGTATATTGGAGTACACAAAGTCTGATCAATACCTTACAACGCATTCTTGCACGTCAAAGTATAGTTTAATGGTATGTTTCCTAAACGAAATAATACATCTTTTCGCGATGTTTCTAGTCGATTGACATCCCGCATGTTGCTCCAACACACGTTCCGTGCTTGTATCCCTTTAAACATGGCCCTCACACCAGAACCTCCCTACTGCTGTGGGAAAAAGAACAGCTTTAAGCTACGATGTTTACTTTGCCCATTTTTATGGGAATGGTTTTTTGAGACGCCGCGCAAAATGCCAACGGTAGGTATTCCCTTTCAGCCGCTGCGATCGTGCGCTACATGTCCTGCGGTTAAAACTCCAGATAACTCCAACCCTGTCGACTGGGGAACTGTGGGAGGAAAGTTAGGTTGTGAGGGGGGTGGGGGGCAATTTATAACCTACACGCCGGCTTCTCGCGAAGCTTGAGTGGCTTCACGGTATTTAGATGACGACTAGGAGGAATGTGGAACCGCTTTTCCGCCGGGGCGTTTCATTTTCTGCGAGGTGGCTTTTTCGGAAAAAAAAAAACCGACGGCTGGCGTGCCGTTTTCAATTAGAGGAAGGCTCGGTACGGCCATGTTGAGTGCTTTAAATGTGGCATGGCTGCTTTAATAGGTGGGGGGTTTTCTCCTGGCTGTACTGGCATGCCCATAGTGGTTTTGTTGTTGTTTTGCACGTGAGGGTAGTTCTATATTTGACACAGGAAGGTAGAAGGAATCAGTGTGGCACAGAAAGCGGGACAAGTATTTACACAATATTTTAAGAAAGGTTCCCTAGAAACGCAGTAAATGTTTGACCCTGGCGTAATTGTTTTCATGTGGCATCAATCGCAGAAGAAGGAAGAAAACATATGGTTTCTTCCTATTTTCCAGTGAATATTCAGTACGGTGCTCCCACACACATGAAAATCGTACACCATTTCTTTCACTAAACAACAGCCAGTAACCAGCGACATCTACATCGAACGTCCTAGCTGAAGTAGGCTCCGACAAAAGGGCAAGCATGTTTCCCTGCGACCGAAAGAACCACCGGAAATGAAACAGGGATTTTAACACTTTTCGTGATAAATTATTTACCTGCCGAGGGTGATGCTTGTTTAGACGTGTCATGCGTTTGCGGTGAGCATTCGTTTCGCTTTCTAAATGACGCGCAATCAACAGGAAAGAGTCCCATGTGGGACTGTACAATGCTGTACGAAAAATCCCAACACGCTCCTCAGATCCGCACGCTTTTTCGTATGTGGAACGCCAGGTGAATCAACACTCCTAAAGACGTAAACTACGACAATCCGTCCTCGCAATCGAATAAAGAAATTAAGTATCCCTTAAAATCCTTTAGAACCGCGAAGATTGTGTACAGAACCATCTCCAACTTCATTTAGCACCTCGACGCAGAGGGTCACGAAATGTCAAAACTCGCAGGATGAATAGCAATAATTAGCGATTCGAATCGCGGCAAGCAGCGGAATTGTGGCATAGAAATGTTGCGGCACAGGTTCGCGCAAAAATTTGCATAAACGCAACGCAACGTTCCAACAGCGGGGTTACTCATTGATGTTTATCTCACGGGTAAAACGCGTACCTTTTTGCGTGATCAGTGACTCCGCCGATTTTCGTGACGGGCGTGCAGCACGTTCTCTACACATTTTCATGTTCAGATTCAGTTCCTCGATGGGGCTGCTTGAGACTGGGAGCACTGGATCGAACGAGTAGGTGCAAATGTGATAGGCTGAATGAATCTAGTATAATTTCCTACTGTTGAACTGCCTTGGTCCTAATTAATTGTTCAACAAAACTGCTGCTGACAAATCAAGCCTGGTATCATAGCGCAGCATCATCAAACGTTGACTAGTCTGAGAGTTTCTGTTCCTAAGTTTAAATGTGAAATGCTAAACGGAAGTCTGAAGCCGAAGAACACTTTTGGTGAACTCAAGCGAACCGAAATGATCCACTCTTGAATCCTGTCCTCGAGGCTGCCATTTCAACATGAACAACTATCTACAAAAATCGATATAAAACTTTTAAGTAAATTGCCACATTTTTTTCGATTGCGTGTGATCGTGTCACCGCGCGAACCGTACTGAAGATTAAAAATGCAGTAGAAAGCGCACGGAGGGAAACGAAAACGCCGCCGGGAACCCGCTGGACCAACCAACCACGGTCAAAGCTGGCATTTTCCTATTTGACTGCCAACCGAAACCATCGAGGACACTCGCATCATGGTTTCGAGCGGCGAGCGCAAAAGCTTCTCGCCCATCGTCACCGGGCGCAAAAATGGACGATTTTGGGGAAAATGGGAAAAGTCTCCTCCCTTACGCTGTCGAAAGCGGAAACAAATGGATTTAGTTTTTTATTTTTACGTTTTATTCCGCCTTCCGATGTGGTTCATCCCTTCATCCCTTTCGGCGGGCGGGCGGACTGGCAGCGGCGAGGACTATTTTTCATCTCCCTGCACGGAGGCTGCCCTCCAATGATGCTTTCTTTTTTCCCTCCCCCGTTTGAATTGACGTTGAAAAATAGATCAAATCACGCACATTTCGGATTTCGATCCCAATGAAACGTTCGCAAACGTGATGCCCCACCGGCCGCTTCCGGGGTGGACACTGGCCGGAGTTCTCGTCTCGCCGCCCCCGGGCCAGCCCGCTGGCCTCTCCCCCTTCTGCCGGGGCAGCCGGCAGTCGATGCTGGAGGAAAAACAAAGAAACAGAAGCAGCAAGGGGAGAAAACAATAAGCTCGTCCCGGCGTCTTTCCGGTGATTTTCGTTTTCTTATGTCGCCCGCGCCCAGCCCGGGCGGTGTCTTCGGCCCTTGATGATTTACGACATTACCGTCCAGGGAGTGGGAAGATTTCCGATCGCCGCAGTCGAATGCGATCGAGCGGAAGCAATCAATTCGTCTCCGGCAGTTCGTCCACCGGCCATTATGATGAATCATTCAGCCACCGGGGAGTGGGCCGGGCTCGGTAACAAGGGAAGCAAAACATACGAAAGAGAGAGAGAGAGAGGGGGGGAGCGAGAGAAAAAAGACAAGCAAAGCAGGGAAGCAGCAGATGCCGCCAGCAGGCCGCGTCGAAGCGTGAAATCGATGGACATTCAAATCAATGTCCACCGGAAGCGCTCTCATTAAGACGCGCAGCAAGCAAGTGGAGAGCTGGTAGAGAGCCTCACACTTGAGAACAACCGGGCCAGGGACGCAAATCCACTATTTGCTTACACTTTTTTTTTATCCCCTCCCCCCGCCAGTAGCGGAAAGGTAAATAATTCGTAGCAAATCGCTTAAAGTGCGCTTTTCCGTGGGGCCGAAGCGCGGGACCGAAACTCACGGAAAAGATGCACAAGCAACGGACCGAAGAGGGTAATAATGTTCTTATGATGAATAGAGGCCCAGGTCTGTTTTGGGCATGTGTCCGTGATTGATTGTTTCTGATTTAACGGTTTGTTTTTCATCCGCCCACGGTTCGTCCGCACACGGTTCGCCCGGGAAAGGTTTGGAAAGCGCCGTCGTTGTGCCGGTTGAATCATTAGTGCCATTTATCAAACTCTTCTGGCGCAGTACTACATAGATTGACCGTAATAAACAAACATACCAAAACGCAGTAATTTATGTTGGCGCTGATCGCATTTCTCGCAGGAGGAGGAAAGCTTTTCGCAGTCTCGTTCGTCTTAATTTTGTATTTACAAACGTTACTTCTGCCATTGTTGAATTGAATTGAGTAGCAGCAGCACTTTCTAATTGTACAAATATTAGATGACTTATTAGTAATGTTTCATTTAACTTTTTCTAACAAACGAATGTGGAATCATCGCAAGCTTCAGAACGTCTTGAAACAAAAAAAAAGGAATATACCACACTGGTGGCACATTCCAAGAAAACTTCATCTTGTAGAAGAAAAAAAAATGTTGGGCTTTTTGCTTTCCACCGCAGGATCCTCAGGATCGGGCTTACAGTTTAATTTTGAACGGTACAATAGCGACGGGCCACAGCTGCCAATATCACCGACTTCCGTAGTTCGGTAGCAGGATCTCATCGCGTCACGGGCTTCATTTTCGGCGGAAAATCTTCATCTCTCTCTTCACTCCCCAACTCCGCACTTTCCTACAGCTGGCTCACAGGTCTATCTCCTCCGGGAATGAGACATACAAAAGCCAAGAAAAAGATTATTGAATTCCACATCGCGGCACCGGAAAAATGTGATCGCAATTTGTTTCTTTTGGCTTATTTTTTTTATTATGTTTTTTTTTTACATTCATTCAATTCAATGCAATGATGGTGGCACAAATTTATCATAGTAACACTTTCCTAAATGTAGTTGAATAACCATTGTTTAACTCTTAGTCCTAAACAATAGCAATCTTAACATTATGAAACATTAAGAAGAGGAAGATGGACACTGAACAGTTGTACCCGAACATACTGCATGTTCTAGCAATCCTAATAGATGTTTATAAGTTCCAACATTTTCCAAACCCATATTCACTCGCAACAACGAGAAACAACGCTTTGGAAACCTATTTTCGCTAGGCACTATCTTTTTTGTTAATACCTCACACAACAATGCCGACCCTGTGGCCCTCTTGCCTCTGCCCACCCCCATTGCGCACAAATCGACCATTTGTGCCAACCTCCCGGTCCCGGAAGCCTCAGCTACGACGTACCGTCCCTAATTAGCATCTCCGCCAGCCCCAGCCGCAGCCCTCCAGGTCGGGTGGAAACATTCATTCGCCAGGAGAGCTATTATCTTCCGCACGAATCCGACAGCGGAGCGGAGCCAGGAGCCTAAAGCTGTACAGCGTTGCCGGTGTGGTCGGTGTGCTGTTGCATTCACTCGACGAATTATGAAAACCATAAACCAGGCTCTTAAGGTTTGCTGCCGCTGCTGCACAAAACTGACGCCGGCCGTATTAGCGTCTTATCATCGCAGCCAAGATGTGTTCCGGCGAGCACCTTGAATAGTGGCATGTTCCCGGACCGGGCTGCCGGAGGTTGGGCTAGGATTCTTAATTGAATAACTCAGACCACCCGTAAGAGGCCAGAGCGAGCGGACGAGCCGGGACGAGGCGAGGGCACGGGTGAGTAATTGACGACACAGTACCCTAGTAGCCCGCATATTCAACATTCATGGCGGCACGAAGCGAAGATATTTGTGCTGTTTACTGAGCCGTTTCGGGGCCGGGGCCGGTCGGAGCGCGGTCGGGGTGCGGTGCGCCCGCTCCAGCCTCGACGGTTCCGACCACTGCGCGGATAATGAAACCACAGCATAATACAGCATTGCAGACCGCATCACTCAGCAACGGGCCCCGGCGTGTACCGTACCTGGTCGGTTCATCTCTAGCCAAACAATGCCCCGCCCGCCTTCATGGCCCCCATCACGCCCTACGCTTCGGGGGGAATATCATTGCCTGTCAGGACATTCCAAGGGTGGATGAAAATATGATTTTC
>JAOEFI010000003.1:17256502-17268962 GCA_034621735.1 Anopheles plumbeus
TTTCTAGCCGATGTAACCGCAACCCACTGCTGAGGTGCAAACAAGTTGAAGTTATTCTTTACTTTCCGGGAAGCAAGCGTTTATATCGCCTTGTTTGTTGCTTCAAGCCGAATTTGCCTCAAGTGCGTGAAAGTAAATTAGAAAATAGAACATATGCTGTACTAAACGGCACTCCTTAACCCACTTATGGGGTGCCTTTTTTCTCCTACAATCAGTCGTCCCGGTTGTAATCCTCTTAATTAAATAAGGATTTTCCTTGTTCTGGCAGTACTTGTAAAAACATATTGAAACACTAAAAGGCTGAAATTCTCCACCCTGAAAGCTAATTCTACAAACATACAGCGAGGCTAACAGAGGCAGAACTGATTCCGCCTGTTGTGACTTGATTAATGAGGTCCCAGTGCATCCGAGAATGAATGGCACATTGGTTCGAAACAATCATCGGCCTGTATTCGGTGCAGACAGCAGGTTCTACTAACGATAGAACATTTCCAATCTGCCAACGCTAATGGAACGCATCGGTTGAATCGAACAATAATATTGATCGAACGCGCGCCCGGGACTTATTGTGAATTCGATTTAAATGCGTACCAACAGGCCGATGATGTTGGTTGAGCGATTGCGCAAAAAACGGCCACGCCACGTGAAAGTTGAAAATGAATGAAAATCTCTTTACTGCACTGCACTGCACCGGAAGTTAGCAGAATTGCAAATTAATGATGATCGCGCGCACTAGCTAAACAATGTGTATCGATGGCGTACACTAATTAATGATTTTCCATTTTCCATGTCTGTAAAGATTTTCCACCCGGAACACATTTTGAAAAGGAGTATTTTCTACTGTGATAACATTTGCTCTAATTTACTCCGTTTTTAATATCAATATGTGTTAACATGCATCTGATAATGAATATGCAACTAAACAAAATTAATGCAAAAATGCGCAAAAACGGTGTGTTTATCTAATGCTTCAGCATTACCAATGCTCCCTGTAAACTTTTGAAATTTATGGTTTTGTTTTTTCAAGTCCATTACTTGCCAATTCGCCAGTCGAACGCTAACCAAATCCTTGAAACTCTTTGCTACCATCGAGCACCGAATAAATCTGCTGTTTATTATGCTTGAAAATCCGTTGAAATCGTTAATGCAAATGCAGCATAATTAACATCTAGGGGGAAAAAAAGATTTGTTCTTCACGCAATGTATGAAATGATTATCGCAATCAAGCCAAACAGTCGCCCCCTTTCCAACGCAAAGCTGAATGAAGAGTGTTACCATTTTGCGCGCCTCGTTGGAAATAAATAGCTTTTTCTGGAAAATGAATCGTTGGCTCATCTCTTATGTAACATTTCCCGAATCATATTCAACCGACAAAATGTGTTTTGCGTGTCGCTACGTTTGCCACAAAGGCACTGCGAAGGGTAACGGATGGCACGGATGGCATCCGTTAAGCTTGACGGATTCAGAAAGCTTCGATGCATTTATCTCTAAATTGAATGTTACGGCAGGAAAATTACAATAAACTCTACGCTCTGGAAGGAAAGACTTATTCTGAATTGTTTTTTCGTGCGACCTTAAAGACTCATGCAAGTTAAACAAAAAGAACCTAACAGTAAGCATTCGTCGTCGTACGGTTTTATTCTACTTTTCTGTTATGACAGATCCGCGAATTCTTCGATTACATAAAGCTTACTTTTCCTGCGACATTGTTACTCTACAGCTTCCACGTTCACTTCCACCACCAGCACACCAAGCCAGCTGCCACGTGTTGGCCGAAAACGCATCACGTATGTGCCGTCAAAGTGTCATGACATCGGCGCTTGACCGCTTTCCCGCTTCCCAACTTCCGCAGTGCTGCGCAGTGCTACCCCGGAAAAGGTGCATCTTTTTCTGCAACTTTAATCCAGCAGTCCTTTCGTTCCGCACTCCGGAAGGACCCACTGGCCATTAACGATGCTTTTAACTGAACAGGACAATGGTAATAAAAATGGTTTCTGTTTTGCTAAGAAACGGGAATGTACATTTCGTCCTTTTGACACAATGGCATTTTCTGCCACCAACCATTAACGATCATCGTAAAAATGTCCATTTATAAGCGAACGGTCCGGAGCGTGACGCACAGTTTAACAACCACACGAAGTTAATTTATTTTTATGCTTGTGTGTCATGCTTGTTTTGTTTAGAGAAGCAATTCAAGCTCCAGTCTGACATATTCTGAACTGTTTAAAAATGGCAGAATTTAACATTTTGGTTTTGAATTTGAAAATCTCGAATCTCGAGTTCTGTATATTTTACTTGAAATTATCATTAGTTAAAAGTACAATCTTTTTGCAATCATGATTAAACCATGTTAGACTTGATCAGATGATTTGACAACGCTTCACACGGGATCGTTTCCTATGGAATACTTTTCTCGCCTTTTTATTCTGCGGACAGCATTTTCCTTTAAAAGCTGTTCAAGAATGTGCCGCTTAAATAATGCAATCGGACACACCCCTGTTTTACGACCAGCGTGCGGCGTTCCTTACCATTTCCGGCAACGGATCTGATACGGAGTCGGGACACTCCCGGTAGGCACCCGCCGTAGGTTTATTTCTTCATTTGGCTACTAAATATGGCGCGCTCACACACACAAACACACAACCCCATATGGCCATAAAATCAGTGAAATGGTGTGACCGAACATTTGTTTCCTTACCTGGAACCGAACGGAGTGAAAAAAGATCCGACTGGCCCGGAACAGGAACGGAGGGGGGGGGGAGGGGCCCGTCTTTCGAAATGCGAAAGATTTCTAAAATGTTCTCTCGTCGTGAGTCGCATTTGCTTTTTATAGCCTTTGCCAGCTGTGCCACCGCAGTTTCGGGTAGGCTGAGGTTTTGTGGGCGATGTTTTTTTTTGTTTTGTTTCTATCGCGCATTCGGCCAGCTTTAAGTTATGCGGAAGATGGAGTGAGTGGGGGAGGGGGGGTAGCGGGTGTGAAGAAAGAAATTTTGCGCTATCTTTGATAGCGTCAGCAGTATTCAGAAAGAAAAACCACCACCAGAAAAACGCCACCCACAGTCGCAAGCGTTTCCATACATGCGGGCACATTATAATGAAGACAAACTTGCTGAGCCTCAAACAGCTTGCTCCACTAAGCGGGAAGACAAATTCCAGCGTCATATTTGCAGGTTTGCGATCCTGTACAAAATGTTTTCTCCAAAAATTCGTTAGCAATATTCAAACATAAAGTTTCCTACGTATTATAGAAAAAGGATATTTAATTTCAGTGTCATGTGATGATACGCTTTGGAAAATACGAATCTATTTGCGATCAATACTGTCGTATACTAATTCTGTGAAGACTGTGATCCTGGGTACTAAGCTTGCGTGTTGCGTGTGGCCAACAAAATACTTTTTCCCCGAGAAAATGTGTCTGTGGTTTGCTCAATGATTAGATACAGTTGAAGAATCGATCTTCTAGAAACGAAAGAAAATGCTTCATTCCGGTGCACTTCCAATCTGCATTTCTCTTCGTGAAACGAACCGAGGGAACGCGCCACTTGTGCTGTAGGCAACGATTACACAGACCGGGTACACGAGCCAATCAATTATATTTCCCGATACGCACAGCTCGAACACGTTCCAGCCATAAAGCGAGCTGAATTATACCCTCACATGTGCTCGAGCATAAAAAGCATGAATCGTAGTGACTGCGGTCAGCTTGGCTCCCGGACCTTCCAAAAGTGTGAGAGTGTAGAATTGGACTCCAGCACTCCACCCAACCCCTTATCGGGGAAATTCCTGTCCCACGCCGTAAAGCACCAGTGCCAGCCCCGGAGGTAGACCCCCGGCTTGTAAACAGTCACCACGGTGGCATTATTCTTTCCACCCTGTCCCATCCCATAAACAAAATGGACGGCATTGGTCCCGGGTGGGTCCGATCGCTACACTTATTGCCACCATTGACGCCGATCGGAAAAGCGACTAGTTTCGCCGGGCTGCCGGTGCCGGTGGAGACGGAAATCAAGACGACGGTACGGTGTGTTGTCCCCCCAGTGGCGCATAAGAAGGAACAACATAACCGAATGGGGCAAAAGAATGAAAAGTGGTGCCGGTGCTGATTAGCGAGGCAGATGGCCCACTTTATGTGGAGCATCAGAGGGCACATTCTGGGCGCTGTTGGATTGGAAAGATATGTTTGTTTACCTTTTGCCCGGTGTGACCCAAGGGAATGGAATGGATGACACTTCTATTAGATCCTTTGAGGGCGAGTTTTAGTTCTTTGACCTGCTTTTCGGAGCAAAGACATTCTATCAGTCACAGTCGTTGAGGCAGACAGTATAATGTCTACATAGTTCAATACTTAAATACAACAAAAGCAGAAGAAGCAATACAAACAAAAATAATATGGGTCTATGTGTGCGTGAACCTGTTCCATAATTCATTTTTATTAACCAACAAGACGAACTAATCGGGATTGTCCCGAAGATGCTGCGGAGTTCATGTAAATGTAAATTTATTCCACATTCCTCGAAAGGTTGAAACAAATAATCACTAGCATCTCGAATAATTCATCTTGCCTGTGTTTACTTAACGGCCCCCCACCCTCAGCAAGTGCAAACCAACATCTTTACATGATGTATTTTATTTCACTTCCCCCACCCCATTCCGCTGCATCTTGGCTCCCCTCCGGCGGATCCATTAAACGCTATTCATGCGCCCCAACCCCACCCCAGGTTACGCTGACCATCCCTTACCCGGGATGGATCCACCTTCGGCGCGGCAAACGGCCCAACGTGACCCATTCGCCGATGATGCCGATGATAATGTTGATGATGGTCGCGCGGAAGTGGAAAGCCACCGCGTGGAAGGCCGGGCTCTATCGCACGGCTTGGCTTTCGGCTCAAAATTAACCCACGCTCGTTGGCCACCCCGATCACGTAGCACGTTTTGCGAAAAATTTATGCCGATTATTGTTTTATGAAACGATTATTATTGGATTGTCTAGTTTATTTGTTAACATCGCTCCGGGGACGTAAAAAAGCGCGCGTGCTTTTGAGCGTCGGCCCAATCGATGGAAGTTATGGGTCCGACCCCGCGGAGCCTTGCCGATTAGCTTGCCGTAGGATAAGCTCAGGTAGGGGGCGGGGCGATATATGTATCGGCGAAATGATAAAGAATTGCCCCGGCGGCCTGCCTGCCTGGCGGGTGTTCCAAGGTTGTACATTTGTAGGTACATGTTCGGTAATATAGAAAACAAACAACTGGATCTCTTCTCACGGGTGGAACCAGGGATTTTTGTGCTATGGCTCCGTATGGTAGGATCATTGCATCTTGAAAACATTGAACCATTTTATGTTGTGACTCAATAACCCGCCCCTAACTTCTTGTGTTGATTTTGATTTTCGTAGGCTTTTCCGTTTACAAACTGAACCATTGAACTGGAATTCGTGCACAAATTTGTTTATTAATAAAACAAACTCAAATTGTTAGAAAAATGTTCCTATGCCTTCGTAAATCAAAAACATACTTTATGAAAACAAAGTTGGATATTGCGGAACTGTTTCTGTAGAATGATTGACTAGGTCCGTGAAACCTTTTTTTAGAACTAGCTTCCTGGAATTCTTTCCTGGCTTTGACTGTGAGGATTTATTTTAGTTTTGTGCTGCCCTTTTACTGATAATAATGAAAAGAGAATGCTTTTTAACACCTCCTTCCATTATATATCGATGATTTCAATGGGCAATGGGCAAAATGTCAGCGGCAGCGTACAATATTTGAAACCCACGGATGGAAAAATCTACTTGGAATTATGTTGTTGATGGGTGTTTTTTTTTTCTCTGGCGTGCTTTTCCAAATGGATCCATAAACGATGCCGGTGCTGCCATTTGACTGTCAACTTTTGATAAACGTGCATATTCCATCAACTTGCGACCCAGCGATCAATATTTTACTCGCAGAACAAAAAAGAAAAAAAAACTACAAACACAAAGGACGGGACATATTCACTCACCGCGGTACTCCCCTGCCATTTCGAAAACGCAAAACAATAGTTTTCCCATGTGTGGAGTACCGGAAATCCCGACTTCCACTTCCGGAGAATGGATGGTAGTTTGTTTTTTTTTTTTGCAGCTGCGAACTCATAAATATTCATCGCCAAAATGTATAATTCACAAATTACAAAATCCGCACCCATCTGCTGCACGCCCGCCGTTCGTGGGGCCGTGGGCCGGTTTTGGGAGGGCGAGGGCGTGAAGGGCGTGCAATTATTTCGCAGCCGTACATCATCTAACGGCTGGCTGACGGGCAGAGACTTGAAAGAATGGCACAAGAAGGTGCCGCCTGTTTTGGGGGGAAAATTGGGTCGTGGGTGGGAGGGAAAACTTTCGCTCCTCCCACCAGCTGAAGCCCCAACCTATTGTTGGATGGTGCGCTCCACAATTTGCTCATTTCATTCCGTTCGCGATTGCAGCAAATCAAACGCTACATTTGCGCTGGACGCGAAGCAACAGCGACCGGAATCGTTTCCGAACAGCAAAGCCTGCAGCCTGGGCTCTCCCCACCACCTATTCTACAGCCACCCCACCACCCCCCTCCCCACCTGTCATAGTCGTGTCCGTCCCGGTTTTCGTTCGATTGTTTGTGATGATTGTTTTTCCACCTCACCGGAAACGAGTCGCGCCGCGTTGGCCATAAACAAGAGGAGGAAGAAGGAAGAAAAAAAAACTACACCGTACCTGATGACAAGGATCCGTCCGTTCGTGGGGTGTGTGTATCGATAAAAATGCCACTCGCCATCAGGGCGTAGTCGGTTCCAAATCAGCATTTCATCGTTCCTGTGATTAATGATCGGAGACGGGAATGGCCCGGGCGAGGGTGGTGAAGAAGGGGGTTGGTGGTGCGAAATGTGTGCGCGTTTTTGCGGACGTTCCCGTTTTTTTTCTTCTTTTCCTTCCCTTTGGTGTTGTTTTCGTCCTTGCCGATGGTTCGGCAACTCCGGAGGAAACTGAAGCTATTGATTAATTGGCACCGGGAGATTAACGGCTCGTGTTTTGCGTCGCTCCGTGCGTATCCAAGAACCTTGTTCTTTCTTACGAAGATCTGACGACAAGAAAAAGTTCCCATGGAGTCCTTTTTCCTCGTAAGAAACGGGTGATATTCGGGCGGAAAAACAGTTGAAACTGTTTTCAGAATGAAATTCCCTCTCAAGCCTATGGTTTTCTAATGTCCATTGAACATATCGGTTCTGATTGCCGAATGGATTATGTTTGAAAGAGTATTCGCTCAACTTCCACATCAGTTCCACATCTCCACTCCAAAGTGCTTCGGGATTTATTTAGAAATATAGTCGAAAAAAAGGTCCCACCGAAAAAAAAAGGATCTCAAGCTCTTCGCCCCAAAAAAACAAGCCATTACCATTATGGCAATGGGTTTCAATAATGGGCCATAAAATGCGCTAATACGAACTTAAGGTCTCAATCCCTTCGGGGGTCTGTTTTGAGCCTATTTTATTTTTAATAGCACTCTATTGGAAGTGATAATATGTTGGCCAGTTAAATAAGTTTTATTGTTTGTTCACAGCCCTGTTTCGCACAACGTTCGTCCTTTCAGTGGAAATAATTCTAATCAACGATAGAAAGATTAACTGAACGCATACAAACCAACGAAATTCCACATTTTTACAAGTTGGCTTCCTTTTCCTGCTTTAACACTTCAACGGATAAAAGGTAGTCCTTCATTTTCGTGTTTCTTTCCATGTTTTTGTACATTTTCCTTTGCACTTGTTTACTTATTCATTATTTATCAAGCCGTTATGAATTACGCTGTCGTTATGGCCCAGTTTCGCCCCGGAAGTATAGTAGAAGGATGCTTTGGTTGTCTGCACGTAAAACTTTGACATACCAGATCCCTATCGTGCGACGGTATGCTTTATTTATCTTTTTAATCCCAGCATCATTAAAAAAACCCATCACGTAATGGCAATTGTGGCCGAAAAACTGATGAGTACTCGGATTGTAGGTGTGCTGCTTTGGGAAATGAAAAATTAATCCCCAAAATCCATCCCCAGGGGGGATGGGGGTGGCAGCCACCTGTCCCGCCTTCTTGGCCATTTTTTTTCCCCTCCCTCCTACCCCCTCGGGTTCCACCCACTAACTTCTTCGATTAATGTGTTTGCCGGTGTCGCCGGGACATCGCCGAGCGTGGCAATAAAAATAATTCTCACGGATTTATTTCCCTACCGACAATTTTTATCGCTCCCGCGGGTACCATGCGAAAGCGGAGCCACACGGAGTGCCCGGCCGGGACCGGAACCCCTCCCCACCCCCACCCGGGACATTATTCTTGCACCTTAAGCGCCCCCCGAGGGTGGACGAAAGGGGGGAGGGCCCTATCGGGCCGCAGCTCCCACTAGTCTTAGTTATGCCCGTCTCGGCTAATCCTTGCGCGTCTTTCGCATCTCGCGCACGAAAGCTAATTAATGTCAGGCTCCCGTCTTAACAACATTATTGAACAACGACGGGGCGGGAACGCGCCGCGAAACGTTCCCCGTGTCGTACAGGTGTCGTAAAGCGAAGGGAAAGCAATAATGGCGACCGTTATAAATTATCTTCCCAGATTTGGCTCACCCCTTTCGGTTCCCCGTTTCTTCCGATGGGAAGCTTTAAAATAAAAGAAAAGGTACGGTGAACCGGAAGGGAGGACTTTAACGAGGATCCCAGCGAGAGGGAAGATAAAATTACCTTCGGTTACGTCACTCCGAGCGGCCGGGAAAAAATGATGCGTCATGCGGATGGCACGCAAACTGCTTCTAAAGAATGAGTTTTTCTTTACCCACTCGAATCATGCTGGTATGTGCAGGAATTAATTAATTATTTCTTTATGTTTAACCATCTTTACAGATTATACTTGCATATAATGTATATCGTGCGTAAGATTTTCACTGTGCATATCCTTAAATGTAAAACATTGAACATTTGGTGTTATATAAAAATCATAAAAAATTAATGTGAATAAAATTAAAATGAAAATCCGTCGACAGATGTTACCATACGCAAAGATATTTGAAATTCAAATTATTTCAAACTTATATCTGCAGTTATAAATGCATCTAATTAAGAACCTAAGCTTCTTATTCAATCTGACGCTGCAAAACTGTTGAAACACTCGAAAGTTGAAATACTTCAACTGATATTAAAAATTAACTTTTCACGCTTAGCTAACCACGAGCCTCCGCGAACGCGCAACTTGCCGCTCCAGCAAGCACGTACACCCTCGAGTGTCATTGTACTCCGAAGCTAATTGAATGTAATCCTGCCCGCAAACCCATATGGCCGTTGGAAAATCTCTTATTATACGGTTCGCTTGTTCGCTTTTTTTTCCATTTTTTGTTTTTTGTTTTGCGCCGCCAACCATGTGAAATCAAACAAACATAAACGAATGCCCATTCTTTACGTATCTTCTACCGCCTGCTTTGATGCTCGCGCTTCGCCCGGTCGCCCGTTCGCCCGGAACCCGCCCGGCGAGAGCGGGAAAGTTCAAAAACAAAATCACAGCAAATCCCCATACACCACGACCACCCACCGCTCCCGGCCGACATCCCAGAGTCAAACGACAAACTCTTCCCATCTCATCCGACCCGGCCGCTCCCTCCCTGCCTCATAACATGTGTTACAGATTGTAATAAGTTTGGGCGAAGCGATTTTCCATTTTCTTTCGCCGCGTCGCGCCAAAAGCCAGCGCTGCTGCCGTGCGGACACGCTTTTCCCCGGCGTGGGGAATATCTGCTTCGCTAATCGGTACAATACTTTGGCGAACGTCCTCCGCTTTCCGTGGCCGCGACGGGGCTGCCTGGCGGCCGGCGGGGCTGATGGTGAAGGAGGCCCTGTTCCTATCACGACCAAGACAAAAACGCCAAGAATCACCCGGCACACATAACATTAGCGTGTGAATATTGAAACAACTTCAAACGACGAAGCGCCGAGCTCGTGTTTGGTTCGCTGTATCATTCCCTCTCTCTCTCTCTAACACGTTGTCTCTCACACACGCTGAAGATATTTCGCCGGGCACAAAGTATTTCCCAATGTCTAAACGATAGCAGGATAGAACGGAGAAGCCACCTTTCGAAGCATCAGCCGGCTTTCGGAACTGTCAATGTAGACTGTATCGTCAGCGTCGTACCGCCCGCGTCCGTGTTTTCCTCGGTGGCCATATGTTTTGAGGTTTTCAAAGAGATTTTCCATGGAGCGAGTGCAGTGGAGGAAAAAGCAGCACCAGAACCAAACGTGGAACAGTTCTTCCAAAAAATAAACGAAAACAAAACTCACAGGACTGATCAAGAGATGTTTGCGGAACTTTTTTCGTTACGTTTTACGTTACCTCCCATATGGCTTTTATCTTTTAACTCACCATCAAGGGACGGGCTGTAATTAAAGTACAGTTTTGTAGCGAAATCTCACATGGGGAAATTTTTCCACGTGTTCTATATCAAATTGAAACAAATTGATTCCGAATTATTCAGCCCATAATTTACTGTTCTTTTATTGCTTCAATTTCATTTTGTTTTTCGCCATTGAACATATTGGTCTTCTACCTAAGCGATTTGGACCGTGCCCTATAGGTTCCGGACGGAATGATAGATATGTTCCAGGCTATAAGCACTTCTATCACATTGTTTTAGCAACTTTTGATTTAAAACTAGTTTATAATGGCCACAAAGACCATAAAAGGACGCGCCGGCAAACCACGCAGACGTCCCCGTATGACTGAATACTGAAGTTTTACGGGACAGTTAACTGTCTTTCCCACTCGAGTTGCAAGAAAAGTGGCCCCTCCCCTGGGGGAAGGGTGGTTTACAACCACTGCTCGGCCAACTGCCTAAAGCAAACAAATAGTTTCTTTTTTACGACTTTTCAACAAATTTCACTGCATAACAAGGGCCAAGCCAAAGACACTGCCATTCCACTGGCACTAGGGGACTGTGTCTCTCGCTCTCTCTCTCCGTCTCTCTGTGGGACTGAACTACCACCGGGACAGTTTGACGATAAGAACTTGTGTCAGTCTTTTCTGCACTTTCTGCAAGAAAGAGCACTCCGGCCTTTGCGCGGCTCATCGAAAAACCGAAGAAGTCGTGGGGATGGGGGCGTGGGACACGGCCGGTTGGTCGTAAGGGAACACACGTAAACACGGCGAGGGGTACGAGAAGGAGCAATAACAAAAAATAAACTTTCCCGGTTATCCGGTGGTAGGGAGAAGGAGTTTATGATTTTGTTGTGGGCCTAGCGGGAGCTTGGCGTACAATAAATGATGCATTATTCACTCCCCGGCGGAAGGGGAAGCGGGCAGCGTAATTCGGCGAAGGGGGAGACATGAATTAATCTTAGCTAAAGTTTTGCCATAAAACCAAGAGCTGCCAGCAAAAACAACGGCAGGATGTCTAACTTTGCTTCACGCCGAGGCAGGAACTACAAACTAAAAACGGGAAAAAAAGTTTTCCACCTCCCAGCATTCAGCCGAAAATGTAAAACTGTGCGAGCTTTGTGTGCGAGTATTGTCCTTTTCGTGAGCATCGTCACCGCGGGAAAGCAGCAACGATCCGATTTGCATGGGACGAAAACAATTTCCCTTGCCAAATTTGACAGATTCTGCTCAAAAACGCAGCGCTCCGTTCACTCCGGGAAAACCGCGCACCGCGCATCCCTGGCAAAAGCTGAGACCGCAGGCTGATGTAAAAGGTAATCAGTTGTTGTGCCGGGAAGTCGCGAGGAAAAGTTAAAATCGGATCAAAGAGGCAGAGCCTCTGAACATATCAAAGAGATGATTAGGAAAAGGAACCATCAACAGGAGTGTTGAGTTGGAACACGCTCTTTACACACGCCAGAGACACTCGAATCTCGCCGGCTACGACCACTCACTTTCAGCGGGCGTCGAGTCCCACCCGTCTGGCTCGAAAGGACGAGCTCCGTCTACGCACCCCCGGCCCTCCCGGGATCCACTTGAGTGGATCACTTAATTTGATTTCAATGGGATCGAGATAATTTTACCGAGCTGGCTACAGCAAGCAGCCAGACCCGACGGTGCCCGGCCCCGGCGTGTACTTGCAAGTATGGCTTCCAATTTACGTTTCATTCAGTGCGCCATTATTCCCCGAATGCCTCGGGGCCAGTTTTTGGCCAACGCCAATCAAACTTGCCGATGCCTTTCAAGATGCGCCCGGTACGGTACGCACTAGCGGAGGGCCTCAATTAAATATGGCCTTGCTCTTGCCCTCGCGCGCACCCCACTCGCCAGACGCCACCCCCCGTGGAAACCCTTTTATGTGTGGCAGTTTTGTGAAGTATTTCTCGGGCGGCTCATCACCGCAACCATCGCCGACGGCCGCCGAGCTGGCCGTGATGGCTGGCAGCTTGCCCGTGGCCCGCCTGCTTTGACGCCTTACAATTCGGGGGGGGGGGGGGGGCTTCTCGTTGGCCCCCCATGG
>JAOEFI010000003.1:17283024-17304948 GCA_034621735.1 Anopheles plumbeus
TCTCTATCTCTCTCTCTCTCTCTCTCTCTCTCTCTCTCTCTCTCTCTCTCTCTCTCTCTCTCTCTCTCTCTCTCTCTTCCCATTACTAGCTTGTAGGTTTCTCATTCACGCATCGATTGCCCTGGCAGACGAACACTACCTAGCACAGCAAAGGACACTGGTTTGGAATTATTCTTATGGAATCCCAACTCCACCCTACCGCATTTGGCGTTAGCAAGCGAATTTCGAAACGGGTGTCAAGATTTAGAATGATAGAAATAAATCGTCTTATTTTATAGTGTTCACAACCGTACGGTGATCGAAAGGGTGGTCGATTGCCCCGAAACCGACTTCTGTTTGCTTTTGTTCTGTATTTCTTGATGCATACGAACGTCCATCTTGGAATAATTTAAGAGTGACCAGGGCGTTTAAATAATAACCATAGATTGGATACCCGTGGGAAAGGTTAGGAAAAAGCTTTTCCGTCGTTTAAATCAACATATAACATAAGCAACATAAACGGTGAGAATACAAAAGCAAAATAAGATTTAGGCAAACCATCGTTTGCGCTGCATCGTTCACACCACCGCTACCGATGATAGTTACTTGTGTCATTTTTTGTTAAGATTTTTTTTTATCTTTTAGATTTAATTTTCTTTTCATCTTGAAACATGAAACCATGACAGCAAAGCAGGTCGGTCCTGTATAAAGGAGCATCCAAAGAGTTCATTGCCAGCTTAGCTACACTACTTGGCATTTTTCTGCTCTTCCTCTTTATATTTTACTCCTATATTTTTTCTCCTTCTCTTCCATTTCTTTTCCTTTTCAACTCTCCGATTTTGGGCTCTCAATTTTCTATTTTCCTGTTCTCTTTCTATTTAAATTGGGCCTTTCCGCAGAAAAACCTTACCCTCCAGGTGAAATGTGAATATCTGTTCAACGTATGCTGCTGAGCTTCTACAGCATGCTGAACATGGATAAATATTTTAGTGTGGTTATGAACATCGCATCAAACACGCAATAAGTACGCTACTAGAACTACTTCCATCCGGCAGCAAAACTATGCAACTTCGCTTCGGAATCGGAATCGATCGAGAGATGGCTGACATCGTGGCTTATGTTACGGCCGCCGGCTTGATGCTGCAGTAATAAAAGATACTAGTGCAAAACACTACCTTTTAGCAATATCGCAAACGTTGCAGCGAAAATGTAGCGAGAGTTGGTAAATAAGTACTGTTTCCATTTTTTTTTTACTTTTCGCCTATTACATATATATACGTACACTTCATTCATATGGTTTCATATAAATATATGTACATATATAGTGTACACACGAGCGAAGGTGTATATAAATTATTGCTTTAAATTGTGGTATAACTACTGAGGGCATTCATACGGTTTGCCATGTTTTCCAATTTATGCCACCTTCACCTTACGAATGACCATTTGTGATAATCCATGTTAGATCTTCACATGCTCTACGTGCAACACTTATAATATTCAGACACTTCAGACAGCTTTCAACCGTATTATGGTTGAAGCACCAGGCGTCTCCATCGCCTTCTACTGCACACGTTAACCAAAAATTTGATATGAAACGATTTGACAATGCATCGAATGCAGTGTCAAATAAAAAAAACAAATTAATAGATGATAGTGTAAACATGTTCGACTCCATGCCTGGATTCACTGATCCGTGATAATTTAACTCATTCGTGCAGTACCAGGCGGCTCCATTATCATAACGAAATTATGAAACCAATATTTTGAAATGAAACAAAGCCAATTGGGAAGTTTCAATTTGTTGAAAAACGGGTTTCGACATGCATTTATTTTTGTGGGAGAAGTTATTGTAGTGTGCCAGCTAGAAATACTTTTGCTAAGAGAAATGAATTTCAGTTGTCTTGGGGCTTGCTGGCTACGTCTTACTTGTTCTGCAAATTGTAAACCCATATTAGTAATGCTTCATTAAAAACGCCCGTTATAAAATAGAAATTTGCATAACTCTCACACATGTTCAGCCCTTTCCTTCGGTATTATATCGTTCCCTGCTTGCCACCTCTTGTTTGTAGTACATGTCCGTGTATATATATATTACTTTTATATTTTTTGTATAATAAATACGTGTATATAAAAAAGACAAGGCATAATAATATATATTTATACATATAAGTGTATATATATCTTGTTTGGGAAAATAATTGAAACACTTTTTTTAGTTATAAAAAAATAGATGCACTTTAAAACAAATTCTTTTTTCAATAGCTTTCACACCCTCTAGTTTTATACGGTTTTGCATTTCATCGTTTGACAAAAATCATTTCAAGTGTTCCTAGTTGCTTCGTGTGTTCTAGTGATCCTTAATGAACCAGCAGTGTTGGTAACGATGTTTCTTTAGTGTTTTGTCGAGATCGTTGCTTGCCTCATCTCTTCCATGCCATTTGCCATCGTCTTTTAGAAATAGAAATGTCTGCGGCATCGGCAATACAGTCGTTGAATCATCCTAACCATTGCATTGTGCATCTAGAGATTCAAACTTCTTTCAGTTTTGAATGTGACGACTGCCCGGCTACTACTGCTGGTAACCGTTCCGAGTAGTTGTGTTGATAACTATCTCAAACATGGACACGCTTTCAGTAACAAGCGGAAATAGCAAGCGTGTCGATGGAGTGTGCACATTACATAGCAGAATAGATAAATATGAGAAAATACACATTCCTTCCTCCACGTCTCGTCTCCTTTGAGAGGCGTTCTATACGCGTTGACGTTGCGTTTTTCTGAATATTATTATGTTCCTTTCTACGGTGCTGGTCAATTTTCTATCGCACTCGTTTCTTTTATGCCGAGCCCATAACTCTAAATAATCTAGAACCAACATTCTTGGAAGAATTCATACTGTGCGGTATTTTCGTAGATGCACTCGCAAAGTTAAAATTTTCTTTACTTTCCGTCCTGCACCATTGTTTGTGAAGAACGTGTTTAAAATATAATTCATTTTATCCTGTCATTTCTGACCAAATCTACAGAGGTATAACTTTTGAGACGTTAAATATTAGGATCAAACTGTGTCAAAAACTCCGTTACCATTATGTATCCTACATTCATATGCGTATAAGTATATCTAAATGCATATATGCATATATGTTTATACAGATGTGTGTATATGATGCATATTGTTACGTTCTTCACTACGGTTCAATGGTTTTGTTCAGTGCTGCGTTGCGCTGGAATACAAGTAAAATATGTAAAAACACGATATATGTACACAAAGTTCACAAAACAGCCCACTTGCGCCTTGTAAGGGGTATAGGAGTAATGGTAGATTTTTTTGCAATACGTTTGCTTCAATGCTCTCCATCGGTAAAACGTAGGACAGCGTATTTAGTTAGGCTCCCGATCGCTGAAAGACTAACCAGAAGTTTCGCAACGCACGACGGGAATGGCGGCCTCGAGTTGTGCAGATATACTTTTTGAAGTTTTATTTCGTTTTTTTTGTAATTTTTTCCTTGCAAGATCTGGATTCAATTCGATTGTTGTCATCTGCTTATGATCTACCTCTGCCCGCAAGTCTTTTCGCATAACTGTAAATACCAAAATAGGTTTATACTTGCATGTCATTTGTTGTATGTTATTTTTGAATAACTCTTATTATATTGTCTTTTCTAACGTTCTCTAGTGCGACTTCATTTTTTGCTCTATTTCCTAAAATGATTTACTCGAACAAATGTCGGTGCAACGAAATGGGGAAGAAATGAATCCTAGTTCACTTATCTAGTACTCAATTGCGAACGATTACATCAGACTCTATACTAGGACTCAGCAAACACTCCGGTAACGGTGTGTGTAAGACGGCATGCAAATAATTATGAACTCAAAGTAGTTGAACTCCCTCTCTCTCTCGCTCTCTCTCGCTTTCTCTCTCTCCCCACACCTCCTCTTTGTAGCAACTATAAAAATGTATCAAATATGAATACAATTTTCCTTTGGGACCTGAAATGTGTAGCAGCGCGTATGTTCTTCTATGTTTTTTAAAGCGTTTCTCAAATGTAAATTGAATCCTATTTTAACTCTGCATTGGCCGCGGGTTCTACGCTCGCAAGTGGATTTAGTGCTTTGATGTTTTTCGTTCCATTTCAAACACCTTCTAGTTAGGTTCGGAAGGTGTACTTTAAAAATGCTTCAAAACATACAAAATGTACGGCTGAGCACGTATAATTTTCTAGCCATCTTCGGGATTCATCGGGTTTTCTCACCGGAAAACTTTTGTCTCATACTTCGAAATGGAAATGAATATATAATCTTTTACATGCTTAGGTCATACAGGGATTAGGAAGACATTAAATGTGAGGCAATTTTTATCCTATTAAAAAAACGGTTTCTAAATCCTATTCCAAAATTTGCTGGCCCTGGTAAACCCTGGTAAAAAAAGTGTAATGAAGAAAAAATAATGAAATAAATCGAAACTATCAAAGTTCAAAATATGCAATAGTTTCGACTGAAAAAAGAGAAATAAATATATGATACGAGCAACACAAATAAACACAAATAAACGAACATTTAACAGGCAAATAAAACTTGTAAAACTTTATTTATTTCACCTTTGTAAATTCCTGGTTGTATAATGTATAGGTATATATATTTATGTATAAATTTTATGTACATTCCTGTGTAAAAGCGAAAAAAATTAACACTAAACATGTGCAAAAGGCACTACAGCAAGATTGAAATTAAAGTTTTACTTTTCGTGATAAAAATCCTGACTTGGGTAAAAATAAAACATATAAAACAATAAAAGAAGCTATCTTGTCTGACCGTTTGGCCGCTTGCGGCACTGTCATTATACGCAGAACTTTTTTTTCTGTTGCTCCAAATATGTGTATAGCTTCATTATCTAAGAATGTTCATCACTACGTGAAATAGGTTAAAAAAAATTATACACTTTGTAGAGCTGCACAATTTATACGAAACATATTTAATTGAAGGACTTCTAGCTACAGAAAAAAAAACTAACCAATTCGATCTACCGTTTCTAACTTTCTAACTTAAAGCGAGTGCGAGTGGCATGGCATTTGTTTCAACGTTCTCAGGGGTTTACGCATTGCTAACATTTCACCTTATCCTTCTTAATGATTCATTTGGTATTGTTTTTCTGTAATTCTTGTTTTTTTCATTTACCGCAATCTCTACTTAGAAGGAAAGCCTAACTAGTCTCCCATGTCGTTGCTATAGGATGTTGTAGATGTCGCATAGCAACCTATTATCATGCCATACTTTTAACTCATGCTCATTTTCCACATGATTTATAATTCCTTCCTGTATGGATTCGTCACTCAAATGCGTTTAAGAATGTTGAATGAAACGGATGAAATGGGAAAACTCATGAATCCAAACGGTATCAAACATTGAAGCCTCGATTTTGCGATAACGGAGAATGAAATGAACGCAGGAAAAGGTTAGGCCTTATTGAAATGTATGAGCTCGTGAATGCAGCTGAACGAAAGAGTTGGGTACGGGCCATGCAGTTGAGATATCCGTAAAATCAATCAATCGAAGATCCCACATAGCATTACATATGCTTCCCTTTCCTGTTATGACGCAACGCAACGTTACTCTTCTCACGTATAAAATCCATTCCCATCCGCAGTTCCCATTCCCACAAGAGCACGGTCGATAAATCTAAATATGAAAACTGTGAGGCAAGAGATTGTTTCACTATTTCGGGTACGTTTGTTTTAAATAGTCCGCCTCTGAGTAAATAAGATATTATTCTTTTCAGATTCTCCTACATGCGAGTGTGATGATTTCTGTGCAATTGATGGCTCTACGATAAAACGGCAATTTGGTGCAGGGCTGATCTCGATCCGTTGGCTGTTTTCTTACAATTTACTACTGTGTCCACACGCTACCAAACGACAAAGCTAGCGTGCGCTAGAGAACGTGTTCCTTTTCGTTTTCGGGGTTTCCTGATAGTTGTATACATAAGAAATATTATAAAATTCGTATTAACTCGGTTTTGTAGGCATGTAAATAGCTTATTTCCTCCGGAAACCCATTGGCTTCACCGTCTGTTATAGCCAGGCAAGGTCGTCCGACGGTTGTCTGGCGTCTGATACTACCGTCCTTGATCGCAATCATTCCCTCCCGTTTTCTCTGTCCATCGCTCTCGATTTGTTTCTCTCACACACACTCTCCTCTTCAGCTTCCAAAACTTTTTCACTCCATTGTTCTTCAATTTTCTTTTTCACTCTTACAATCAAACAATAGATCTGATCAAGGATTTGATGTAAACGGGTTTACTGCAAGATATAATGAGAATCTGGAGAATACAACTTTTAAATTCATTTAAATATTTGTCTACTATGTGT
The DNA here is from genome assembly GCA_034621735.1 of Anopheles plumbeus. Taxonomy (NCBI): domain Eukaryota; kingdom Metazoa; phylum Arthropoda; class Insecta; order Diptera; family Culicidae; genus Anopheles; species Anopheles plumbeus. The sequence continues at coordinate 17,289,369 of JAOEFI010000003.1, forward strand.
TTTTATATAAATATATTGATGCATACGTATATGTATATGGTTCCATACATATTGTTGAATGTTTGTACATACGTCCTCCAGCTGCGTGCATTTTTACGACCGTGGTTGGGTTTGCAAGGTATGTTTTTCAATAGTAAAACTGTATCTGTGATTGTATTATTCAAAAAATCTGTGAATCCCCGCTTCCGCTGACAACTAACCGTTCGCGTAATCCCCACCTTATGTCATGATCGCTAGTGATCAAGGTTTCGTTTACCACTTTCGTCGTCCTTTTTTCTAACTTTATAGCTGCAATGCCAGTTAAAATTGTATAAGTGAGCATTTCATAGATTTAATATTACTCATATTATTATCAGAAGTATTTCAAGAATTATTGTGTGGCTCTATCTGCTTACTCTGTTCTGTTGCGTGTGTCGCCGCTAGTACACGCCTGTGCCCAACTGCCTCGTAAACAGGACGACTATTCTTCGATAAGGAATATATGTATATATAAGAGTGTATGTATGTATGTATTGTATGTATTTATGCATATGTATACATATATTCATTAATATACACAATATACGAACTACAAAAATAGAAAATTCTGCAGACTCGCTGTTAGTTTAAATGTTAAAGCTAAAACTGTACTATACATTAATGTTTTTCTTTTTTTAATATATAACAGCTCCTTATACAGAGGATTCCTCTTTTGTTGGAAAGGGTGTGCGCAATGGTGGTGTATAGGTATGGTTTTTTATGTAAAAGTCAGCAATCAGTTCTGAACTACAAGTTCCTGTTATTTGGATGATTATAGGAAAATTATTGAAACGTATGGAAAGTGTGTAGATTTCCGTGATACTACTCGTGTATATGGCGCGTGCAGGATTGTGTGAAGTTATACGAGAAACCACGACTGCTGCGCGGATTGAGAGAGAATTTATTCGTATAAGAATTAGGAGGTTTAAACATGAATGATTGTATTTTTTTGGAAAATTGTAAATTTTAGCAAGTCCTGTTCGTCGCAAAATTGGATCTAAAGATGTATTTTTAATTTTTTAACACACCTACAAACACACCTAGCAGTGTCTCGAGCAATACATTTAGCAATTATCTACCGAACTGGAAAAAAATACCGCGCAGACTTCGGCTAAGGACCTTTGTCTTATTTTTTTCTTTAAACCATAGTCCATCCAAAGTACCAACTCTCGTTCTCTGGACACATCAAGGGTACATAGTTGAATTATTTTGATTTTGTATTCAACTTAAACACTTTGTTTTTGGAAGAAATACGAAAACCTGATAACAATGCCTTTTTTTCCTGTACGTTGGGTTCCTGATTGTTATTATTATATTACTTTCCGATAGGGAGTAGTAAAAAAAACAGCAAGGATTAACTTTATTGAACATCGATGCCGACCTACTTTCATAATGATGCGCGAGTGCATGTGTGCTTGGATGTATGCATGATATCACCTTATCGAATGAACGGTAATTTGCTTCTTTTGAAAATAGGAAAAAAATACTACATGAATCTCACTTGTCTCAAGAAATCCATTCAATCACCCAAACACAATGCACGCGCATCATTCTGTTTTTGCTTTAACTCCATACAGCAGAGGAACGCAAAATGCACCTATACTACATGCACATGTTCTTTTAGTTCAACCCCATACATTGGGGAAAAGTGGGAAAACTCGCTCGGCAAACTTCGACTGAAAATGTTCATAAAATATTTACCAAAATCTAATTTTTAAAAAGGTCTCCCTCGATAAAATGGCCGTACGATTCTTTGTTGTTACTATTGTTTTTCTTGTAGACAAGTAGAGTGTGAATGTACGACATGTGCTAAATTTGTGTAAGTGTTTTATAATTTTTTATTACTGTTGCTTTTTTTTTTTTCCTGCTTCCCTTCATTATACCTTTCCTATCCGTTATATGTAAATATGTAAAAAAGCTTAATCTCTACTGCGACAAAAATTGGTTCAAATAAGGAACACTACTACAACAACCATAGGTAGATCTTACTTGCTTTTCTGACGTTTCTCCTAAGTTTCGCGGTAACAAAAAATACGTTGGAACAATGATAATCATATTTTTTCAACATATTTTGCTTGTCTTTCCTCCTTCAAAATGGACGCTACAACGTGTTCGTGTTGATTTTTCATTCCTTCTTTGTTCCATCTTTCCTTTGCGATCGCTAAGCAATTAGTTTGTTTTTTCAAAACTTCACTCTTGTTTCTGCTTCACTGTAGTAACGTAAACGCAATTAAGAATATATAATGGAAAAATCTATTCCAAAAGGAATTTTAAAGAATTAAAATATTTCGTTTTTTGACTACAGATGGCACTATGTTGCATGATTATTATTAACTAGCAAATGTATCTCAACTCTGCATTCTATGTAGCAAGGATTGTTATGATTCAAACGATACCACACGCACCCTGAAGTACTCTATCGATTTCACTGTTTCGATATTCGTACTTTTTGTTTGCCAACTTTCAAACATCGAAATAAATGTCCCTTTTATACAGTTCAATTTCCCACCATTGGCATAATGCAACGTATAGAATCAAATTTAATGTAATACGTTATAGGATATTTCTTTTCATTTGATTGAATTGACAAAATACAGATAGTACGAAAACGTCAGCCAGTTTCTAAACTCAATATAAAAAAATCTGTTGCATGACTAACTTATCTCCTGCGTTTTAGATATTGGTGGATAGTTATTCTTTTTGCTTTCTAAAATTGACTTTTTACAATGGGTTTTATTGTAATGTTGATATGTGCTTATGTCTGTTCTATGTGTTCGTCCTGTCGAACTTGGGAAAGTTTAAACGGTACGGAATTACACAAAAACAACTCGAAAACTGAACTGTTGTACTGTTATCTAGTCTCGGCTCGTACTACAGTTTGCTTGGGCGTGGTATCAACCAAGTTTCTTGGACCGAATTATCTAGTTAATTATCAAAAAAATAATTTTGTGAGAACTTACAATTTTTGAATAACTTCATATTTTCGGCATGTTAAACATCGTGACCTAAAGGCCAATCATAGGTGTTGCTGGAAGTATATTACGCATGCCTCTATTAAAACGTGTATATCATTGCTTTCAGAATACCGTAACTTTTTTAATAACTTTCAAGAAGCTCTTCAAATGGAAATTTTGATTAGTTTTTCTTTGTTTTTTATATTTTCCATTTTTGCAAGTAGATGACTATTGCTCTTCTGTGTCCATTTTTATTCATTCGTGGGTATGACTTTTATGAGTTAAGACTTTCCTCAACGTGCAGCAACAAAATCAAGGAAATGTTAAAACGTTGTATAAATACACTAAACTTAGGCCTAGGAAGTTTAGAGCTATATTCTATTTGAAAAAAAAACTAACAACGCTCATAAAAAGTAAAATGATCAAAATCATGTCGTCAATCGAATAAGCTAAAATGATAATGAATCGAATCCATAAATACCATAAAAAGCAAACTAACTATGCATAAATAAATCAATATAAATTCATGTATGTGTATAAAATAAAGCGTATCAAATTCCTTCATTCGTTCAACCTCTAGTTCTCATTTGTGCTTTCAAAAAGACTACGATGCTGCTTATATCCTGAAAAAAACTTTTAAAGAACTGCTTTACTACTACTGAAAAATGTACCATACAAGATGGTGTAGAAAGCATCTGGATGTAGAACGTTGCAAAGTGATTAAAACGCAGAAGGGGCGAAAGAACCAGACAAAGCAGCGCACTTTGTCTCTTCCCGAAAATTCCTGTATTTTAGAAGTATGGATCGCAATCGAGAAACGTGTATAAGTGCCCACGATTGCCATTGACTTTGATCGATATTAATTTGTCAAGGAACTTTCAATGTTTTAGTTCGCGTATGCGATGGATTTGAACTTTAATATTAATATATTACATGTCCTATCTTCTACCGCACATTCCCATGTATGCCTGCTTGGTTTTTCTTGGACTTTTGTATCTCGCTATTTTTGACAGTGTTTGGATTATTTGTTAGAAAAACAAATGTCTTGGACACGTGACCCATGTTTTAAAAGTTGTACCTTTCGGGTTGGGGTATGGAGCGGCGATACGCTTTGTTATGATTTCAATGATTCCTAGTTGGATTAAGAAATGATATTACTGACACCTTGAGAGGACAGCCCTTGTGATGGTAAGTAATATATAATTCCCATCGGATCTCTCTTGCAATCATTTGAATGCCTCTGTGCATTATGCCTTGTAGTTAATATTATATTTCTTTTTCCATGACACACATCTGTCTCTTTCTCCTCTGTTTGTTGTTTCCTGCGGTCGTTGCAATATTTCATTTCATAGGTGTATAAATGTAAAATTTAAGGCAAAAAATATCTCGATTCAAATATAAAATATTTCACTTTGGATTTATTCCCTCTACTATATGCAAAATGGTTTGCTTCCTTCCAGTATATGAATCGAACTTAATGCAACGCCTCCGAAAGTTCTGCACTGCAGCAGGTCATCAGCATCATAAATGATCTTGCACTTGTGAAAGCAAAACAAACCTTCCAAGTCTTTAACAGGAAGCCATTATCGTTTGAAACGCTTTTTTCTCTCGTGTTTTTTTTTTCCGTGGCGTGTCGATCCCACACTTGAAGGAAATTTTATGCTTCGGTTCCATCTCCCACAATTAATAGGCTCATTAATATGCCGCTGTCTTTTGAACATTTTTAACACGCTTAATCATATCACGTCTTTCAACACAGACCACTGCAAATGCATACATACTAGCGTTAGGTTCGTACATTATGTGTGGAATATTACAGGGATCTAATTTTTGAAGAAGAAAAAACATCTCCATCAGAAAAACAAATCTCACAAACTGGACGATTAGTACACTACGCTTTCTCCTCTTGACTAAATAGTTCCAAGTAAACACGTGAAGAACATACAGGCAGAGAACAAAGAGTATGCCATATATTTGTATTCGAAACATACTTTCGTTGTCTACAATTATTGAATCTACTCAATAAATCCTATCCTTTTGCGAATTCTCTGAATAGCCGGATTGAGTGCAAGGAATAGAGCTCAAAGACGATTGATTGTAGAAGATTGTTAAAAACAAATAAACGAATAGAAACAGGATCGAAAAATATACTTTAAGGAGACATATGGCATCTAAGTATTGCTTTCCAAGACCGATTCCTACTTGGAATGAGACATTAACACTACCTAAAATACAAAATCACGCAAGACACTAAAGAAATTTTTTTCTTCGGAGATTCTGTCGTGAGAACACCAGTTCTAAAATCAAACATAAATGTAAGCCATACAAATAGAAATGCAACTTACAGTAAATTGACACAAGAGATTCTGCTATAAAATTAAACTTGAATCCACTATTATGTCTTCTAAATTCACTCGAAATATGATCATAACTGTGTGTGCCTTCCAATCGAACAAGGCACAGACACACAGCGCAGCAGTTGCAGTAGATTGTAGTATGTACGCTGCATTCTGTTCGTTGCTGGTTAGTGCGAAACACGTCATTCTATAACTACATTATTCAAGAACTTTTAGCAAATCGTTTGGAAAATGCTGTAGGTTTATGCATTCTCGTTGTAGGTTACTCGCGGTGAAGTTTAAAAATAGAACTTTGAATCATGTTGTATTTTTTTTACTATTGCGTTTCGCAATTTTTTTCATTTAGGTTTACATCTTGAAGCTCTAATTTTTCATTAAACAAAAAAATATCTGAAGAAAGGCTAGCTCCTTAAACCTAACATTTTAGAGATAATTGAACATTCTATAAAGGAACAAACAGTTGTTCACAAAGTTCTGGCTCCATAAGATATTGAGCGGAACCATTGTGGTCGAAAAAATAACACAAACATAACTGAGTGAAAGGGTGAAAATAAATACTGCTATTTAAATCAAAAAAATTACCTAGTCCGAATCACGCACGTTGTGTCACGTGTGTCTCGCTCCGGAACGGTGGTGGGAGAAAATATTATCGAATAGAAATACATAGTTTCCAGGTGGACTGTTAAATTTCGACGACCTTAGCTTGCGTGTGAGCATACGAAAGACATCGAAATATCAAAAATAAAATAGAAAATACAAGACTACGAGAAATCACAAAATTATGTCTTTCTGTACCACAAAAAATGATTCTATAAGTGAGTCCCGAATGAGAAAATTACTTTTTTAATCATTAACACATCGTTAAAACATTGTTAACCCTATGCTTTTACTTGTAGAAAAATGAATGTAAAATCGGAAAAACATGGAACGGAAAAACGTGAACAAAATTCCGTTAATAACACAGAGCCATAGAATTATAAATGGAGGTAAACATTAAGGTGATGAGGAACGTTGTTTGTAATAAATCGCTTCCAGTGTTCGTCTAGCCTTGCGCAGCGCATATCGTCTATTCATCTGCCACCCTTACCCCTTAATTCGTCTATATGGGAACAACAATCCTTATCGCTATATCCCATGTTTATAAATGATTTGCATCTTTTTAATTTTGCATTTTCTTCAAAAATATAATATTTTGCATTTGTTACGCTTTTGTTTTTGAAGTTCTGACACAAACGCATCATCGTGTTTCCCTTTTGCCATGGCTTCTTACATGGCTGCAGATTGCATTCTTGACAGCGGTGTTGCAACAGGGACAATATTCAATAACGTGTTCCTTTGAAATTGAGACACGAATGCGAGAACCATACGAATGCTAATAGTGGCCAAAAAGGCATTAGGTTCAAAATATTTACTGTGCTACCTGTAAGTTTGCCACCCCAATCTAATCGCTCATCCGGACCTTCGTTTGATTAGATAAAATAGCGTAGTTGTGAGAATTTTATTCACTCTCTACGAATGTACATTTCCTATAATCATGTCGTGAATGTTACATATTTGTGGTGTCGGTTTTGAAGGACTCCTTGTTTGCTTTCTTGTTTATTCCTATGCTTAGTTCAATGATTAAGACGATGTTTCAGCCCCTAGGAAACACTTTTAGTTTTTCAGCCTACTACAAAATTCTTGTTTAGGAAAACAAAAGAGATAACTTTTCTCACATTCGTATTACAAATGCTCTCGCTAAGTAGACGTTAAAACAATAAAATCAGAGATCATTTATACGTTTGTTGTCATCTTTGAATAATAAATATTGATATTATAAGGGAAAAAGTAAACGATTACAAGATGTAAATATTACTAGAGATGATAAAATGTAAAATAGTGATAATCATTGCTATAGAATATTAAATAATATCATTCTACCTTTTATAAGAACATGAACGTTCTGGCAATCGCTCAACGGCGACGCATCGATCACCAGGGTAATAAAAATGAGCATCGGGACAATGACCAAGCCAAAAACTTTGTGCAATCAAAGTAATGGATGCTGTGTAACATACGGTATAATAGTAGCATCTATCCGTCCTTTCTGTTTTTCTGTTTTCTTTTTCTTTTTTTTTGCAGCTGATTGTGCTATGTTCGAGGTGTTTTACAACCGATCTGCACACTGGTCGATAGCTGCTGAAGAAGCTAGTTGCTTCAGCTAAGATGACGATAATGATGAAACAGTTGTCGTTAGCCAGATTGCCGCTCGAGTATTGCAAAACTGCACGCACACTCCCGATGAGCTTCACAAGCAACACACATGTGTTTAGGTTATACTCACGGATGTTCCTTTTGATGATGTTTTTGCTGATAGGCAGGTCAAGTTGTTTGAATAACATATAGCAGGTAGTTCCTAAAACCGCTAAATGCCGACCACTGCTAATGCTATTTAGTGTGCTAATGCTTTTTTCATTCTCCATCGGCCTTCCTCTGCTACTCCGTATTTAATAATTGGGCTTGAGTATTCTTGCACCTGCAGTTGATCACTGAATGTACAGTGTGTTCAAGACAAGCACATGATGATTGTTTTTGGCTAAAGTGACGACATAACCCTCGGACGTAATTTTAAGTCCACAGCAACGGGACACCTGTGAAGGACATATTGAACGAAAAATGTACTCAACCACGAAATGTTGCATCATGCAAGAAAGTTCTGTACTTTGTGTTGATACAGACAAAAAGACAATAAGAGTATAACGCTCTCATCGAATGAAACAGAGTGTGGTACATAAAACTCCTCCTCCTTGTACTCCTAATATGCTTCCTTCCTACCTTGACATACGGACATTCGAATTCTGACTGCAGCTGTCCGTCCTTCGAGTAGCACGCCACATGGAAGCGGTTACCGTGCGAATCACCAATCAGGACGTCACCAGCGTCGGAGATATCGATACCGTTCGGGAAGCAGGTAATTTTCTCACTGCCGATACGATACTTGAACGTACCCTCCTCCGAGAAGACGGCCACGCAGTGGCCTTTGAAGTCACACACGAAGAAATCCGTTCCTACAACAAGAGTACACACATGAGTGAACAGCCGAACGTTGGGAAACTATTTTGACCAACTCTTACCATTGATAGCAATGTCCGACGGTTCGCGCATAAAGTCGCTGCAATCGAACCAGTGTATCAGGTTGCCATCCTCGGAAATGATAAACACCGTCGGCGAAACGCTGTCTACCGCAACAATCAAGCCCTTATTGGTAACAGCCAATCCAGCAACGATGTCAATATATCTGGATAAGACAGGCGAACACAGAACGAATTAAAATAGTGTTGCAATAGTGCAATCGTTCGCCACACTCACCTTATGGCAATCTTCTTGATGAAATGACCATTTTTGGAGAAAATCTGCATTCGCGAGCGTTCGTTGCCTCGATCACAAACGACAAACTTGGCACTGGCCCGCATGACGGCCACCTTGCGGGGATAGAACAGCTGACCCTCTTCCTTACCGGGTACACCGAATGAAAACTTGAACGTTCCATTCTTCTCAAAAATCTCGATACGATGGTTGTTGGTATCCGCGACCACAATCTCCTCCTCTACGCCGAGACAGAAACCGTGCGGTGAGTTGAACTGGCCCTTCGTCTGCCCGAGCGAGCCAAACTTGCAACGTATCTGCATTGGCGTAGCTTTTGTACGCCCATTGACGGACATCGATGGCTGGAAGCGGCTCATTGCCATTTCGCTACCGCTGCCTCCGCTGCTGCTGCCATTCATCGGCCCGTCCATGGGCATGTTCGGGGGAACGGGCATGATGGGTGAGGTGGACCCGGGAAGGACGACGCCGGAGAAATCGTTCATCATTGGCACACTGTCCATGCTCGCGTGGGGCGTCAGGCCCATCGCGCCGTCCTGGCTACCCATGGAGTATTTGGCCAGCGCCTGAATGGCGTGCTGATTGCCGGAAATCAGGTCCGCCAACGTGAAATTCGGCGTTGCAGAGTTGGGCGGCGGATTATTGTTGTTATTGTTGTTGTTGTTGTTGCTGCCGCCGCTATTGACTACGGGAACAATGGAGTCGGTCAGGTCGTTCGACACCGTATCCCCACCGGCCAGGTTGGCTAACCGGTGCAGATTGTACTCGGCAATGCTGGTCAACCCGGGCAGCGTTGGCGGGCCTGCACCAACGTTCACGACACCCGGTGACGGAGTACCAGCGCCCATCGGGCTCGAGCGAGACATCGAGGCAGCCGTTGCCGGTGATTCCGAGGAAAGGACATTTGGCAACATGTACCCGGCTGGACCCAGTGAAGAAATGTCCCCGTCAAACGAAGACTGCATCGACGTTGGCAGCGAGCCGGGACTGCTCGCGGTCACCGAAGCCGTTAATGGACCCTGCGTCAGACCACACCCTCCACTGACCGGCTGATGGCCATGGTGGTTGTGGTGGTGATGGTGATGATGTGGATGTTGAACATCCGGCACTATCATTGGCACCCCGGGCAAGGTGGGCGGAGGAGTGGTTTCGTTTGCGCTCGGCAGCAATGACTCGGTGAGAAATTTGCCGAATAGTTCGGGCACGACCTTCTGGAACTTCTCGTAGTTACTCTGGAACTCGAGGGAAAAGCGCACATCTACCTTCGGCGCCGTGCCCATCAGCTGCGCCAGCTGGGTGCAGATCATGCTCTTCAGGCTCAGCAGTTCCGGCCCGTTGGCCTGATCCAGCACCTTGCGGGCGTACTTGGTGCTCACTTCGATCTTTTCCACCGACTTCTCCACGTTGTCGTACAGATCCATGATCTTCAGTTCGCGCTCCGAATGCAGCTTCTCCAGGTTTTTTAGGGCGTCATCATAGCACTGCTCGAGCACTGCCTTGAAGCTCTGGAAGGATTCGTTGATCAGGCCTCGTGCCGTTTCAAACTGGCTTTGCAGTTCGTGCAACGACGACTCCAACTTGCTCGACGCCTGGTTGCAGTACTCGATCTTGGAGCGCGCATCATTCATCGAGCATTCTAGCTCGAGCCGCATCGGTTTCTCCGCCTCGCTGATGATCTGATAGTTGTGCTCATTGCCCTTGTGCTCGGCGAGCAGACACTCGTTGCACACCGGCATCTGACAGCCGAAGCAAAAGTACTTCAGATTTTCTGTCGCGTGCGTTGTACAGTACAGCGGTTTGTGGATCGCCACCTTTTCCGCCGACTTGCGAAGATCGTCCAGCTGGACAACCTTGTGATCCTCGAAGCAGCGCATGTGCTGGTGCGCGTACTCGCAGCTACCACACAGAAAGTTGGCACAATCGTTACAGCGCGAGACGGCCATCTCCTTGCTCTTGCATGACGTGCAGGCGAGCAGGGCTGGTTCGATCGATGACAGGTCGAGTACATTGCTCAGCATGTAATCCTGGTGCAGGCCGGCCGCACCTTTCGGTCCCACCGGTGTTAGTTGCTTGCAGATAGGACAAACAATTGTGCCGGTGGCACCTTCCGGCTGCTTCTTGTCGCAGGAACTTCCTTCCGCGAGCAGCTTGTCGAGACAGCACTCGCAGAAAACGTGCAGACAAGATAGCACACGGGGCGACGTGAACTTATTTCTGAAACAGGAAAAAGAACCGATTCAGTCCATTGGGACGTTTGTAGGGGGCGCAAAAGATACTCACTGGCATAGGGTACAGTCCTGATCCATCAAGTCGGACAGCGAGCCATTTTCCAGCTGGTAGCCACCGCTGGAACTACCATTCTCGCTCATGCTCCCATTTCCAACCGCTTCCAGCTCCAGCATGTCGTCCAGCTTGAAGGATTCAGGGAACATGCCGCAACTACCGCTGCTGCTAGAGCTGCTGCTGGAGCTGCTGCTGGAACTGCTGGTGCGACTGCTGTTCAGCGACGACCCCACTCCGTTCGCCAGTAGCTGCTGATCCGGCCGAGGAGACAGCGAAGCAACCGCGACACACGGCACCGATGATGCTTGTTGCACCACCGACGCCGATGAACAGATCGCCAGGGCCGTCGATGGGACGGCAGTGGCAGAACCAGAGGACGTTAAAGGCGGCGACGACGATGGCGACGACGACGAGCAGGAGGACGACGGCGAGGGCGAAGGGGACCCTTCCCCTACCCCTATCGTCCTATCTCCTAACTCCGGCGATGCAGCACTAACAGCAGCGGCCGCCACTACCATCGATTGATTCGAGGAGGGCACAACCGAAGGAGGGGTAGCGACGGAAACCGCCGAGGAAAGTCCTAGTGGCTCTGCCACCGCTGACGACGCCGACGATGATGTTACTATCGTAGCCCCTCCGGACGTTGAAATCGCCGCGGACACTAGCGAACTGGCGCTGCCGGCCGCACTTCCGCCGGTATTACTGGTCGGGAAAGAGTACATTTCAACCAACGTCATTGTAACGCCACAAGTTCACAACACTACCACCACCGCAAGGTGCACCACGGAACCACCACCGAAATGTGTACAACGATAGCGACCAGGCCGTTTGCTTTTCCGTTCGGCGAATGTAGACGAATGACTCGTAGAATGCTAAGAACTTACTGTATTAATCCAGAAACTAAACTCGGGCTTCCTTCGCCAAAGGTTTTCCACGAGAAGATGTTCGGGCGCTACCGCCTCAGGAGATATTTGTGGCCTCAAGAGAAGCTTCAAAACGACGACTGTGTTATACCGTCTAGGGATATGCGCTTGTAGGTGGCTTCGATGTTCTTGTTGTGTTGGTGTTGGTTTTTTTACTGCCGATATTGCGCTGCTGCGTTTCTTTGGTACAGTCGGAAGTCAGACCGGCTGGCTTGCTGTTGTAGTTGGCTTACTTCCACAGGCGTACTTAGGTTGTTGTGACTCTTAGCTCAGTACTTCCACTTTCGAATCCAGTGATGACTCGTCAAGTAGCGACAATAACCTTCGCACACAGCTGGTTATTTCAAAATATCTCGCTTTCGGTTCAATGGATGCGCATTAGGCCTGCGTTTTTGTTGTAGGTTTCTGCAGTCTAGCCTAAGATCTGTTTTGAAGGAATAAAAAAGTGTATAGTTATAGTTACAGAATTTCCAGTTTATACATAATGCATTTTAACAAATCTCTGAATTACACTACTGTGCAGACATAGTTAAACTATTGCTGTATTTCCTTCAAAGTAGTAAACTTATGTACACCATCCGGAGCGAATCGAACAGTAATCTGTTGGATGCATTGGCATACATACATTGTAATATTTGTGCTTGTTTTAACCTGACTAATGTCGGTAAAATACTCCAAACCACCACAATCCTAACGAGAGCGGTGAGCAATGCAGCTAGGACACAAGCAGGGAAGGACATCTAAAGGACTTTCGGCCAATATGCAGCTCCATCGGCCACCCCGCTGAACCGAGCATCATCGAGAAATTACATAAATCGATCGATGGCCCGAAGCTAGGAGCCCTGAGCGGGCACATTCTCATTTCCATAAAAGCTAAAGGCTAATCATTTAAATATTCTCGCTTCAGCGAACAAGTGCGTATTACCACTGCAAACGGATGATGATCATTATGTGTGTGTGTCTCCGGAAGGAAGGGTTTATTCCTGAACCATAAAATCGAACTGATTGAAGCACAACCGTGTTATACAACCCGATCCAAACACTCGAGGGAAAACCACTAAGGGAAAACCACTAAGGGAAAATTATTCTAGGAAGTGAGAAAGAAAACCCATACATCGAGTGCCGTTGTGCGTTGCATACTCCGAGGTTTGGCCACGGGCCAACAAAGTTCCCGGCTGACCGATTTTGCGACAACAGTGAATCCTAAGAGGATTGGTCCCGTCGATTCTTAATTTGTGATCTTCCACATCCAGCCAGCCTTCTGCTAGTGATTTGGAACGAGGCTTCGGTGTCCAATCGAACAACATAAATTATTATCCCCTACCAAAAACATTAAACTACTCCAACAGATTACGCTGCAGTCAAATTCAGTGATGTCTGACATCAAAAATGGGAATGATGGGGTACCAAAGGCATCGGCGCTCAGTGCATCCTTATCCAAACAAATCCAACTTAATCCCATTTCCCAAACAACATACGATATATATGTTACTGCACGAGGAACAGCACATTAGTTAAAATCAAACAAGCCAAACAGCATAAGCATCCCATTCTACAACAGGCATAAAAAATCTACAGCAAGCTATGACCAAAAAGCGAATACAGCAGTACGCCTGCAGCGGCTACCAGCCTAACACCAAAATCAATCCTTACCAGCACCATCCGAGCCAATTCGGCTAATGGTGCAGAACGTAGGGAACATTACCGGATGTGGAACGGAACGATAAAATGCGTTGCTTTCACTGCAGCTTTGATTAGACGGACGAGTCTAGGCATGCGATGCTGTTTGCGTTCGAATGCTGGTAACATTCTTGTAGAAGAAGATTTTGTCCATACTTCCATCCGAATATGCCCCGTAATGAGGACAGATCAATCTGAATATTTCGTATTCGGATATTTACGTAAGTACAAAAATGTCTTCGAAGCGTGCGCCACCTTTCCTCAGATTTTCCGTGTTTTTTTTTTTATGTTTGTATGTTTAACTGTCTCATAGAACAAATTAAAACGGAGTAAAACTCACCACAACGGATTCTGAGGAACCACACCCGGTTCTAATCAATTGTCTTCAAATAACGGAGACAATACACAAAAAGGGAATTATGCGACACAGAAAACTAAGTGTTCAACACCGCGAGATCACTTGCTTCCACTTCAGTTCACCGCCAAAATGACAATGAATGTAAACCGAAGCTTGCAGCCTTGATCTATTGCTCATCCCATTGTCACATCACGAACACTAGTGAAGTAGGTATATGTGTGGAAGTACACGGGTTGTACGGGTTGTACGGGTTATACGGGTTGTGCGCTCTTCCGCGCCTGCTAAGACAAAATAACTGTGCGCCTCCATCTTAGCAAGCGCCCCGCGGAGAACCATTCGTTGGCATGGAAACGGTCGGGGTTGTGCAATCCGAACCGAATGCAAACGTGTGGCATTTAAATCATCTGTTCGAAATCTTCAATTTGGTGCTTGACCAGTTGCCCTTAAATATATAATTGGTGTCGTTTTGTGATCCTGAAATGAAAATTGTAACTGAGAGCAATCGGTAACATCATGACACATTCCACTACAGGTAGGATTGGCCAACCCTTCGCCCAACACACGAATTCGTGCAGTCTTCAAAGTCAAAGTAAAAAAGCACCCTTTTGCTTCTCGTATACACTGGACCTCCAATGTTGGCCAGATTGAGTGGCTCGGTCCCGAAAATCGGTCCCCAGCCAAAACTAAGAATGGAACGCTGACACACACATCCTCGCCGACACTAACACACGTGTACGAACCGAACAGAGCGGAAAACGCATGTTCTTCGGCCAGAGGAAAAATTGCATAACCGCCAGTGCTGGGACGAAGAGACAACATTACATCGCGACTCTCTCACACCGCGCCCGTGGAAGCAGCGCAAGAACATTACACCAACGTGTGGGGAAAATGAGTTCAAACACACCCCATTGGCAGTGAAAAATCAACCGAACGGGACTGCAGAAAATCTTATGTTACGATTCGACACTTGCAGTTTCGCAGCCCACGCTTTCCTTCGCACTCCAATCACTATTGGGTCATCTGCTGCACGAAAAACACGTAAATAATTCAAACCATAAAAATTGCACGACCGAGCCCCAATCGATATAAAATGCTGCCGTATGAATGCTTAGATAAACGATTGATTTTCACAGTTACACAATTTCCTCTTTTACTGATCAGTGTATCATATCACTTTGTTATTTTGGGCAGCTTTTGCAGCAACGGAACATAGATTACCATCCACCTGTGCACAGCTCGAAAAACTAAAAATCAGTTTAAATTGTCTCGTTCGATGATGGTATTTTCTCGATGCAGGTAAAATCAATTTTTCTCCGCTTCCACCCAAAAAACACACGCGCACAGGCACAAACCACCCTTTCATCCCCCGCTTAAGTCGAGAACATTCCTTCGGAAGCGTGTCCTCTGTCGCACATGCACTTGAAAAATTTCCAATCGGTGGAAAAGGCGACCCTGTCAGTTTCGTACCACTTACGGCGATGATGAGCGAACCGATGCAGTATGACGACTAGAACAGACAGTGCTGGCACGTCCACTTCTGCTGCTCTTGGAAGGGTGCTTGTTATACTCCCCAGCGGGCAAGAATTGAGCTCCTCTGCAACGTTTCCCGTTGTTTCTCCCCGTTTCAGCCCCTCCTGGCCCACA
>JAOEFI010000003.1:17305048-17312548 GCA_034621735.1 Anopheles plumbeus
GGGGGGAGAAAAAATGCCCCAGCGACCCGTTCACACATCAAGCAGTAATAAAAAAGACTGGGGGGGGGGGGGGGGGAGAAAACGAGCCCGCGATGCTGGCGAGCATGGCTGGCGTTTCCATTCGCTGGGCCGTCGCGCGCTAAACACCAACGAAAATAGAACAACACCCGGCCCGATCGGGTTCGGGTATGCGCACGCAAAACCCGAACGCGGGCACACCAACACCACCACCCCGGGGCGGGTTCGAGCGCCCGAACGGCCGAGCATTTTTAGTTCGATCCAACGGACCCCGGTGCTGCTCGATTCAGTCATCGCTTGCAGTGACACTGAGTTCGACGACGGCCGCCGGATCAGTGCTTACTTTCATTTTCTTGTAGAAGCAGTAAGTGTTCGCCAACCAACGGCCAAGACTTTGTTCTCTGACTTCCCTACAACCTCCCCTACTGGTACACTGGTTTCGCAGGGCGCATTTCCGTTCGGCGGTTCGGTTTGTCCGTCCATCTTGCCGTCTGACTCCACGCCACGGACGATCTGCTGGCGTGGCCTTCACTGAGCCCCTAAACTCACCCGCTTTTTCACTCCCTTTTCTCCGTTACAATGCCGCCCCACCCTCCGGGGGAGGAAGTGTGAAGCTCTGTGGTTTCTATTGAGCAAGCAAAAAACAAACCCCCAAGTGTCGCTCCCTCTGTGTTCTGTGCACTAGAAACACTGGCGAAAAAGAAGAAGAATGAGCTCAAAACTGTGCGAAAATGGAGCTGCTCGAGAAGCGTGCGGGAGTAAAGCGGCCGTCCACCAGCACCGAGCGTAGTACCTACGCTATGTGTGCGAACTGTGATACTCGGACGGACAGGACGTCATGGTGAAAAATCACTGCGAAAGTTATATAACACCGTAAACGCCCATCATGGGACCTCCCCCCAGAAGGGTCACCTGTTGCACACGTTGCCAATACTTTCGGTCCGCCCTGACCTGTTCGGCACGGAAAAGGGTTCCGACACCATGAGACTGATACGGTAGTGCATAGAGAGATAGAGAGAACGATAAAACCAATAAGTGCTGCCACGTTATGGATATATTTCTGTAGGCATTTTCACCCGTTGATCATCGTAAAGTGTGTTTACAGTCGACAATGGTTGGAGCCCAAGTTTCGGTAGTGCAGTACTGTAGTATGTAGGTAGCGCTACAGAGGCAGCACCCGGAGCAGTACTTGCAGTAGCAGCACCAGGAGCAGCTTCCGTTCGATGTGGTGTGCGGTGTTCTGCGCTAAGGCTGAGCTAGAGATGTTGAGCTATATTTACCGCCATCGGGGTTTTTTTTTTTTTATTTGCTGCTCGGAGTTTCTCCTTCCGGCCGCAAGGCTCGACGGCAAATACTAGAGGCCGAATGGTGCGGCCGAGTGCGCAGTCGCTGTCCGCCCTTTGCAGCTGCACTGTGAACCGTTGTTGACCGATTCGCGTACATGTTTCCCTGTGGCTGCTTGTGACACATTCGGAAAATGGTGGTTCCTTCGGCAAACCTGAAGCTTTGGCGTAGCATGCTATGTTACAAGTTTCGGCCATGGGTCGCCATTTAGAGAAGCACCCTCGTCTGCTCAGGCACCGTCCGGTGGGATATTTATCGTCCCCTACACAGTTGCGCCGGAGAGTTGGGCCTCACCCGCTGGGAAAGTGTGACGTGCACACATTCCAGTCTGTGGCTCCATTACGCTCGCTTCCGGCGCAAGCGCATCGCGAATCGCCGACCATCCGCAGTGGCCGGATCGGCCCAGATATGGTTTGCCAGAACGTGGTACAAATCGCACAGCATAACATGGCTGCTGCCGATTGTTTTCTCGCATCTCCCAAAATAGCACACTTTTCTTTGCTTCACCACCTAGTTCGCAGCGTGTGCGCACGTTGAGCATGCGCGCCTGCGCATTCAAGGAGGACTAAATGAAGAAGGAAAAAAACCACACACACACACAACAAACATAGACGAACCACAGCGAGAGCATTGGCAAAAAAAAAACCCCCCGACCACAACCCACCGTCGATGACGAAAACTCGGCAAATGTGGTACGCTTTCCGTGCGGCGAAGGGGTGCGTTTAAATTTAGACTTTTTCTTTGCCTTCGACGGCCTGTTGCCTCTTTGCCGGGGGCGGTTTTTTGGACCGGTGTAGCCCCCACCCCGGGTAGGGAATGCGAACACCGATGGTGACATTTTATGTGCCTCCGTCTTTCTTCTTGTTACCGGCGGGCAAGAAATACGTGGGATGTATTTTGTAATCGTTGGCGAGGTTTTTTGGTTGGATTTTTCCACCCCACTCATTTTCCGATCACCGGCAGACGGCAGATGGGGCGTAGACTTTGTACGATGCTTGCCAGCATGACTGGTTCAACGGTGTGCCGAGAGAATTCCAGGGGGATAATTTTTCACTGGACAACTGGGGGCAGTGAACGGGTTTTCCGTACGACTGCGGAGTAGTAAAACTTTTCGCTTTCGTTAGTCGTTTGTTCGTTCTGTAGCACGTAATCCTTGACGTAGCAAATAAAAAAAAGAAGACATTGCATCTATATTTAGATCTGTGCCATCGCTTCCCTCTAGCGGGGCTCTACTGTTTGGGGAAATTGCTTTGCATTTCTGTGAATTTACAAAAAAAGGCTGGTTATGTTAGGGGTAAACATTGTGTTTACAAAAGAAAAGCGAATGCGAAATATATTTATATCTGTTGTCCTTTCTTTTTTGACGAGATTTTGTTTAGTATTTTTTTTTTTTTAAGTAGGAAGAATTTTGTTTACAAAACGTCAACCGAACCGTCAATTCATTTGAAATTTGAAAACAACACGGAAAGAACCAGACGCCCCGTTTATATAACTGTTCGATGTCCGCCAAACCTGTGCGCGAATGCCCTTTCCCGAATCCTCCCTTCCGTAGAACAACGCGTACCGTACTTACTTCAATTGATTTTTTCTTCTCTCCGTCCCTTTTCCCCAACCCGCAGGTCTTAGCGTACCCCTGCCACCATGTCTGACGATGAAGAGTATTCGTAAGTATTGCCCGGCCACGCATTAACGATCGCACCTCAGCCAAACGAACCGAACCGAAGCGCACTGTACTGCCGTTGGCCGTTCGGCACCACTCGCCCACCATTCCGTAGTTACTTTGGATTTTGTGTTGTTCCGTAATTTTGTTCCACCCCGTTATCTGTTCACCAGTTTTGCGAACTGTCGTTTGCAACTACCGTTTTTGTTTCGTTTCTTTTCTGCGTAGTTTTTACTGTAATTTTTCCACGTTACTTGTTATCTATTTTTCGCTCCCGTTCAACAGCTGTAATCTTAATAAACGTTTTTTTTTTCGTAACATTTTTTGTGACTCCTTTTGTTACGCCGTACACTTTTTGTCTCCCGTTCGCTCCCTTTCTCTTTCGTTTGCTATGCATCTTTGCCATAGTGTCCGTGTTTTATCCGTTCTGTGTTATCACTTTCCTTCAATGCCGTTTACTAGTTTGAGTTTTGTACGTTTCTGTTTCACTTCATTCCGTGTTTCACTTTGATCCTACCTTTTCTCATGTCCTACTTATTTACGATTAGTATTAAACGCTCCCCCTCTAGCCACGCCAACGATGAAACAAAAAGTGAAGGACACTTTTTCTCCCACCCGCCACCTTCCTGTAGCGTTTCGTGTTGATGCCTTTCGTTTCCACCCCATTTGGCCCCGTGTTGCAAAGTTCCACCGCCT
Organism: Anopheles plumbeus; assembly: GCA_034621735.1. Taxonomy (NCBI): domain Eukaryota; kingdom Metazoa; phylum Arthropoda; class Insecta; order Diptera; family Culicidae; genus Anopheles; species Anopheles plumbeus. Next base: position 17,308,767 of record JAOEFI010000003.1, read on the forward strand.
TCCCTATCCATTACGGCTATTATGTTGATGAATAGTTTTGTTTACGTTTTTCTTTTTGGTTTTTTTTTAAGATCTTTTATCTGTTAGCTTTTAGTTTGAAATCCCTCCACATGTAGCTTTATCGTTACAAACTGCCAACGGTGTTGTTTTGTTTCGCTGTTTTCCATCACGTATCTTTGGAGCTTTTGCGTACACTTCTATCTTTTGTTATCTAGTTTTGTAAGCATTTCTTTTACTAAGTGTGAACAGGAATTTGTTCTGGCTTTCCTAAAGGTAACGGGTACCAGAAGCAATCAATTTTTTGCAATGGTAAAACTGTGTTTTTTTTATGTTAGGAATTGAGTTGTTTTAGTTTTGTTTAGTTATTTTTATCGGTTCAGCGTACAAGATGGGTTTTCTCCAGTTCCTGGTCAAATCGTCTAAGAGTCAGTTCAACTTGTTCCAGCGTTCGCATTTTGGGAAATGGGTTTTCCGTCAACCTTTAGCCTCGTCTTCTTGGTTACTTTTTTCGGCATTCGGGCAAACGGTCAAGCGATCGGATCGTATCAAAATTTACTTACTCCAACGAGTATGTGTGTGTTTTTTTTTTATTTAATCCAATCCCTTTCTCAACCCACATATTTCTTTTAGCTCGGAGGAGGAGGTCGTCGAGGAAACCAAAGAAGAACAGTAAGTTCAGCCGACCGCGCCAAGAAATGGCACATTTGAGGCTCAGTAGTCGTAAAATATCTTTCGCTCTCAATCAATCTCAATCTCTCTCTCTCTCTCTCTCTGTCTCTCTCTCTCTCTCTCTTGCTGTCCCTCTCTACTGCTCTCTGTCTCAATATCTCCGGAAAAGTATATATTGTCCTTCTGTATCTTTTTTTTTTCTCTTTTGCGCCTGCAATCGCTGACTTAACTTTCCTTCGTTGCGATGCGTTCCGTTTCCAAAGCAAGTTGTAAAATACAGTTTCCATTTGAGTTATATGAATTACTATTTCTGGTTGAGCCTGAATCAATCAACAATTTTGCAACCAAGTTGAAGGTTATCACCACCTTCAACATATTTTTTACGTTACTTGAATGTTGTAGGCCGATAGGATGATCAATAATAGCTCGACATTTCCGTTGTACGCATTTATGTAGGGTTTATCGAAACCACTATAAAGTAGATACAGCACTAACTACGTATATGCAAGCGACGCTCTAACTTCGTTAACCGGCAGCGTTAGGAAGATCGCTTGAAGTAACATCTTTCTGTTGCAACAGTCAAATAAAACCACAAACAATAGTTAAACTACTGGATCGCCTTACGTGCATTGCAAAGCGGTTTTCCGAGCGGTATATTATCTACGGGTTCAAACATCAGTATTGTAACTTAGAAAAGTTGAAAGGAAAGCTTCCCATGTTCAACAACGGTCGTCAATAAATAGAGACCAAACTGTTTATCTCTCTCTGTCTCTTGTTCTCTTTATCCAACGATAGTCAGCAGTGACAATACACTTGCAGACGGTTGAAGTTTTTCCTACAACCGAACTGGAAGCATTGTAATCACTATCGTTCTTTTATAGAACGATGGGAAGTGAAAATTAAATTGAAAATAAAAGATCGTGTCACATGAACGACAAATTTGAGAAAAAATTATGATCAATGCATCTCTTGCCGTCTATCTCTTTCACACGTATACACCTAACTGCAATTCCACTGCAATACTACCAAGCAGCACACTTACCACTACTAGTGAGGCACTGCACATCTGCGTGTGAAGCAATCTGCAACCGTGCACTTTCCTTTGATTTATAAAAAAAGAAGAACGCATTCATGCACATGCAATATTTCCAAACTTTCAACTATCTATCCCCCCCCCCCGCCCCTACCCTTTACTACCGACGCCAAACACCCCACCCAAAACTCTCACCCAACCTTTTCCAACGCATTTTACTTCTGTCCCTCAATTGCGCCCTTTTTTTAAAAAAAAAAAACCCCTACGACAACGAAGAAAATTTCTAAACGTAGAATTTTCTCTCTATTTCCAGGAAGTAAGTCCACGACTTTCTAGTTTAGCTAGTTAATCCTGTCCAGAACATTCCCCATTATTGTTAATATCATATGTTCCACCACCACCACCACCGCCACATCCCCGTGAACGTGTTGCTTCCGAATAGTAACAGCCATGCAACCTAGAACGGCTAGTGTTAGTGGTTTCAGGATAGTTTAGAAAGTATGCCAGCCCAACCACACACACACACGTTGAAAAAGGAAACTGAAAAAGAAAAACCAATCGAAATAGGAAACCGTGCGCTATTGAGAATGCCACGATGTTTGTGGTGAAGGAAGTACACACGAGCGGAATCCCAACGCCATTGTTCCGTGTTGCGATCGTGGTCCGTTCCCACCCTCTGTGTGTGTATTCGCGTGTGTGTGTGTGTATGTGCGTATCTGCGGGTGCGTGCGTAGTGTGGGTGCCTCGGGGTGCAAGGGGTATCACAAGCATCCTTGGAGTGTTATAACCGGAACCTGACCGAGGACCATATTTTTGTCGGTAAACATTTTCCAGCTCTTCTTTTCACCTTCTTTTTATTGTAGATCATATTTTTGAACACACATAATTTTTCCTTTCGATTTTTTTGTTTCACGCTCCCAAACATTAAAACCCCTTGTTCTGCTGTGTAGGCACAAAAGCCACACAAAAGAGAGATATACTGCGTACAGGGAGATTGTCGCTTTCGGGTTTGGAGTTTTAATGGACAGATACCGATTGGAAGCACACTCGAAGAAATGCTCGATTTAGGAAGACTGCAATCTCCCCCGCATTAGGACTGAATTTGAATGTGCAAAAAAAAAAAAAAAAAGCTCACGTTTAAACAAATTTCAAATATATTTTGTACATATCAGCTACGGCTATGGAGTATCAGGCCTAACAGTGCTTCAACTGTAATGTCATCTGGCCACCTAAATTATCCATCCATCGATCGCTCCGCAAGGAGTCAGCCGAGAAGAGGCAAACTCATACAAATATGAAGGCTTCGTTGACGCTTAGAATCGCACCAATGGGAAACTGGATTGTTCTCCAGTATGGAAGGAAAACTTGGCCCCAGTTCGGAATGGTTTTTTTTTTCTTCTTCTTGTTGTGTTCATTGCTAGATGCAACACGGAATGCAGCAGCAAAATGCAGTCGGTTGTTGTGGAAGTATCAATTGAATGGCACACACGATGCGTTCGCCTAACGCTTCCCTAGATCGAAGAAATCAGCCCGTTGTACTAATCGCGTGTTACATAAGATAGCTGCTAATCACCTGTAGAGTACTAGCAAGCAAGCAAGCATTCCCGTGCAGTGCCGCGTTGGTCAGGGAAGTCAGCACAGCACATGATCGAGCGACGGCACCCGTGTTTGGCCAAACCCGGCTGGCGATGATGATCATTGTTCCTTATCCCTAATTCCTGGTCGGGCGCCACCGGTCCGTGGCTGCCCCGTAGGATGACCCTCGATACACGAGAGAATGCACTGAGTGTCAGCGAGTCGACGGCGGGAAATGTACTCGATTGATGGCACCATCAATCGGAACGCTTTTGGCGGGTCGAATTCGGCCAAAAACAACTGCCGCTCCTCATCATTGCTGTGCGCTCTGGTGACCAACCAACCAAACCGAGGGATGAATGGCATCCCGGACCTTCCCCACACGTTCCCACCACCCTTTTTTCTCTAGATTTAAGTGTTCTTTTTTCTTCTACCCTTTTTTGTTTTGTTTTTATCTGTACATAAGCAATATAGTACACCGTTTTGATATTGTTTTTTTTTTCTC
>JAOEFI010000003.1:17328179-17344980 GCA_034621735.1 Anopheles plumbeus
CACTAGAAACGTGCCCATCATTAAGCATCATCGTAGACGTACGCATTTGTGTTCGATAAGAGAGAGTGTTTGATGGAAATTTAATGCTAACAAATGCGGAAAAGTTCACGATCGTCCATCATGCCAATGCTCCAGCTCAAAGTGGATAAAAGGAAATCATCACAATCATTGAAATCCGGGGCATTGCCCCCATGAAACAAATTTCATGGTATCACTGCACTAACCTTATCAGTTACACCGCTTTGCGAACCATTTGCGCAGAAAATTTCCAAAGACGCTGCGAATTTGGAGGAGAGTCCACAGCAAAGAAACAGGAAGCGACGTTTAAGATAGTCAAAGGTTAACATAAATGAACATTCAACTTTTATTTCCTTGTAACCAATTTTATTATTATTTGTGTAGGTAATTTCTGTTTGCTTTCTCTGTGCATGCTTGTTCACCTTCACACGTCGCGTGCAATCGTATGTTGTATTAGAAAAGGCTTTATTTGTCCCGTCGTTGTAGATAGGCTTTTTGGTTTCATCCGCAATTTATTCGTACGTTGTGCATGCCTTGACACCCTCGTCCCAAAGTCTATATCAACTAGTGTCAACTAGTTGCCAGATTCGGTATCATCCTAGCTAAGCTCTTCCTTCTCTTCTTCTTTCATGGACACACCCCACAGCTGACGGCTATCAAGAGTCGCGGAATGGCGCTGAACCTGCGGAAAATCAAGAGCACGTCGATACAGTCGATCGACTCGAACGAGATTGACTTTGCCGAGATGCAACTGTCATCCAAGATGAACATTCCCGGCCCGGCAGCGAGTTCCGGTTCGCCGTCGTGAAAGCACGAACTGTTCTACGAGAACTCTAACGAGCTACACTCATCATGCTGGCAGCATCGTCGAAATTATCCAGCTCGTGGCCTCCGGCAGGGAATATTTTCCGTTGGTATTAGAGTAATCGGCGCCACTTCAATTACTTTTGCTATTATTGCTACTGGAGAGACTAAGGAAAAACTACTACTACACTACTACTACTACTGCTACTTCCACCACTATGCTACTTCTACTACTATTGCCACACTGTCTTAGCACTAGGGTTATGCGGGTGGAAAATGGCTAAAGTTGTGTACTGATTTGAATAATGTAATTCCTGATAAAAGGAAAAAATAATCGTTCCTCAATATATGGTTTGTAAGTACATAGAAAGAGACAAACTCAAGTGGTATAGTAGACAGAGAGAAGTGAGCGGACCAGCAAGCCAGCAGAGCACTGAGTTCGGTGTTAAATCACAAGCCGTATCTATAAGTTATAGTATTCATGTTTATATTTTATAGCACTTTTTCATGGAAACAAAAAACAACCCTAAAAGGAATCCGGTTTTCCGGTTCCTATTCCATATTTTCATCGTTTCACACTGAAAATGGACTCATTTTCAATCCAGCAATACGGCAACACGCCCTTCTTCTAGTGTGGTGGCATTGTAAATGTCTACTTTTATATATGAATGTTATTTTTACCCTCATTTCCTTACCACAACAGCCGACTGTTAAACGCAACAGTATTTTGTGTTATTATACGTTCTAAACAATGTGTGTGCAATTGACTGTAATCGTTATGTTTATGTTCGAAACTCTTTTCTTCTCCTTCCCGCTAAATACTGCTTTCACGCGAGTTAAGCTTATTGGTCGTAAAAAAAGGGCATGAAGCGCACAATATTCGACACGCACGTTGGCTAATTGTTTTTTATTTAGTTAGAGTATATGTTTGTTACACATTGTATATGATTTTTGTCTAGTTGCAATGTTGTCCACGCGCGTGTGACCAGCTATTTCAGGGAAACAATCTTCCGTAAAGAAACTAATACATTCTCATACACAAACAAAGCAAACTTATGCGAGCAGAATAATTGTTTCACAATATCGTTTATTTTTGTGTGACATACTAATATGCTTTGTTTATTCACCTTTCGCTGTCCGGTAGAAAATGATACAGATTTAAACATATTCTTTGGACCCATTAGTCTCCCAGGAAAAAAATGGCCGGTTTAGCAAAGCAGAGGACCAGATGCTGCAATTGAGTCGATTCAAGATGTCAGTTATTTTAAGGCCCCATAAATACTTGAGAAAAAAACAAAATACGATTTAGACGGTAATTGTAGTTCGACTTTTTTCTACGATCGATGAGCAGAATGAACTTTAGGTGTAATGCAAGCCGATACAGTTTAGTGATAGTAGTTTGTAATTGAGCGAGTGGAGGAGATGAAGTGGTAATCTCCATTTCAGCGGTTTACTTAAACGGCGAGAGAAACAGGGGGCAGAAATGTAACAGAACTCCGACGCAGATCAGAGCAAGTTCCTTCTTGCGGTTTTCGGTTCATCGAGGTTGCGGTTTAGATCAGAAAGACATGACGAAGACACAGGTAATCGGGTGCCAAACAGAACGAGAGTAAATAAATATTTAAACAAGCATACACAAAACAATAATTTACCAAACGCTAGTACACTGCAGAAGAGGCGGAAGTAAATGTAATCGTTTCGAAGCTGGACCCCAGGTTGTTCGTACTTTCGTTAGCAGCAGACCGTTGTTGCTACTTACTAGTACAGCATTGTTTGATGTGGTGTAATTTTTGTAACACAGCTAAATATTCCTCGATGCAATTTGTTGTGCTTTCGAGAGTAAATGCAAGAGCATTAAAACACAAATACCTAATACATTCGACTTTTCTCTTGCGATATTCGATAGTTAGCTGACCAATACGAGAGCGTTGCTAAACTCAGCTCAGTAGCGTTCTCTTCCCTCACACTTATTGATACCAAAACTAAACTCCTGTTAATTGATACTTTAACGCAAAGACACAAACAAAAGTAACATAGAAGTAGACGTACTTAAAATTCTGGATTTGCACATTAAAGTCATGTTTGTTTTTCCCTACCGTGAGAGGATTATGATGACACCTTAAAATTCGATTGGCTTGTTGAAGCCATTTAAATATTCAACATGTTTGGCGTTTCAAATTAGGATTTTAGCGAAAATAAATTTAATACCAATCTGGCATGGCGTGACGGGCACGTAATTGTTGAACCACGAAAGGCTATTTTACCATTCTTTGCAACGACGCACATACGAACAGAAACACGCACGTACACTACAATGAACACAAAACACAGGGTATCAGCAACTGGATCACCGTTATATAAAGAAGCCGAAGCGCAAAGGGGCTCTCGAGAGAATTATTGTCTAGTAGAAAAACTTGAAGTAAAATGCTGTGTCCATTATTGTGGAGCGTCAGAATCACGAATATAACATACATTGAAACGTAGCATGTATTAGGCGATTTAACAAATATCAATTTTATACAACAGAAGCATACACACATAAACATTAAATCATCGTTGTAAGTCCTGCTGACATGATATGCCCCGACCTGCTGGGTGATACAGCGTTTCGGTTTAGTACTTTTTGTTTGGAAACGACGTGTTGCGTCTACGGAGACGAAGCGATCATAGAAGACGGTGTCGAAGGAAGTCACACAGTTCAGGTCAGATCTACGAAATTTAATCATACTTGTTTCTATGACATTCTGTAGTAAAAATAGTTCACACCTTGCAGTGGTAATCGAAAACGTGTGTTACAAAAATAGAAAATGAAACCATGATTCAAATAAAACTGGAAAACTGAAATCGTTTTGGATGATGGGTTTATTGTATTTGAGCGGTTAAATTTTGTTGACGAACTTCCAACACACTTGATGGTGTTTTATTTTGTTCCATAGTGTTTTGAATGATCGTTTGCTGTTGTCGAAGTTAAGACGAACCGTAGATCGTGGCGGTTAACCGCTATGTTGATCCGGAAGTTTCGCATTCCGTGTGTTTCGTTCGCTCAACCGGTTGGAGCCGGCCGCTAGAACTCTCAACCTTTTTGTGTCGATTGTAATCTCCCAGTTACACGTGATCGTCGGTGAGTTGTCGCGATAATTAACACCCTTGCCTCTGTCGGCGGCGATGGGAGAGAGAAAGACCATGACCAGCTTCCAGAGCCACAATTGTCGCTGAACGAAGCTTGACGGAATCAGATGTGGTTGCGGAAAACGGGCGTGATATCATCGTACGCGTGTCGTTGTGCCCGAAGGGGCCATCTTCGAGCCCTGCGAAGTAGTATGTCCTCAGGCAGGCCCGGTCGTGTTAGGATAGGAAAAACCTTCCGCCGAGGTGGGTGCCCGGGGCCTCGCGTGTTCTACGCCGCAAACCGAACGCCCATCCAATTATTTCCATTTGAAATTCCAGAACAGAAACCAACATGAATTAAGACAACCCGCGAATGTACCTAGTGGACACGAACCCCGATCGATGGGAACCCTCCCTGTTGTGCGGCGTTGCGGCAGTCGGTGGACCATGGCGTGCGGTTGATTATTTCCGGCACGCTAGCGGGGCCCGTCCACGAAACCAAATCCGAATTGCCTCCAATTTTGAGCAATTGCGTCGCCGCCCTCTCGGCCAGGGCGGTTGTCCTCCGTTGTTCCCAGCCCAGCGGTCACCGAATCGCCCCCAATGGTATCCGACATCTGGCCACACATAAGTGCGTCAGATTGTGTCCCCGTTCGCCGTGGATGAACCCGGCGGCTTGGTTGAATCCGTGTGCGTGTGACAGAGGCCTTGAAAATTACACTCCATGCCCGAAGTGTTAGGGACGTGGAGGACACCCTAGACCTTAAAACCCCTATTTCGGCAATTCGAAAACCAAAATTAAAATAAATACAAACAAATAAATAAAACGAATACAATCACGAACTTCGGGTCAATGTGAATGATCCCATAAAAAATGCACTTATTGTCAACCGCACGACGACACCCATTTCCCCCACCCTCGCGTGAGCGAAAGTAAAAAGCAATTTTCCGGATCGTTTTCGGATCGCATCCAAACGACGAACACCAGCCAGAGCGGGTGGCGTACCCTACAACTCAGTGATCTTCAACTCGCGGACCGTAATACCGTATTCATGACACTGATAAGCATATCAAAAAATTAAAGTAAAATCTGTTCAAAATGAACAAAATCAAATTGGCAACACTGAAAAGAGATCCCGGGCTTTAATAATCCGCCAACGTATTTTTCAAAGGGGTGGACAGTGTTGAAGAGCCCTGCTCTAAACATAATCAAACTGGCCTCAGCAGCAAATCACGGCTAAACTCAGCGCCGGCGAGGGGAAGTGCATAATTTATCAATTGTTTCCCTGCACCCAAATGTGGACGATCCGGGGCCTGAGTAGTTTCAATCCGGCCGCTGGTTGACGCTATACGTTCCACTGTTCCCAGAGAAATTATGGTCGGCTCTGTTGCTGACGACGGCTTGGGGATTAAACTGAAGGAACACGAAGCTACACCCTCGCATGGTTCGCAGATTGCTCAGACGCAATAAAAATTTGTTTCGGGGCGGCGGTTGGACCCACTTGTTTCCATCTGTGGCCCACCCAATCCATCGCGCCATCTTGGTACGGAAGGACAAAATGTCAAATTGGCGAAGGTTGTTTCACATTTGGACTAGAGTTGGAAAATTGAATTCTTTCCAGAAGGCAGCGGAATGGTGAGCTTGTAATTTCTTGACTCAGTTGGCGCACTATCTTTTGCAAGATAAGCCGGGACATCCTGCGTTGACGATGATATAGAGACCTTCCTACAGATCTTCCGATCGGATTGAAAACTGTACTTGTAAAACCATTTAGGAAATAATTAATAAAAGTTCATTCTACCATCGATGTAGACACTTACTCAAAACCGACATAAATGTTGGCAGCACGTTGTCCTGCTTGGAGGCCCCTTGGGTTGGATTCGATCAATGATGTCCTTTTGAAATGATAATGAACTCAAATATAAATCGAATGGCAAACGTTGGCCGTAATGCCAACAACAGTAATAAGGACAAATACGTCAACGCATCCGCAATCACAGCCAGGGTTCGGAAGTGTTAGCCCCGGCACGCGACAGAACAGGTGTCGTCCGTACTTGCGTGAAAACGAGTAGTTCTCGGAACGGCAAAACAGCTTTCTGGTCCCGTGAAGCGTAACCAAGAGGTCCGCCTGAGGATGGGTGGAGTGTCCGGAGATTACATTCACGTAATGTGGTTGTTCTTGAGAAGAACCACGGACGGGTTAAATGATGATTGCGTGCTACTATACTCGTCGGTTTCTATCATTGTATTAGCTGCATAGTAAAGTGTTAAATTAGATGACTGACCGATAACTGCTTGAGTCATATGTAGCGATTGTTGAAATAGCCACAGCCTTGCTTGTTTGTAATTATCATAGTTGTTATAGGAAGAAATATATTTTATTGCCTTTTTCTATTATATTTTCACTGCTTGTTGAATGAATGTTTGCATGAAACGAATGTTGGAATTGCAAAGTTTCGAAAGATGAACCTTCTTTATAAACATTCTATAATACTTCCGCGCATCACGTGATAGAAGAAAGGTCCACGATAGAGTGATTTCCCTGAACCCTTATCTTCGGTTATGTCATAGTTGATTAGATAGTAAAATTGCCGCTTGTGTTTGAAGGTACTGCCAAAGGCTTTTCCGGGTGGTTGTGGGCACTTGGAGGCGAACTGGCTGGATATCTACATATTCACCACCGAAGGTTGTCAGTGCGTTGCTATTTCTGCATATCCGAGTGTGGTTGCGAGTGGTTGCAACTACGTACAGGTGGAGAATAAAAGAAATTAAATCGTAACTCATCCAGCAAGGGAAACTTTTTGCATTTATTTCTTTTACAACAAGATGTGCTTCAGAACACCTCCTAAATCGGTCACCTTCCTGCTTCAGTGCCAAAACAGTTGCGCGTCTGCCATCTATGGGAATTCATTAGCCAATCTGTCGCCAGTGCATGTGTGCACTGCGTGCACCATTTATTAACGGTCTCCAACCTTTGCCGCCCGATCACGTTTGTCCTTTCGACCAGGAAAAAAAAATGCTATGGTGCGAACTGGGCCTAAACATGAAGCGATACCGTTTGGAAGATGCCAGTGCCATCGGTGAGATACGATCGCGAAAAAACTGGAAATAACTGGCGAGCCGACAAGCCGTGAAAACTTCATTGCTTCCAGATCCACGCGGGATATCTAATTACAGTTTGATATCAAACTCTCCGCTCCATTAGTCGCCACGGTATTCTGAATAGTTGATGCGAAGAAGATCAACTAACATCATCTTTACAGTCGATGTCCTTCGGTCAACAGGACTTCCTTTCATAAAAGAAATACAAAAAAAATGGTCGAATTTTGTTTCAGTTCAAAATATGAGAAATTCTTTCGATACGGACCACAAATGCTGGTAAAAGGAGAGAAAGAACTGTAGTGGCGAACTATGAAACTTGATCACTATACATGCAACCATAGATTTACGATGCCCTAATTTTTCAAGAATAAACAAAACGCAGCAGCAAAGATGCTTATGGAATACAGAAAAATTCCTTTCTTCAACGAGAATACGCTCGTGTCTGAGTGCAGGTGCAGTTTCACCGTTCACCGGTGTGCCTGTGTCGGTATAGTGTTGCAACGGCGCTAGTGCAAGTGCAGCAAGTATGCAGCACTCACTTCCCACCCCTCACACCCGGTGTCACCCGTCTGCCCCTCGGTTTGACGTTTTGTTTTGATCCCCGTTCGTATGTGCGCCGCGTTCGATCGCGCGCTCCGTTTAAGCGACCGACCGACCCGCGCGGTGACGTCGAACGGTGACGCATTATATATCCGTCCGGTGGACACCGCTATAAAGGAACCGATCGGACCCGGACCGTGTCACAGTCAGCCGTTCGTTCAGCCAGCGTGCGCACGTGTGTTTGAATTTTCTTCCGAGCGGTTCCGGTCTGGTATTCGTGGTCCGTTTGTGTCCTCCGTGTGTTGGGACTCCGTGTAGTAAGTGTCCAGTTCATATTCTTCGCAGATAACCGCGAGTGAGGACACCCCGTAGAGTGTGCGTCGATCGGAGGCTATTTTGTTGGGAAACCGCAGTGCAGCAGGAAAAATTAAAGTGAGTTGTGGCATTCCATGTGAATTATTAGAGGACAACCGACGATGAGATTGGTCAACCTGAACTGTCCGCGATAAGCGAACCAAATGGACGAAAGTGATTCACCGTTGGACAATCAGTATCTAAAAAGTTTCTAGTTTCGAAAATGAATTTAAACGACCGCTTCGCCCGCCCCCCGGGGGTTTCCTGCAGTTTCAGTCCCGCAGTCCCACAATCTTTTGTATAGTTTCTCTTTACCCCAGACCGACCCGACGGCTTCTATATCTTGCAAAGAGAAGTGCATCGTTTTATCGCAAATAGGGCTGCATTTTCCACCCTGCGCGCAATTCAAGGGCAGGTGGAAGCCGAAACGGGAACCGGTCCCGAGTGATAAGCGCCAGCTATCGGATAACCATCGGCCCTTTTCGATCTTCGCCCCTTGTGTATCGCCTTGCTTGAGAGGGTTTGTCATCAAACGGTTTGACTGCAGTTAATGCACACATTACATGTAGAGAAGAAGAAGAAAAAAACAATTCCGGATGCAAGTTGAAACACGCCGGGTGTGGGTGTGTTTGGAATGTTCCACTGGCTGACTGGCTGGCTGGCTGGCAGGTTTTCCCCGTCCGCAGCTGTTCAAAGCCCGAGCCAACATCAACAACTTGCGACCGGATGTGCAAAGTGCGGGATAGAGCGCAGTTTGATTGAGCTGTAACCTGGCCGCGTAGTAAACAGTTGCATATGCAGTTTACCGTCGTGTATGGTTCGTCCCCGAGCGGGTTTTAAATAGACAAGACTAAATTTGTCAGTGTTCGATTTTCCACTACCCGGCAGGGAGGTGGGACGATAAAAGTGGAGAGATCCGGAAAATGGTAGAGGCGCTGTATGCAAATGTCACGATCGGTGTTGAAGATGATGATGAATGAGAACCATATTGGCTCCGGTTTCAACTAAAACCGAGTTAAATTGAATTAGTATACATCTAAAGTTACGAAAGGTTCATTTCATTTTTACTTGAAATCGAAGCTTAAAACTATTTATTTGTTGCGTTATCATGATAGAAAATGGAACCTGATTTAAAATGTGCGAAACCGCCACTATTACAGCTAGGGTGAGCATATTTAAAGACTCGGAACAACTGGAGATGTCACGTACCATTTGGTAGGCCTCACTTGGATTTATTTATTGTAAAGTTGACAATCTCGTAGGACGCTCACTTGATCTTGTCTTCTCATAACCATGCAAGGAGGTCGAAGGAGGTCGAACCGAAAAGGTAGCCTAAAATATAGAATAATCGCCTTTGCATTCGATCCACATTACGAAGTAGTCAAACCTCTTCGACATGGAGTCCACTGTCAGTCCAAATCAGCGCGAATCAAATTCACCAAATATTAACACACAACTCCATTGCCCCCGGCCCCTTTCATCCACGATCTACCTCGCCCAGCAGCGATGCTGCAAACAAATGGCCCTTGTTGGTCCCCCCGTTAGGTGGTTGTTTAATGTTTTATTTATAATACACATTCGTTTAACCACATCACATTATGATCGCGGGCGCGTTGATTGCCGTTAGCCACCCTCCCTTAGTATGTTGGCGGAGGACTGGCAAACATCCCCCAACTGCTGACATCCCCCAAACACAAATGGGACATTTTCTGCACAACGACACCAAAAAAAAAAAAAACACCAAGCGGTACTTATCCAATTGAGTGCGCAACGAACGAAAGCGAATGTTGGCGAATGTTGATTCGATGGAGGCGCGTGGTACTTGATCCAGTTATGCTAACCGTGGGGTGGAATGTGATGAACTTTTGTTTGCTTCTCGTTTTTGAATATTCTTGTTATCCGATGTGACGGGTGATAAGTAACATAAACTGATTTGTTTTTCTATTGCTGAAACTGCCAATTTGTAGCCAAAATTTTTCACTGGTAAAATGTCCAGCGGGACTAAGCGGGAAACGGAAAAAAACACAACGGAAGAACAAATGACATAACCTTGTGCATATGTTACGAGTGTGCTCGTTCCACGAAGTTGTTATCCAGAAACCAAATTAAGCTCACATTAAACGAGTCCAAATTATAAACCCCCTGCTGCGGCCCGCGAGCGTACCGGAAGCGTTGAAACAGATGCAACTTGTTTCGCGAAGGTCAGGTTCACGGGTCTCCATACAGGACGGGCGCACCGTTCGTTGTACTTGTAGATGGGCGCAAAAATGGTCTCGATCCCGAGTAATTGTACGACCCGGCGACGTGCGGCCCGTCCCACCGCATGATGGATAAATGTTGCCTATCTGCCGCCGCGAACAAAAGATCTAATGAACGCAATGACAGACAAGTGCAGCGGGAGAACCTGCACGTTGCTGACCGATGCATGCGGCGCGGTGCATCACCAGTGCACCAGCTGGCCTTGAACGGCATGCGACAGCTGTGGGACGGTGCGACTGCGTGCGAGTAGCTGTTTCCTAAGCTGGTGTTCGCTTCCTTCCCGGCGGCCCTTCGTTGTATATCGGCTTTCGCACAGTGGTATCGGTTGATGGATTGCTGGTGGTGCCCCATCCAAGTCATGCAGTGTTTCAGTAACTCATTTCCATCCCGGCCCATTCAATCGTGGCTATACTGTTGGCCGGTCGAAGACAGCTGTCGAAAACCCCGACGAAACCCGTTCACTCCAGGGTGTCAGTACTCGGAATGGCGGGGTTAAACGAAGGCCCCTTCGAAAGGTGCCAGGCGTGGGAGGGGATTGGGGTGGATTGTTAGAATGAATTATCGTATCGTAGCGACGCAATAAATCGCGATGCGCCGCGGCTGCTGCTGCGTGGCGCGGCGCTATAGTTGTTCCGCGTGAAATGTATATAAACACCGGTTAGTTATTGGGGTTCCCGTTTCGAAACTGTTTTATGAACACATGTCGGTTTCGAGCCACACCAGTGCATAAGAAAACCGAAACACTTATTCTACTTCCAGTATTCTACTCAGCTGATTTTTATTGTTGTGCTGTTTAAAAGGAAAACCACAGTTGCTTTATTCTAGTTTCGAATTATTTCAATTTAAATTGTCCCTCAATTAAAGTCAATAAATCATACCAATGCTCTACATTTAAATTGTTTGGACTTCACCAGCGACTAAAGCGCTTTCTTTGTTATTTTGGTCGGAACTGCGTGTTTAAATGAGGTTGTGCAATCAACAGATCACTGCCACAAGTGTGTCTCTATCGGTATTTACCTCACCGTTTGTTGATCGTCTCGATTTCTCGACGACGCATCAATGCGCCCGGTGTGGTTCCAGTGGGTTTACTTATGACTAACACGGCCGGCGAACTGGTATTAGCCAGTTTGGAAGTAATAAGTACAACGCAGTGGCTCTAAATTCTGACCGGTTCGTCCGCCGAACCGACAAAGCGAACGCGAACCAGAAGGTGAGCGGAGCGATCGTGGCCGGCTAATCAAACTAATCGCATCGGAAGATGCGGCCATCCGCAGCCGAACCAAACGGCCCCGAGCCGTTGTGGTCCCCGCATTTTCCCCGTGGTTATATGCATCTAGGCTTTTGGGCCACGCACCAACCGGCGTAACCGATCCGTTTAGTGTGTGGAGTGTTGGGTAGAGCCCACCGACTTTTGGCGCGACCTTCCGCGGACGGCGTCCGGGCGCGGTGATGGCGAATCAATTAGCGGACCACGGCTGGGCGGGTTTTCTAGCGCTGGCGAGCGAGTGCGCACCGGTATCCTGCTGGATGGGTGACGGCTTTTTGGCACCTGCTCGATGGACGTCCGGTGCTCCCCGGTAGGCCATATAAGGGCGAGCAGCTGTGGCCGGGCGCGTCAGTACGATTCAGGTGTGGCACGGCGAGTTCCACTAAGTTTGCTAGTGGCGTTGGTCAGTGCTAGTGTGGAGCCGAAGTTGATCGATTGTGGTGTAGAATAGTAGTGAAAGTTTCGTCATCTCTTCGATTACCGTAAAGCAGTTGCTATCAAATCCTGCCAAGATGGTTGGGTGAGTTATTAGTTACTGTGAAGTTGCGCTGCTCGATAAACAACCGACTAGGGTAACGATGCAATAGCGTTCAAAGATTAGTCCCACCTTATGTCAAGGTCAAGGGTGGAAAAATATCGAAAGATACATCTTGTGACGTGTTTCACATCCATATTCAGTTACACAACACATATTCCTTCTCCAAATGCAAGAAATCTTGAATGTTCGTTGAACCGTTACGCCATTTCTTTGTGTCTTGTTCTCCACCTTCGCTTCATAGTGGATAGGATGTACTAAATTTAAAACAACGAAAGGTACACCACGTGAATGGCCTTATCTCACAGAATAATGTACATAAAGAAATTAAACCTCTCTCCATCCCGTGACGGCCACGGTTACCGTTATTCAGCGGGAAAACCACGCGAGTGATCTGTGACAAAATCAGATAGAAAAGAAAAACTCCAAAATGGGCGTTACCCTTATTCTTTGTGTCTGCTTTGTGTTCCGCAGAATGTCGCGAACGCTGGAGCTGTCGCCGAACGCGCAACTCAACAAGACGCTGCTCGACAAGTACATGTCCTTGCCGATGCCGGACGGCGTCATACAGGCGACGTACATCTGGATCGATGGCACCGGCGAGCACGTCCGCTGCAAGGACCGAACGCTCGACTTCATCCCCACGTCGCCGAGTGGTGCGTATCGGTACCCCGCCGTTCCCGGGACGATTCCCGTCATTCTGATGTGTTGTGTCTGTCGCCCTGTTTAGAGCTCCCGATCTGGAACTACGATGGCAGCTCGACGTACCAGGCGAAGGGCTCCAACTCGGACGTCTACCTGCACCCGGTGACGATCTACCGGGATCCGTTCCGGCGCGAGAACAACATCCTGGTGCTGTGCGAGACGTACCGCCACGACGGCAGCCCGACCGAGTCGAACAAGCGCAAGACGTGCCTGGAGGTGTGCAAGCTGACCGCCGACGAGCACCCGTGGTTCGGCATCGAGCAGGAGTACACGCTGCTGGACGTGGACGGTCGCCCGCTCGGCTGGCCGAAGAATGGCTTCCCGGGGCCGCAGGGTCCCTACTACTGCGGCGTCGGTGCGGACAAGGTGTACGCGCGAGACATCGTCGACGCGCACTACCGCGCCTGCCTGTACGCCGGGGTCAAGCTGTGCGGTACCAACGCCGAGGTGATGCCGGCCCAGTGGGAGTACCAGGTGGGACCGTGCGAGGGTATTCGCATCGGCGACGACCTGTGGATGTCTCGCTTCCTGCTGCACCGCGTGGCCGAAGAGTTTGGTGTAAGTTTGGCGCTACCGTCCGGCCAGTCCACGGCATCCTTTCCTGACTGCGATCGGTGTTTTCTCTAATCTTCTTCCCCAGATCGTGGCCACGCTGGACCCGAAGCCGATGCAGGGTGACTGGAACGGGGCCGGGGCACACACGAACGTGTCGACGAAGACGATGCGCGAAGCGGGCGGCATTGGCGAGATCGAGAGGGCCATCAGCAAGCTGTCGAAGCACCATGAGCGCCACATCCGTGCGTACGATCCGCACGGCGGAAAGGACAACGAGCGCCGCCTGACGGGCAAGCACGAAACTAGCTCGATCCACGATTTTAATGCCGGTAAGTGACTGCGGCGCTCATCCATTTGTCCGCGTTTGCTAACACCCTCCGTTCGTGCCCGCTTTCGCAGGTGTTGCCAACCGTGGATGCTCGATTCGTATTCCCCGCGGCGTGTCCGACCAAGGTTGCGGCTACTTCGAGGATCGTCGCCCCAGCTCGAACTGTGACCCGTACAGTGTGGCGGAGGCCATCCTGCGCACGATCTGCCTGGACGAATAGGATGCGCCCGGGCGGGGTTCGGTGCAGGGAGCCGAGGGCGCAGAAGGTACTCCCATCGTCAGACATTCCACGGTTATTAATGTTATTATTATTTTTGACTATTCACACACAAACGTGTCGCATTCGTCTAGTTCTAGTTGGTATAGTTAGTACGCGTTGACACGATCGTTCCAACCTCGATGTCCTTGCGATCAGATGTACGTTTTTTACTCGTTTCTTGTGTTGTTTATTCGTTTATTTTCCATTCACTGCTAGTTACTACTTTTACTGGAACGACCTAAAAAGAAAAAGAGAGAGAGAGAGAAAGAGAGAGCGATGAAAGATGAGAGAAAAGGAGAGAACGAGGTAGAGAACGAGTAGGTCTATGACAATCGTATTACTTTGATCTGTTTCCTTTACCTCTGAGCATGCGGTAATGTAGGCAGTCCGTAATGACTGCACTATAAAAAGCTGTAGGCTTTGACAACTGTAACAACTTTATTTGTAACGAATCTTGAAATAAAACATACAACAAAAAACGACATGCTGCTGAATCGAGAGTCTGCGATGTTGCTTTAAATTGAACGATGAAAACAAACCCCGTTTCCGTCAACAATCAACTGCGGACGGCACGGGGAAACCCACCGTCGGCCCAACCGCGCGCATTGTTTATCTGATGTAAGTCACTCGCCTTGTTTACCAATAATTATAGTATGCCAGCGGGCAACGGTGACACTATCTTCGGTGCAGTTTAGTCGCTGCAATGATAGTCGTTGCAATTTCCGATGAGGTCGCACACAATGGTATGGCAGCAGTTAAAAAACAAACACACACACGCGACATGCCGCAACGGTAACACGCGTGAACTTGAACTTGAACGACTGGTAGCTGTACACTCTATGACTGTCTCGTAGCGCCTGTAGGTAGCAGCTTTCTGTGGGGATGGATGGCATTTTTTCTACCTTGAAATGCGTGGGACTAAAAGGCATAATTAGTTGCACGCTAGGGTTTGTCAATCATTCAAATTACGTAAGGACGTAATACAATCAACCCATCGTTTAGCTCGTCTAATGGCTGCTTTCACATTGTAGCATATGGGAGTATGATACTTATCGCTTGAGGTTCTCTAGTTTCTTTCATCAATCTTCACTTTTCGCAGTAAACAAAACGGCTTCGAATGTTTGGTTAGTATCGCAACGTTTTATTTCACGTTAGCAACATCGACGGTTATGTATTAGATCACTAGTAAAAATATAGTTAAAATTCAAACAGTATTGTAGACACTCTCCGGTATTGTAAATAGATGTGCATAAATAACATTAGTTGTCCTCTGAAAAAAGGAGAAAAATGCCAATATTAGCATCAACTGGTTTTGGTTACGCCGTAAACTTACATGTTAATACTCTACACTTTTTATATAAAACAAAAGGCACATTTGTTAGCTGTCTAATGGAGTCCCGCCTGAGTTTGCGAAGAAAGCGAGTAGCTCAGGGATTGTTCCGATACTTTGAGAAAAGTGTATACAGGACCCGCAGGGTGGATTTCAAATCCATATTGACGATGTCCTCGGGCCGAGCTTTCGGTTTCAGACCCTCATCCATCATCAGTTCGAAAGCGAATGCGACATTGTGCGTCATCTGATCGGCGTCTTTCGGCGTCAGGTGGAAATCGTGCAGTGGGACGAAGAATCCTCCTAGCAGTCCCATCAGCAGGCACAGGAAAACGCCATCCTTGAAGTCGGTATTCAAATCGGCCGCCTCGAAGTTCAGTTTGTTTAGATGTTTGTTCACGAACGAAATCAACGATCGTTGCACCACCTTCAGCTTGTCCGGGGCGTGATCGAACAGCGTATCGAACGCGTCCGGTTCGCAGCGCATGCCGACGTCGTCGTACGAGTGGGTGATCTGCTCCTGGAACCGCTGGCTTGTGAGTTTTCCGTTACGCTTTTGCACCATGACGACCGTAAGGGAAACGTTTTCCGGAAGACGAATCGGTGCCCGGTAGTGACGAACGAGCGACACTAGCAGATGCAAAATTGAAACAGTGTTCTTCGTATGAACGCTTTCCACTGTCCATTTTGGGATATTATGATGATAACCGAGCGTCTGCAAATGTACAGTAGGAATGTTATTTGGGGGGTTGAAATTTGTTTACAAAATCTGGTTTGCTTTGTTATTCATACATGATTCACTGCATTCAACACGACAGACAGCTTCTGGCGTTGGCCTTCGGCAGACTGTGTCACTTCCGGCACATTGAGTTTATTGTTGGACAACTTCTCCCACAGCTTTTGCAGCACCTGCCCATCGTAGAGGTCTTCCTCGATATTGCTGACGATGATTCTCTCCTCCACCAGCTCATCGTTGATCCAATCGATAAGCACCTGTAGCAGCTCCTTCACTTTCAGGCTTTGCAACGATGCTGGCTGAATGATCGACCGAGACTCATTATCCTCCAAGTTGTAGTCCTCCGGTGGGATGATAGGTGCGTTCGGGCTGCCCGGAGAGTCGATCGCGATCTTTCCTTCCTCCTGAATTTCCTGCACTGTACCGACAAAAATAGAAACATAAACAGATGTTCTGTTTACTTCTATCACCCTCAAGCTATTCGACAGATGTTTACGTCATTGATTGTTTGGGCGTGAGGTTTTCAACCTACACACACGCAACATTTTATGCTAGAGTATCCAACTGCACGTTTGATAGGAGAAAAACCACAAAACATCGTGAAATTCAAGCATATTTCAATCATGGGTGAATCACGATCCAATAAATAGATAGCTGCAGCTGCATTTGTCCCGTTGCAAAGGAGGAATTTCACCCATAAAAGGAAATATGCACCTCACATCCTGTTGAACTTCTACAACAGGGATTTTGAGTGTATCCGCAAGTATGTGTCTTACCTTCCTTGATCCGCTTCTTTCTGCCAAGTGTTCCTATCTTATCCCATATGCTTTCCTCCTTGTCCGATCTTCCGGACGTCGGGGTTCTTGGTGATTTTGGACGGGTTAAAGTCGACATTCCTGC
>JAOEFI010000003.1:17369769-17393636 GCA_034621735.1 Anopheles plumbeus
GGGGGGTGGTTAGGGAAGCAGACAGGAGGAGCTGGCCGGAGGTTGTGCTTATCGCGGTATGTCGGTATGGCTTGGCACGAAAACACGCAGCACATGAACTAGATCGCACAAACGGAACAATCCACCCCGAAAAGAAATGCCCTGTAATACCAGGAGGGATAGAAGAAAGAAACCAAAAAAAAAAAAACGGCACACACTCACACACAGAGCGGGAACGAGCGGAAAGCGCACACCAAAAACAACAACGCAACAAAACAAAAAAAAAAGGAAAAAGCTGCAAAACTCGGCGGAACTCGGCGTTCGACAAATCTTCAGTCCGACATCTTCGGCCACTGTTTCTCGACTGAGCGAGGCGGCTCGCGCGAGCGAAGCGTTTCTCCGCGGCGCAGGGGCACACACACACGCGGGACGCGAGTTTCTTTTCCTCCCGCTCCGGCACTTCCACCACCACCACCACCACCACCACCACCATCAGCAACATGTTGGCCTGGTCGCAGCAAAAATGACGTTGTCTCGCAGGCAGGCAACACCAACACACCGACGGAGGCAGTCGCAGCGCAGGTTCAACGTCTCAAGACAACATCATCAACATCATCAACATCATCATCGTCATACATAGCAGGGCGATGCAGTTGGTGGTGGGAAAATTCACCACGCGCCCGAAACTCACCACTCGAACGTGAGGATCGATCGCGATCGCGGGCGCAAGTGCGGCACACCTACACTGTCAGCCGCGCACGGCCGGGGTGGCTGTTGTTGTTGGTCGGCTCTAAACCCGTTTGTCAGCCTCAGCTCGGTGCGGTGAAACTGCGGGCCCGCTGGTCCTCTAGAGAGACAGAGAGAATGTGAGCTACGGGAACGCGGACAGAATTCGTTCGAACCACAGCTTCTCAAACGCTTCTCGCGCCTTCGCAGATACTTGTAAACCGTAACCGAAACATGTAACCGACTCCACCGCCAACCATACAAACATACCCAACATTCTGAAAAGTTGGAAGAATTCGCTTGCCAAAATCGATCGAGGAATCGATCGAGGTTCACCTTTTCTTACAGAAGCTGTGATTCGAACGATCGGCGAAAAGGGTGAGGGTGACTGGAAGTTGGTGTAGTGCGAGAGATGGGAGGAATTGTTGCAGGAATGTGGGCTTCCCGTTTCTCGCCCGCCGTGCACACGCACACACCCTCACCTGAGGCGGTCGTGTGTTCCAACGGTGGCTGTTCGAGGCGAGGCTCACAGAACTTGCTCGCTCGAGCCAGCGAAGGGATCGGTTTCAGGTTTCACGCTGATAGCGGACCCACCAGCTGATAGGAGACTGTGGCGAGTGAGGTAGACCTGCTGAGATTCAGCCCGAGTCAACACATAACACAAGAGCCATGCCGTTACGGTGCAGGTACGCTCGGGACATCCACCTGGCACCTCGGGCTCGAGATGGGAGAACTGGGTTTCGCCAGGTTTTTCTACCGCCCGGGCCGCCCTTGTCCTACGGTTCGCAATGCAAATATGTAGCCGTCCTCGCCGACAGGTAGGTAGGTAACTGTACATTTTTCTTCTGTCCTGTTCCCGTCCCAGCCGAAGTTCTGGCGCGGGGATCCTCACGGGTTGTTAGGTTTGTGACAGAAAGGGAATTTATGACACCCGGTTATTAATCATACTCGACGCTCTGCGGCAAAACACATTCAGTGCGATGGCCAGGTTTTATGGGTTTTTCTTCCTCTCTCTCTCTCTCTCTCTCTCTCTCTCTCTGTTTTAACAACACCAGTAACAAAACATGGCTGAACATTATTATTCATGAATTTTCTTAAAAACCATCGTTAGTCAGCGGTAAGGGTATCGGATTGATGCCAAGATTTCGGACAGCCAGGAGATACATTCGGTTAAGCCTAAATAGGTACACCGTAACGGGAACACTCGGGAATCACGTAGTTGAATAAACTTTTAAAAACAAACATTATGAAATCGTCATGGGGAACTTTCTCCGAGGGACATTTGTCCCATCGTGGCGTTCCATGTCGAAAGACAGCGTGGAAAAGGGTTTTCCTGTGAAACTGTTGGCCTCTGCCAAAACAAACAATTTAATCTCGCCTTCCAAACTGTGCCCGTCAAAGTATTTCTGCCCGACCAGGGACCCGGGACACTGCGTTCGGGTGGGTGCTTTAGGGGCTACAGAAAGTGCGGCAATAAAACGCATAAACTTCAACGCCATATATGCCATACACTCGTAATTCGAATACGCCAAAGGGAGTGAGATCCCCGCCAGTGTACTCCAGGGGTGGTGTCCATCCGCTCGATCTCGATGGCAACCCCCAAAGTCACGATGTCATCATCATCCCCATTGTCCCCGCTGGAGCTCCTTCCCGATGGGGTGGCAATAACTTTCTACTGCTATCCTCTCGGGCATCTCGTCGTGCGGGGATACTCTTGGAAGACCGCACGACCAGGACTGCGCATCAAAAGGTGTGGACCACAGTCCACTGAATTGTTCCTTCTGCGGATGCTGGCCCTCGAGAGGGCTCGTACTAGCACCCTACGCCCGCGGGGACAACGCATTTCACCACGAATGCATTTTGCCGAGCTGCACACCGACCGAGGGTGGGGGACGCGTCCATTTATCACGAAATTGGAGGGATGGGGGGTTTTGGGTGGCCCCGGGAAAGGAAGAAAGGTAGCGCCCGTCACCGTCACAGTGCTGTGAAGCGCCAATTCCGTACCACAGACGATTGCTGCACTACGTGTCGGTATGCGATGAGCGGACCCACCCCTATAGCCTCCCTCTCCTTCTCCTCCTCCTCCTCCTCAGCTCCGTGGCAGCATAAGCACGAGCATTGAAACGACAAACAAAACCCCAAACCAAAAAAAAAAAAAACAGCTAGAAAAATAAAGCCCCACATGCCCGCACCGAGTGGTGGCTTTGAAATCGCGAAAGAGAAAGGTGAAACATTAAATATGGGTGGCTTTCTTTACGAGGGGGGGAAATGGGCGGAGAAGTTGTCGCGGGGCAACGGGGCGCGCGATATATGCTCGAGGAAGGCCGACACAGGCATACACATATAGCTCATGGTGGGTGCCTGCCTTTTGTTTGTATCTTCTATTTGGATGGTATAATTTGACTGAATTGTCTCCCGCAGTGTCTCTATGATTCTATTCAAGTATTTGATGGGTTTTTTTTCTCCTCTCTTTATGCTGCCTTTTTCTTTACGTTGTGATAAAGGAAACAAATGTGTTCGACGGTTTGAAGAGTCGTTATTTGCTTCTTCAAGTGGCACAATGATGATTGTATTGTGCACGTGTTCCGTAACGGAATTTTGTTGCTTCATTTGAGTTTGATTGAAGTTTTCCTAATGCCCCCTGAAGTTGGTCAAGTTGTTCGTTTGTTTTCCATTTGCAGGAGTACACTATTTTTTTATATTACCTCATTGACTTTTAAAAAAATTATTCTTTTTATTGAAGGCAATTAATTTCTACTCTTATGAAACTGTATAATAAAATCTAAAACAAACTACCGTGTGAACCTTTTGAAGCGATCAACAGCGCGGAGGAGGTGTACAACTGATCGTTCAAATAAAACACACTTAATTTGTATTACCAAACCGATCATTAACCGTTTAAATTAATCTTCCACTAGGCACAAGGCATGATACTATAACTGTAATTTAGAAAAGGGGTTTGAACCGCTTGAATTCCTCTTCCTTGGCCACGAGATCGGTTATATTCGTGAGATCATCCACTGGATGGACTTGCTCTAACATCGTCCACCATATACCCATTTGCCTTCCGGGGACAACGATGATGATGATGGTAAGACTGATTAATTCGTAAGACATTCGGCCACGGCACCTAGACGCACGCCTCACAGGCGTCCAACCATTCGTAAAGATTTGATTGACGTGCGTGTCCCCTCCCCGAAAGATATGCATCGCACCCCGTCGCCGATCGGGGACTCCAATTCCAAGTTCCATCCGCGGTATCCGTCCCTCCCGTGCGTCCCGTGGTGGCAAAGAAATTTCATTTCACTTTCAATTTCACGAACCCTCTTGCGGGCAAAGTGGTGAAAATTAGTCAAACACCGGCACTGACCCTCGCTGACGGCCATTTTCGCCGGTGCTCAAATTTGGTGGCCGAAGGACCGGTGCGTCTTTTTTGAGCGATCGGTTCGGTTGGGGGGAGAGTTTGAAACCGGTGGGCGCACCGGGACAGGAAGGGATTAAATAGTGAAATGGAAATCGCATAGCCGCGCTTTCAGAAATCAAAAAAAAAAACAAAAATAAAACGTTTACATCCGCTGACTTTGAAGCTGCGAATGGTGCGGTTTCCATCGAATCCACGAATCCGGCCGAATGTGGCCAACGGGTGCCGTCGGGCGAGTGAAACGATCGAATTTCGTTGTTGGCTTTCGATTTCTATGCGCCATGCCGTGCGAAACCCATTTTTGGCTCACCCTCAAGCTCAAGCCCTCGGCGGGGCCGAGCAGCCAGTGAGGCAGGCCGGGGGCGGGAACAGGAAGCACATTCCTAGCGAACGCCAGGAGTCTACGATGGAGTGCACCGCCACAGCCACAGGGCACGGCGGCGGGAGGAAGTGACATCGGTGCACGTTTCACCGGGCGCCGGAATTCGGAGCGCACCAGAGCACGGGGGAGCGAGCGTCCCGCGGTGCGGTCGTGGCTCGTTTTGCATAGCGATTCGATTCGAATTGGCCCCAAATTTGGCCGGTGGTGGAACGCACGAAATGGAATTTTATGGTAATTTAGAACGGCCGATTAGCTTTCGACGAGTTTGCACGTCGCCGCCTTTGCTGGCACTGCGGGGAGTGTGTGCATACAGTCTTCGGGAGTTTTCCCGAGGTTTTTTTTTCTTCCTCCTGTTACATTCCACTGAAAATGGCTGAACCACTGGCAGCATGAAAATACAATCACGATAGATGGTTGATTTGTTATTTTTTATTAGTCACGAAAGACGTTGTACACGTGATTGTACGATTTGATTGTACGCATACAAGTGTACCCGGAATCAAATGGAAAATGGATGCCAACAGATGGAACATGAAAGATCTTCGTTTCCCTTTCAAAAACGTTTCCTATCGTCTGATAGTCTGATTAATTATCGCCTTTTGTACGCCCTGCAGGACATCTGTGAATGTACGTACATTCGCATTGTTTCTTCTGTTTTATTTGCATGGCCACTTGTAGCCTACATTTTTTATATAGAAATAAATGAAAAATAGATAGTACACAAGAAAGCTTACTTGCGACATCGGTAGTGGTAGCAAAACACGTTTTAATTGAGCAAAACATGAAACCAAACCATTGGACGCTGCCCCAGCGACTTGGCTCATAAACTCACCATAACATCTGCGCAAACATGGCGCGGACGGAGTTTCTAGCCCGCGGGCACGTTCGCCGGACTTCGCCGCGGTGAAGTTTGCTCAAAGCGGAGAAATTGTACGGCCCTGCCCGTCGCCGGATGCTACTTTGTTTGTGCCCGTTGCATGTCCACCAGTGGGACGCAATGAAACGTCTGCATTGGCTCGACCCAACGACGACGGTGACGACGAGTAGAGGTGGGCATGATAAAAAACTGTGCTTAAACCGGACCCTGTGGTCGGTATGGGCGATCGCCCGGTGAGATGACGGGTGCCGACTTCTGAAGATGTCGGTGCTCGATTGGCTTCATTTGCGGCCACTACTGCTGCAAACGCAGGGGAGAGCCACTTATCGTTCAAGATTGCTTTCCATCCAGAGGGAAATTTGTCCCCACACGGGTCCATAACGTTCGGACGGTCGTTTGTTTTTGCTTGCGATACAATATCCAGTTAAATTAAAAATTGAGGGAAATTGATTTTTCCAAACAGTGTTTTAAATCTTCTCTTTTTTTTTGGGTGAAACATAGGCAATCATCACAGAGCGTACGTTTTCGGGGTCAATGTGTCACGGAGTTTGAAAACCTTTCATCATTGCTAGCATAGATTTCGTACGTTTTGTATAAGAAATAGTCATTGATAAGAATGATATAAACTTGTAGAATTATGGAGCTTTTTTTGGAAATAAAAAAAATTTATGGAATGGAAAATAGTTTGTAAAATATGTTATGTAAAAGCTAATGACTCTCGAGTCGATCCGCACCGGGCTAGCATAAGGAAACTCTTTGATGGTTGACTGTAATGATTCGTTTCTTTCGATTGAATGGCGATATGTTTCAGCAAATTTGGAAAATTTGGTATTCAGTTTATTGCCAGTAGTATAATATTTTGCACTACGGGCACTAAGCCTGCTCATACCTCCCGAGAACAACATCGTTGCCAAACGGCGGGAGTTCCCGACGTGGCGGGGCGTCTGATCATGACTGCTGGTTGTACTGACACGCCTTGACCGCAATCAACTGCAGCAGCACGAATATTGGGGAGAACACTTCACTGTACTCAAGCTGAATCTGGCCGGACAGCTTCATGCAGACAAGGAATTTGAACCCGGAGGTCAACACCAGAAACGGAATGCTCCAAGCAAGCCGGTGCATGGCCTGCCGGTGCTTTGTGCCCAGATACATCCGAATACCGACGATTATGCAGAAATATGCATTACAGAAGTCACCGCAGAAGAGCGGCGAGAAAAGGACCAACCATTCGTTTGCCGTCAGCGGTCCGGCGAGAGCTCCACTAGATGCTTTCAGTGTGAGCATGACTGTGAACACCAAAAAGGCTATACAATTAACCAAAATTTCGAACTGTGTAATACCGATCCATTTCACAACGTCAACGAGCTTAAAGTATGTCTTAATTTCTACCTCATCCGACATGGTGAGGCAATTTTACTTCTTAGCCTTCGTGACACAGCCGCAAGCTTCAGTCTAAACCTTCGCCTCACTAGTAGCTGTAGGCTTCAGCTTAACAGTGCGGTACATTCGTATATGAAGGCAGGAGTTCATCCGTCGCTGCACCGTAAAGTCGTCTTCGTCGTGCAGTGGATGCAAATCATCCGTGATGGCTACTTGGGAGGTGTTTACTTCGTACTCAAAGGCGTCCGGATATTCTGCCTTCAATCGGAGAGCCAAATTGATACCACGGTTAATCGCGCGGCCCGTACAGTGCAGGAAGACCTCACCGAGTGGAGAGTTTAGGATATCAAGACAGGACTTGAACTGATACTGCAACAGAGAACCGACATGTTTAGCGAAAAACGAACATACTGGAGTGCTGCGTTTGTGTCTTACCGTGAAATCCGACTTGAACGTAACGTATACGTCGTTCTCCCTGGTGAAATACTTTGGCAGGACACGCTTCTTCAGCGTATGGCGGTCGGTTGGCTTGCGTTGGTAAGTGGCGCTTCCTTTTCCGGCTCCAGCAACTTCAGTTCGGTCCCTCTTGTGTTCGCGTTTTTCTTCGGACTTTTTCACTGAAGGAGGACCATCGCCGCGTGCAACCGTGTTTGACATTCTATTCCTAGCAAGATTCTCTACTAAACAATGTTAGCAGTATCCATTCGTAACTAAAATCGCTATTAAAATGCACCGTGCAGTAGCTGTGAGCAGCACACCGTGGTTTGTTTACTATTCTGACAGTACTGACATTAGCGAATCATCTATACTAGGGTTTCAACAACGGGTGACTCAAAAATACACAATTATTTTTTCGACCGTTATTTCGTCCCGTAAAAATTGCGTACGGTATTATTTTACTGAAAAACTATGTTAATTTAAAGAAAGAATACCAGAAACATCTGCAGTAAAGCTTATGTTACCATTATAGAATTAAATGAATGTTTATTATTCTTATGCGTCTGGTAAGATCGATTTATGCATATTCTCTTGGATGCAAACATTCAAAGGACACACGGCTTGTGTTGCCCCTCCCTTACATAGAGTTCTACATCTGCTGGCTAGCTGTCGAAGGTCCAGCATATCCTCACATAAAAATAGCAAAAAGTTACGAATTTATTTTGCTTTTTTGATTGTTTCCTTCTTAGCTCGCGATTCAGCTTTGCATCGAGTGATTATAGCTAAAACGATGGCCAGAGCAAAACCGCCGACAACAAACAGTAACCCTGCGGCGAACATATAAACTACATATGGATAATCGTTGTACAGCTTAGCGGATAGGCTAGGCATTTGCTTAAGATACTCGACCGCCAGCTCCACGAGGTTGTCACTAAAAAGGAAGAAAATTAGGTACAAAATGATCGCAAGCATATTAGGGTAAGTTTGAAGAAAACATGGGTTTCAACGTACAATGGTGATAATGGCACCGGTACCCTCTCCGACTTGGCGTTCTTGTACCAATCTTGTGCAAATGCTACGAACGATTTGATGTCATATTTGGTGATTTCATAACGGTAGTACTTTCCCTGACGCAAGCTGAAACGTTGAAATAGTGAAATTACTGAGTATACATAGCAGCAGGATTGGTCACAGAAATCGATGGAACTTACAAAATGAAATCCGGGACCTTCTTGACTTGGAAGCGCGCTGCAGTTTCACTGCCTTTGCCATCTTTATCCACACGGGCCACATTCATGCGCGTTTTGAGGTCCGCAGCAACCGCTTCCCAAACTGCCGTTAGGCGCTGACAATCAACGCATTTCGTAGTATAGCTGATAACAAAAATGATAGTTCGCTCATTAATTTCAAACAAAATAACTAATACAAGAACTAGCACGAGTACTAACAACATAAGAAACCAATCGCCGGTCGTGGCACCGCTGGATGCTTGAGTAAGATGCTCGAATGTTTCGTCCGAAAGTTCTTTCACGTTCGGATCTTTATTCTGCACCAACTTGCCGATCAGAGCGTCCTCTTCTACCGGCCCGTCGTAGAGCAGAGGAACTCCGTGGCGGAAAAATACCACCGCCGGCTCTTTGCTGGGGCTATACAAACGTGCCATTGAGCTGCTGACCGCCTTGATTGCATGTGCTTCCAAGTTATCTTCAATTTCCTGTTGTAATTTCGCCAATATTTCCTCAAACTTATCACATTCAGCACAGCTCGGTTTGGCTGCAATGGTAAAAATACGAATGAGATTCGTTACGCTGAGCTTGATTAAGTTAATTCCGGACGAACTACAATTCTACTTACAAAAGAGAACAATAAAGTTGTTATGGCTGTGAAACTTTTTCACAAGATCATCATCATTAACTGTCTCCAAGTTTGATGCGTGGCAGATGCCGGCTAGCAGGATAAGTAGCACAAAGTGAAGCATTATTATTCAGACGAACGTAGAAGGAACAGGTTTAAAACACTGAAACAATGTAAAAATCACGACGTGTTCAGAACACGACAAATATATCAAGAAATGAACAATCGGATATCTGATCAACAAGTTTCTGCGAGGCTGGGTTGATGTTTTTTGTTATGTCCGCGCGCATAACTAGATATGTCAAATCTGACAGCAAATTGCCAGCACAAATTTAGTTTGGCACAGTGAGAAAACCGCACATTTCAATGTTCAAAAATAAAAAATCCCTAGAAAAATTACACACTTTCTTAACCTGTTTTCATGCTAACAACAAAGCGTTTCTATCATTTATCAACTGTCAAAAATTAAGCCAAATATATTAATTTCTTTCTATTCCCGTTGGCGAAGTTCATACTGTATATTTAAAGCAGAATGTTGAATTAACAATACAACATAAAATCCGTGTGAGCTGACTGACTTTATTAAATGATTTAGATTTTCTGCTTGGATGTTGCCCTGACAATTGTTTCAAATTCATTATATCCGTGCCGCCTATCCGCAATGCCGTTCTATTATTTGATTACTCTATAATTACACTTTTTTTGTAAGGTCGAAATCTCCAAAAGTATGCACCAATATTAAGAACAAGCATTGTTTTATGAACATCAGTTTCAATCTCAAAATTAATGGGAAAGAAACAAACGGTAAAAATACTTTAGCCTTGCTTCTAACTATTAGATACCCGGATGGCGTGTATGTGTGTGTTTGCGTGTATGCCTTAACAGTAGCGACTATCTCCCGAGGCAAAACTAAAACGAATCAGACAACACAAACAACAATATATGACGATTATTTTTTACAAGAGCACAGTAGT
The DNA here is from genome assembly GCA_034621735.1 of Anopheles plumbeus. Lineage (NCBI taxonomy): Eukaryota > Metazoa > Arthropoda > Insecta > Diptera > Culicidae > Anopheles > Anopheles plumbeus. The sequence goes on from JAOEFI010000003.1 coordinate 17,379,804, forward strand.
TTCAGCTACTTCTCGACTGGATTTCCCTTTTTTCCCTCATCTTCCAACAAAAAGTGTAAATTAACGCGAATCAGTCGTCTTACAAGAATCGCACTCCGCTGGCGGCAGCGTGCGCCATTAGTGTACTGGCCGCTTGTTGAGTTTCCAGGAGCAGACGGGCTTCGTTCAACCAATCCAGCGCTGCTTTTCGTGGAGCGCCCTGCAGAAGATTGACGTACTGCACAGTTTTCACCAGGTCGCCGCGTTCCAGCCAGTACCGAGCCCGGTTCAGTACGTCGTACGTGTCCAGTTTGCTGAAATCGAATGGTTTGTTCTCCAGCTCGTCCTGCGAGATCGGAACGTCGGGACGTACGATCAGGGTCGCCTGCAGATACGACAGGATGTACATCGGCAGCCGTGCCCCTTCGGCGGGAATGAGTGCCAAACGGCGGGAAACCTCTTCAACTTTAATGAATCTTTCTCGAAGTGCGTCTTCTGGGTATACGCCACGATTTTTGGCAGTCTCCGGTAGCCCCTTCAGCACGACAGCCACCAACTCGTCGCCCTCAGCTACCTGGCCGACGGCTGCGATTTCATCTTTCAAAGGACGTAGCTGGTCGCGCCACGATTTGCCCGGCTGACCACTACGAATCGATGACCAGAGAGACTGGCAGGCTCCCCAGAGTGCCTGCGCTTGATGGGCACCTTTCTCAGCATCGGCATGTTCTGATGTACGAAATAGAAAGAAGCAATTAAAATTCGCACCATTGAGTCACACACGGCTAGCAAATGTTAGTGAAATTTAGCATTTAAAAACCATCTTATTCTTGTCTCCTGAGAATAAGATCATATATACCTTTCATTTCAGTATCGATCTCTACCCTCGTTAGCACACATTGTTTAGCATTTAACGGTGGCACATATGAATGAAACAGTTAATGGGAATGTTGTACGCATCCATAAAATGTGTTGTGCGGCAGAAAAAGATAAAGAGCAAGAGAACACAGCAAACTGTTAGCGACCACACGAAACACCAAACGCGGTTTTACAAGGTGCAATGTGAGATAAACTATCAAATACACTTACCGATTAGGGCGTTGTGAATCCCTTTCAGCTTTCCAAGCATAGCGGCTAGTTGCAGCTTGTACGAGGCCTGCTCCGTAGTGATTTTTTCATTCAGCTCCCGGTGGAACTTGCGCTTCATTTCCACTTCCTTTTGCGAGAGGGCATCCTTCAGATGGTCGACGTGTGCTTCCGTCTGGCGTTTCATCTGCTCGCGGATCTGCTGCTCGAGTTCGGCGCGAGTGCGCAGCAGTTTCTTCTGGTTTAGGAGATTGAGCTGTCGCTTTTCCTTGGCAATTTCGTAGTCCAGTCGGGCTTTGACCTCTTCACTCTGGTCAGAGCCGCGAACCGCTTCCAGCGCCCGTCGCAGATTCTGATCCCCCTCGATCTGCAGCTTCTGCAGTTCCTTCTGGTGCGCGGCCACCTGCGTGTACGCGTGCAGAATGAACAGATCCAACTCGTCCTGCGACAGGTTCAGCTTCTTCTCCGCTAGGTTGATGCCAGGGAAGAGCGATTCCATCTCGTCGACGAAGTAGTTGCGCGCAGATTCGACCCTCTTCCAGTACTTTTCTCCGAGCGAAGCCAAATCGCGGGCGGCGTACACTTCCTGCTGCGCCTTCTTCAGGTGCTCTAGATACGCGGCAATGTTCAATTTCGCCTTGTCCTTAAGTTCATCCGAGCACTTGATTTCCCGGCTGTTCAGCAGCGAGTGCAGCTTCTCGATGTTAGCTTTGGCCTGTTCGGCCGCATCCTCGGCCGCCTGGAGAGCGGTGTCCCGGGCACTAGTTCGATTGCGAAGCGTCGTCCAGCTCGACTCGTCCAGCTTGTCGACCGATGCGTCCACCACCTTGCGAACCTCCTCGGTGTACGTCTTTAACACGTCCACCGCGCGCCCGTATTCTTTGATGGCGATCGTTGCGGCCACCTCGACCTGCTGCTCAAGATCGCTGATAGATTTCGGCACCTGCTCGGTACCGGATGATAGTGGAACTAATTTCTGTGGAGCGGTTTTTGCTGTTGCCGAAGAGGCCACAGCGGCACCAGCAGCTGCTTTAGTCACAGAAACTGGCGGAGACGAAACCACCTTTGCGGGGCTTTCCTTTTTCCTCGACTGCTCAGGTACTTTCTCGGCAAGGTTTGTTGGTTCGGGTTTTGATAGCGGTGGGGAAGGAACGGGAACATGAACCGACTTCGATCTCGTCATCGGTGGCAGATCGGGTTCTACAGAATAAGATAAAAAGGAAATATTGGTGTGAAAGTAACTGCAGAAGCTGTCTGTTTTCAATTTAGCATAACACAGATAACTCACTCTTTTCTTGTTTCTTTTCTTCCTCACCGCCTCCAAAAAAGCCGGTTACGGTGGAAGTGTACCCTCCGATGGTTTTGCTGATATCATCCATCTTCCTCGAAAGGTCGTCCAGCGGATTTGTTTCTTGCAGAAGCACCTTTAGCACCGGCTCAAGTGCCGGTGCGTTTGTAATGAGTGTTTTGCGAAATTCATTATCGTACCTAAGCAATAAGAAGAACATCACCCGCATATCAATTGATCGTGATTATAGACTTCTTGTTTATCTTATCGGTTATCTGCTGGCGAGCACTCACTTGGCGTATGCGACGACACCTCCACCGATCAGAAGAGGTGACAGTACGACTAAAACTTTACCGAATCCTGCCTCCTGGAACGGTGGCAGGTTTGGTCCTCGCGCGCTTCCACTGTACGATCGGCTAGCGTTGAACAGTTGGGCGGACGGTCGCTGAAAGAAAAACACACGACCACGAATGATTAGATCACTGTTTAATTCACTGAAATAAACATTCTTCGAATGTCAAACGCAACGTCCGTAACTGGTAGTTGGCTAATGCCACTGCTGAGTATGCATTTGCGAGCAGACGAGCACAAAAATCGCTTGGTTTTTTGCCAAATTTACAGTTGACCAGTATCCAGCGCACACCATCCTGCACAATTAGATAGTACGGTGGCAGTGATAGCATTTTGTATCACCGTGCATCACCGTGAACTATGACATAACACACTCTTTGCATCCTTTCAATCGTACGTACTTTCGAATTATTCGCGAGCGCCTTTTGCACCAGCAAGCGATACATTCTGCTGCAGCTGTTCCTGTGCCTATTCTTGTCGAAATTCTACTTATGCACTAGCTCGCTCGCCTTCTGGGGAAACCCTTGGCCTTTCGACGGGTGGAAGAGAATATACCACACAGCACCTGATCCCGGACACCGCAACTTGCGTAGAACAGCGAAAAAAAAAGTACATTTGACAGTACCGATTACGAATGCATGTGCGAACAGGACAGGTAGCGGCGATTTGCACACAAACAGTTTTTTGACAACTAGTAGTGCGAGTTGTCAAATCTTGCGTGTGCTTTGCGAACGGACCCATGTACCAGATAGAGGTGCACGGGTAATTTTGAATTGATGGATTTCAGTACCACCTCATCGGACGTTAAAACATTGGATGAAATCTTAAAGCCGAGTTAATTACGAATCTACTATTCAAGTTCATGATACCATGTCTGACGTCTGAACAACTCAAAACTAGCTATTTCGTGTAATATTGTTATATAATTCGAAAATATGAGTAACAGACAATTAAATTTACACCCGCACTAATTCGTTGTCTTTCGGAAAAACGGAACGTTCTTGCAAAGATGGTTCAAAAAGGCCGAATCTATTGGTTTGCATAAAGAATGTTCAAGGCATCTAGCATGGCGCAGTAGTTCACTTCATGGCTATTTCCTAAATTGTAAGACAGCAAAATACGTTATACGTTAGAAACTTCATCAAATCAGTCGAAAAATGGCAATCGATAATAGGAGTGCTATGGACAATGGAGATTCTCTTACCAAATTCAACAGCAAAATACTTGCACAAAGCATCGAATTCACGAGTAGAGATTCGTGTGTGCAAGTCTCGTGTAGTCAATGCACGTAGCAGACAATTACGAGTAACGTGGCCTACATTTTGGTGGTCGAAATCTTTCAAAATAGAGCTAATGTTTGAAACGATGTCCGCGTAGCGTGCAAGCTTCTGTAGGGCTTGAGATACGATTTTCCGTTCCTCAAAGTCCAACAAATTTGTTTCTGTTTGTTCATCGGCAGGAAAATGTCGCAGGGGGACCAAAAGTGGTGCTTTTTCTAGAAACGGTTGATAGTCAACCTCGGCAATCGTGTCACAGAAGCGTTTGTAATCCACCGTCTCACATAAAGGGGTTTTAAAATATGCGCACAGCAGATGCATCTCATTCGGCGTCAATCGTATACCGGCGGTGCTTAACCCACGGCAGAACTGCCCATTGCTTATACGATGGTGATTCAAAGGATCGAACCCTTGCATAAAATCTACCAAACGCAAACCACGATACACCGTATTGGCCTTCACTATAGCTATCACACGAACAATATCCTTTTCCAAGCTCGTTGGTTCTGGTAGCTGCATTGGGTCCTTGTTGATGGTTTCCATCAGTTTGCGGTACAGAGAAATCTTGCCAGCATCCGATGGATTCGTGCAATCAATGTCTCTCAAAAACTGGACGTAATCAAATCCGAAAGCGTCGCCATACACCTTATCAAGTAAGAAGCTTTCCTGTTCCTGCAACCTCAAGGCGCACATGTAGAACACCTCTCTTGCTTGACTGAAACTTACATGACCTCTCCGAAGGATATCGAAGTCTTTGAAAACTGGTTCGATCAGTATTCGTTGGTGTGAAATTTCATCTTTCAATGCCTTAATGAGTTTGTCCGATTTTTTCAGCACATCAGCTTCAAGTTGTTGCTTTCCCGGACAAAACAATGTTTTTACCGCTACCGGAGGACGTTCGACTTTTTTGAATGATCCCTTGTCGAGCGAATCCTCTGTGAATACGCGATTCGCTTCCTGCATGAACAGTGTCCAGTGAATTTTTTGAGGGTCCTTCATGTCAGCGTACCGCTCACAAAGTTTTGCGACCTCTCGGTCAGTCAAGGGTAACCGGTGCAGTGGAGACAGTCCAATCTCATCCAGGCAACGGATGAACGTACTTTTGGCCATCCAGCCGCAGCGCAAGGGATCATACTGTTGGAAGAATTCTTTTATATGAATTCTGCTCTCCCACAGATGGCGCTGAATGCGAAGAATCAGTTCGTCCATCCCGTACTCCTGCCGCGACGACTCCAGGCTCGGGTGAAAAGCGGTCCTTGCACCAATCATATCGGCTAGTGACACCGATCCCACCTCCGGACGATCAGTGTTCGGCAGATGTGTGTGAATGATTTTAGGAGGAACTGCCTTGTCATCGCGTTCCCGATCAAGCACACCGTCGTGTTGATCTAAGTAGCGATATAGTTGATCGATTTCGTCTACGAACGCCCCGTAGTCGAAGCTATGTCCATCGGGTGAGAAACGCTTTGCAAGCAACTCCAAATCACTTCTCGCCAACGTGACCCCAAGGTAGTACAGCACACGGGTGGCGTAACGAAGGGTGCACCACGTTCCGGAGTTGGTGGTGAGGGAATAGTCATCAAAGTATGGACGCAACACATGTTCCCGGTAGCGTAGTGCACGGGTAATAGACATCAGCATAAGGGACAACTTCCGGTGCTCCAACACAGAAAGACGGTCGGCGGACAGATTCTGTTCGTCGTCGGTTCCAAGCGGACCAAATTCACCGTGGCGAATATTCGGATGCAAAATGTCACAGAATTGATCGTACGAGACCCTCCCGGGCGTAGCACTAAAAAATGTTCCCACTTGGCAGATTTCTTCCTTTTCTATGGACTCCCCAGTATGGCAGCGCAGAATGTTGGCAAACATATGCAGCGGGATGGTTCCAGATTGGCACGTATCTTCTCGTTGAAATTGTAGGCGGATGTTCGAAATAGACTGCAGAAGAGGACGGATTTTTTCACAAGCCTTCCACACGGCCAGCAGTTGGTTGTGCTGAAAAAAAAATGTTCCAATCATCAACTATTGCAATTCATCATGGAGATAAAATAAAATAAAACTCACTTTGGCATGGCGTTTACTTTCGCAGGGCAGTTTTTTCTCCATGATAGGCTTTTCAACTGGTGAATTTTCGTCCTATTTTAAAGCTCGCAAGTGCTGGAATCTAATCGGTAGTCTGAAATAGCTACACTAAAGGCTGAATGTTATGGATACTTTGATCCAAGATACTAATTTACCAAGTGAAACAATATTCACTGTATTTACCCAAAGGGAAAGCTGTTGTTATGTATTGGTTTGTTTTATTATTTTAAATACATTCGAGAAAAGTAGTTGCACATTGATTAGACTCTGTTTTGCGTGGAGCATGATTTTGTTTTCCGGCTTGATTGGAGCACAATAACTGTTTTCCGGGTTTTCAGTTGCGAAATAGTTTACATTTATTGATTCTGTTGTAGAATTACCACTTCCGAAACTAGCTAAAGCCCTTGTGCCTAGTAACAGATTTTCAATTATTCCCGTTTGCTAACACCTCACACAACTACAAGGTTGCCGCCATTACAGCTTTATTCATTGATTTGTTTATCTGTGTTGTATAATATTCTTTATTCTTACGCGGTCCTAATGTACTATATATTGATTTCCAACAATATCCCATAAATTCCCTCAACTAATTTGACCTCTCCAATAATACCCACGCTCGTATTGCTCGTTTCGACCATTTTCCCAACTCAACTTTTGACTAACACGCAATGCGGATTGACAATACGTTTCTTGCAGTGTTTTCTTGGCGTTAACTGATTTAGTTCACCGTTTTTCTGTATCCATTCCACTATTTGCTCTGGTTTCCCCATTATTTACCATTGAACTTATATTTTTCAAAGCCGCTATATATTTTCCTGTGCACCTGTGCGGCAGCAACATGCGCATTTTCACAACATTTCTCCGTTCTCTATGTTTCTACGCCTTATTATCTACACATGCATACGCGCGAACGCACAATCAACCGAGTTTACTGAACGATGCTGGGTCGAAGGATGGGCCCAGGAGTAGCATGAAACAGAACATTAGTTGAGGGTAAAAAGGACATAAAGAAGTGCAGCTCTGCACCATGCCTCGCCATATTGTAATCACAATGACACTCAAATTCTACAAGCTAGTATTTTATCCCGATATAAGTGGAGAAGCATTACATAGCTATCGTTCCACTGTACTCAACTAGTAGCGATTCCGCAAGGATTCCTATTTTCAATTACGTTATTTTCTCACTTCTGTAAGATCTACACAGCAACAGGGAAAACGTTTTACAAATACTTGTTCAAATATGGACGTCCAAAAGGGGTGGTAGAATAAGCGGAGTAACTAGAAGGTGATTCACAACACAACCTTTTTTTAACAAGAAGTTGAGTGGACAATTTTGGTTATTTTTTAATTCTTCTTTGGCCTTGAGAGTTGCTGCTGATTGATTGATTTTCCAATTTCCCTACGCATGGAGAAAAACAAAACATTTGTTTAGCCCGCCACGTATGTTATGTTCTTCACACAAACAGTGGATACTCTTTCATCATTTTCAGTGGAAGTTTAACTGAGATCGAATTCAGATCCGTTGTATGCAAATAAGGATTGAAGGTAGCGAATACTGTCGTTGATTGAAGATTTGCAATGCAAAGCCGTAGACATTCAATTACTTGCACACATACTACACTCACGAACATGCTACCGACCACGCAACTATCCATGTGGGTGTTCGCGTGGTGGTTTCTAAAAAAAACAATTACAATCACAACACGCACGATAACTCGTTATTCTCCTGGCTTCCTTTCAGCCTCAACTCCAAAATGTAACCATGGGCCGCCCTATTTTCATTTCCTGATGCACTCTTTTCAATGTTTCCAAACAACGTTTTCTCTATTCACGTAGCCGTTAAATACTTCCGATACAGGGTATGGATTTATGTGCGTGTTCTTTTCATTTAGTTTTCCTCTTCTTTTTTTTACAAACATTTCAAATTATTTTCTACTAACGACAAGTCTTTTGTTTGTTTGATAGTTTCTGCTCCTATTGTTCTTCGTTCTGTTTCATCGATTGATATTTTCACATATTGTGTAGAGGGAAAAAGGGGATTAACAGTATTACTATAATTATATTATTGTATAGTCATTAATTCACCTTCTACTCCCATGCTGCATATTCGATTGATTCCTGATTTAGTTCTTTAGTATACCATCTTCGATGGGGTCAGCTTGCTGCTGTTTTATATACTCTTGTGTTCGGTCTGACGCAACGTTCGAATGCAGTTCTTCGCAAGTGCATGACGCGATTCACAGATGTTGCATTTTCCGCACTGAGGTTGCAACAGCACTTAGCACGTGCGTCATTTTCTTGTAAGAGCATACCTGAAACGCTCATTTGATCAGTAGTAATTCGAATAAAAGGACTGCTAAAAACGAATACCACATTACAGCAGCTCAATTTTGTTATTAGTGATACAGTTTCGATTGCTCAATTTTGTCATTAGGGATACAGCTTCGATTGCTGGCAATGCACCCGAAAGTTGTGGAAAGAAGGTTAAATGTTGATTATGTTGCTGCCATTCGGTTTTCATATTAGTTATTTGTATTGAATTTTTATTTCCTTTTCTCAATTCTCTTCCGTCCGACTAGTGCCAATTGGGACTTCACAATAGCTACCTATATATTGTTTCCTGTTTCCACGATTTGTCGCGCTGGGGCATACCATGAATGCGTTCAATATTTTCAATATTCGTTTGTGTTACTAGAAGATCTCGATATCGATTTTCTCTATATACGCACACGCACTCTCATATAAATTCTGATAGCACTCCACTATGCTCGTTAGATATCGCTAATAATTTTGAAAAGCCAACCGAAGTTAATTGTTAGTTTTATTTGTTGAATATAACGCAGACTGGAGCACAAAAAGTCCAACAATGTCCGTATTTGTGCTACAGGCGAACAAAATCAAAGGATTATGAAAAGCACCAATGTTTGCCAACAAATTATGAACCAAACTGATTCTACAATGGACAATATAACTTGCAAATGCTTCTATGCTTCGGTCACAGGACATAGTTGATCCTGAGCGTGGTAGATTTTGTGGAAAGCGAACAAAAGAGCTTTCACTACAAAACCATATCTCATTCTTTATGATTTTTGCTTTGTGAAAACAATGTAACATGTGTCACACAACTTGAATACGGGGAAAACATGTAATCATATCATTCCAACGTATAGAAGGTACTGTTGTTATAAAACAATACCAAAAATACAACAAGTGACGCAGTACACAATTGAGGTAAGGCAAATGTTGTAAAAAACACCAAATGCAAAGAATGGAGTTTTTTCAAGTATACTTAATTACCATGCTTGAAGCCACTATGTTACATCATGATAAAATTATAGCAATTATGTATCGAGATTATATAAGTATATATACAAAAAGTTGGTATGTATATCTGTATATAGGAAATAAAATTAATTATATATAATATATGTGGCAAGTATCACAATGCTTAACATTTAAATAATGATTACCATAATGTTTAACGATTCTTTTCGTGTGTGTTTTTCCACATTAGGGAAGGGAGGACTGGTGTGTGAAGCTGTATCAAATAAGTTATAATTCTTAGAATGGATTCCTTCGTCTCCCTGTTTAAAATAATTGATGCCGTAAAAGGCAAATTAATGAGTTTTGCAGTGCTCGTTTGCCATTATATTTCGGGCGCGGGCGACGGACAGATATCTGGCCGATTAGCTGATGCCAGTTGTCGCATTTCCATTCGATTGACTGGACCAGTTTAGCGCAACTAAAAATATACCAAGCAAATAATGAGATTGTCAAAAGTTTGTAAGTTCATAGCCAACGCTACTAACTGTTGATTTCTTTTCCGCTGAGAGGGTCAATGCGATGTTGTAGAGAATTAGCGAGGGTGGAGAAAGGTCGTGTAGGCACCCGTTTGTTTTGTCGATGCCATCTTGGGTGCCATGCTGGCATTCTGTTCACAGCGAAAAGGTGGCCACTTTTTGAAGCGGAACATAACTAAGGAACACGATTATACGGGCTTTATGTTAGGTCTCCGGTAAGCAAAGCCGCACATACGCACACACAAACACACACGCGCACGCACATGACCTAGCGTTGCTGGTGTATGGATAACACCTTTACGACTCCACGACATCCGTGTAGTCGCCAATTGTCCGGAGACTAGGCCGGTTTGAACTCTACGAGCATTTCTGAAAATGGGCCCCTGCACCCGGCGAGGTAGGCGAATCGTCCGAGCTACCCGTGCCAGCACCACCTGCACCACCCCCGTTGCCTCCCTTGGTAGTTCGCTCGTCGAAGTGCACCACTTGGTTGCGCTCCCTCCTTTCGTTCGCCCAGCGTTCGTCACTGTCCGAGCATGCATCCGGATCGAACACGAGCGATCGCGGTGAGGTAGGCTCGCGAAATTTGCCTCCGCTCTTCATGCTGCTCTTGTTGCTTCTCTCGCTTATCGCGGCGTCGTACTCGCTGCCTCCCAGTATCCGCCCGTCGCCCGTATTGCTCATGTCCAGCAGCAGCTTCGATACCTTCTTGCACTTCGTCATGTGCTTCTCGGCACGCGCCTTCTCCGTGTACGTCTTGAAGCACTTGTGGCATTTGAACTTCTTCTCCACGATCTTCTTCTCCTTCATCGGCTTCAGATTTTTCATGTGCTCGAACAGGTGCTTCTTGAGCTCCTTTTTCAGCTGAAACGGTTTCTTGCAGAACAGGCAGATCGTATAGCGTATGGTTACGTCGAGAGCTGGATCCGCATGTCCCGCGCCCGAGCGGTCTGAGTTGACGACTTCAATGTTTTCGCACTCTTCCAGCTCCTCCAACGATTCCGAGTCCGAGTCACTGTACTGGGCGAGGGCCGCCAGCTGTCGCTCGATGTCCTCTGTGCTGCCCTCGTGCTGAAGACCTCCGCTCAGCCCTCCGGCTGCACCTCCACCAGGTATTAGGTTGCCGCTGCCTCCTGCTGCACCGGTGCTGCTTTTTGCTCCTTTGTCGGAGGAGGCCATATTCCTCGAGGCTAAATTTTCACTCATCTTGCGCGGGCGGACGGGACTTTGTGAGGCTATTTAGTTGGGTGGGCTTTTTTGGCTGTGGAAACGGAACAAGAGCGAAACAATTATCAATTAATTTGGTTATTTTTAAAACACTGCCATTCCCTATCGCCAGTATGGTCGACAGCACCGCGGACATGTACAGTCTTATCATCAAACAATCGAAAAACCGGCCACGACACGGACCTATGATATATTGTTTCCCTTATCGCTTCTCGGTGCAGGAGAACTTGAGGATTTTCGGAAGGCAACATTGAACTCAATTTGACACCTAACGGAAGACGAGTAGACGAGGTAAAAACAAACAAAGCAGTAAACAAAAACGCTGTAGATTATTGCACACTGCTACCATCATGGTTAAAATTGATACATTCCTAACAAACGAAATAGAAGTTTACTTTAAATGTTATTATCAAAAGTAGCAAATATACACATTAGCATTTGCTACCGTAAGCCAGTCGTTCGATTTGGGGTTACCATGAACGGGTAAAGTGTTTGCTTTGAGCCGTTTACGTTAAAGGTGTGAAAATATGAACACCATAAAGATGCTGCGACATTCACTGTACAGCCTCGCATCGGCGTACACGACATACGCCATTCCACCGCGTTTTTAGGAGATTGGCAAGGTGACGGGATCGGCAACGGGACACACATCCCACACACGCACTTTGTTCGGGACCCCCGAGGGGTGTGTCAATACAGACATTACCATACGGTCGAAGCCGGGAGTTTGCACATGGGAGAATCCGTAGGAAGGATAACGTTCGCCGTGACGAGGTGCGAAGGGCAGCGCCCAGTTGCGTCCTCGATGGTTGGACATCAAAACTGGCAAACAAGCGCAACTGGTCGTACTATTGCGGAAACAGTTAACTGTACCAGAACGAATGTTGAAAAACGAAACTAATATCGACATGATACCGCAACGATGTGTTGAATTTCAATTATAAGGACAATGTACTTACTCGCTACTTTGGCGAACACTTGCAGGTAAAATGCACAATGTTCCTACGACGGCACCACTGCCGGACACTTGAACAACTGTTTTACACTTCGAAATCGCCCAGAGCAAGCTGGCTGGTATAGCGTTGTTTTTCCACTCCACTTTTAATTCGACTCTTTCTGTTCAACAAACCTAGTAAACCGAATGCAGCAGGACGTCGACATTGCTGATGCCCCCTGCAGTAGCTGCCATAATAATCTTACTTTTGTTCGCGAGTCTTCGCTTTCGTTGTTTCGCTCACTCGCAAACGATACCGTTGCAATGGTCGCTTTTAATGCCTTTCTTTTTCGCTCACACTCGATACACAGAACACGGTCGCTGGGAAACACACCGTCTCCTCACAACAGCGCACACACTCTCTTTCTCTTTCACACTAGTCGGGGGTGCAAGAGGAAACTGTAAACTAAACGCATACACCACCAAATAGGAAGTTGAAAATTTTTCAGACGCACAAACAACACATTTTCGATCAAGTAAGACGAAGCAGGGAAACCAAACCGATTAAGACGAGCTTTGGAGCTGCCGCTTTCGACAATTTACTACCGCGTGCGTAAATACGTTCTTCAAATCACCAAATATACCGATTAAACGATGTTCTAGTCTTTACTACTCACACTAGCGATGCGTTGAAGAGATGGAATCGTTCGACAAGTGACAGCGTCAATCCCTTTCTGACAGCTTGGTGTTGGCTTTGGTTTACACCAGAGCGTTGAGCGGCTCACCTAAGTGCCCCAACTCTACCGTCAATGGAGCACCAGCATCGGCAAACGATTGAACTCGCTTTCGGTACATTTTTTGTCCGTTATCTTCAACTGTTCTGATTTTTTTTTCGCATGCAATGACATCATGCCAAATTATAGTAGAGCAATATAGTAGGGCAAGCTTTGCACCTGGCATAAGTATTGTTTACGGCGTGGAAAAATATAGGGCCACTTTCGTGTCTTGCTGCTGTGGGTGGGGTTTGGGTCCTTTAGATGCATTCAATGACACGGTTGCCGTAGGAAACGTACCCATTTGATTGTCGTAACAGATTGAAATTGTAGATCACATGAATAGATCACGTAGGTCGTTTTATAACAATAGATCGCAACAAACTTGAGACTGAATTCCAATTCTAACAGGTGAATTAAATTGTGGGTTTTCCATGTAATCAATCAAAAGTTTACTGCATAATTTATATATTACAAACTGCATTACGGGTACGTGGTCCAAAATTTACTAAACACCACTTATACTGGCGGACACCAATGGAAGGAAGCACGTTACATAACATGAGTATAGGCAAATTAGAGTGAAAGTCTTTTTTTTGTTCGTGGGCAGTGAGAAATGTTGCTTGCTGCGTTGTGTCCTGGGACAACTTGGGATTGTGGCCTTTTTCTGTGAATGTCGAAGCTTTTCCTTTTTTTGGGACCCATAGCTTCGCGACTCTGTTTCGGCGCATGTGTTTACCTACATGGTGGGTTTTCGGGATTTTATCGTAGAGTGGAGAGAATTTTGTGGGAATGTATTGTGGCCGTTAAACGGGCTATTCATTCATACAAATCCTATCGCCGTACGTAGGATACAAGTACGATTCTCAGAGATAGAGAGAGAGAAGAAATGGACCAGTTGGAAAGCTCCCCACACTACACATGCTTGTCTGGAGTCTAAAGGATGTACGCACCTTCTTTTAGCATAGGCAGCACAGAGCCCGAGCGAGACGGCGAACCAAAGCGAGGGCATCGTGAATTCATCAGGATCGGCGGA
>JAOEFI010000003.1:17398080-17410783 GCA_034621735.1 Anopheles plumbeus
GCCCTAAAGGGAGTCTCATTGCATGATTGCAGTGCTCCAATAACGGACGATGGGTTGAGGGCTTCGAGCGGGTTCGAATCAGGTTCGAAAATTGTGTGCCATAAATCAAAAAGCATTCCACCGCAATCGGTGGAGCTTGTAACGTCGTTGGTTTGTGGTGGGAAACTAAAGGAGAGTATGCAACCGCAGATGGCCCGAAAAAATACAAACGAATATGAAACTGCAAAACACACCCAAAATCGCTCCGGTGGGCGGATCAATGGATGGAAAATCCATTCCACGGCAGAAACGGCTCGAATGCTGCTCACGAAAGCTGGTGGTGGTGGTTCGCTAGACCGATGACGCGAACCGGTGACGTTCCGAAAAACTTTGCGACGAATGTCCGAAATCAATATGACCTTCTGCCGCGCAAAACGCTCTCTTCGATTCGGGAACGGGAACGTCCAGGCAGGAAAGAATCGGCCATGCGTTTCTAGTAACAGTGCCAGTTAGACGAGGTGACGCTATTAGTGCTGGGTTTAGGCGAAGCTACTTCGTGCGGTGTAGAAAACGGAAAACGTTGTGATTAGGCGCACCCGAACATGTTGCCGGTTCTGTGTGGTGGAGCAATGGGCGATTCGTTTTCCAGAATTTTCACTGCGTTACGTAACACAGCCCAAGGCAAGCAATTTTGCTTTCCTTCAAGTAGACATTTTTTTGGGCCGGATATAGCACAGCGCCCGAATTTTCGGAGAAAAACAGCTGTTCGGAGCGAGGCGCCTCCTGCAGGTCCATCAGACGTTCTTTATCCTCCCGTCACATTTCCTTCGCAAATACTACTTCCGTGACGACATTGCAATTTTCCGCTCCATTCCTCGCGGCTGGGGGAATTACCCATTTACGACAGCAAAACAGGAATGATGGAATATTTAACGATTATTGATTACAATGCGAGCAGCAATTTTACTGTCGGTACATTCCGCGGGGAAGTTTTACAAGCGCGAGTGAAACTTGTTTGCGACACTGTGTGTGTGTGTGTGTGTGTGTGTGTGTGCCTACGAGTCGGCCGAATGGAGCAAAAAATGAGGTTTCCATCATTTCCACTGAAAACGGGCTGATTTAGTCAGTGAGACGGAAAGAGAAATTTGGTCCGTTTAATAATTCATATGAGGTAAATTTGTTCGAAGCAGTATGGTTCCTTTTTTAAAGTGTTTTTGTTTTAATCCATAATTAAGGATGTGGGCTACAAAAAAAAGATTATTAGATTTAGGGATTGTTTTTTTTTTTTTTTAAATACAACTCCGAGTGTAAATTGATAACCGACATACTTAGATAAAATAATGGATATTGTGTTTGTAGTATACTTTATGAGATTAGGCAAAATCGAGAAAGACAATATTTAACGGGTTGAAAGCCTCAAAAATACGGATAAGCTTCGAATATGGCTTCTAATTTAGTTCTTGTTTGTTCTGGTACATGATTAACTGCGCTTTAATATATAGCTGCACATTCTTTTACTCCAGCATCCTGTGTAGCTTCGCCAACATGTTAATTATTGAATTGTATTCCAATTTGTTAAAGAAATATTAACCATTTCGTGCCTTATGTATTACATCTTCTAAACGTTTTCACTTACGCCATCTCTCGTTCTTTTTTTCATCCTTGCAGAGTTCAGCTGCCGCTCCAAAGATCGACGCAACGCACCCACGAAACCCACCGACGGGAAAAACAGGGGGTGGCACACGTGCCCGGAAACGGTTACATAAACCAAAGATACAGAAACAATCCTCTTCACACGAACCGGAAGGAAGCGGAAGGAAAGAGCCACCAGCAGCGTCGGAACGCAAGAGTGGTGTCAAGAACCAAACAGCCCCACGCGTCTTTTGCGTTTTTGGCGACAGTCGAAAGAATCTGACATCGCTTCCACGGGTGCGATTTGGTTGATAAACGGACCCAAAACCGGTGTGCGGGACGTCCGTAGTCCACTGAGGGCGGTCGCACAGAAGCGAACCGAGCGAACCATTAGCCGAGTGCCGGCCAACTTCACCACACCTCACACCGTCGCGCGGAGAAAACGACGTCAAAATGATTAATATCGCCGGTGTCGTCAGCATCGTTCTGTTCTACATCTTGATCCTTGCGGTCGGCATATGGGCGGGCAGGAAGAAGGAGTCCGGCAACGACTCGGAGGAGGAAGTGATGCTTGCCGGCCGCTCGATCGGTCTGTTCGTCGGCATATTCACCATGACCGGTAAGATGGACACGGTGCGGGCCGTGACGGGTCGTACGGACAGGCAGTCAATCTTGCTTTTCAACCCTGCGACGGCCATGAGAGCGGCAGGAAAAGGGATTATGTAATTTTGGAATATTTTGTTAACCATATTTATTTTCGCTATTTATAGGCCCGTATGCCTTTCTCACACGGGTAACACTCTCAAGCAAATACACTTCAGAGAGTTGAAAAATGAGAAACCAGATATTCTTATTTATTAACCTTATTTATATCCTGATGATGATGATAAAGCTTCGAATGACAACGCTTCGAACTCCCAGGATAGCTGACTAATATCTCAAGCCATGGATACAAGGCAAAGAATGAGCGAAATGACACGAAAATGATCTTTGTGTTATGTTCACTCGAATATTATGATTTATCAGCCATTCAGACCCATTTTAATTTTACATTACGTTATTTTCATTTCATTTCCTTTGACCAGTTGTTGTGTAGGTTTTATTTCATTTACGGAGGCTTCAATCATCAATAAAAGCACCGAGCTAAATACATGAAAATTATGGTTTAACACAGAGGTGGAATTTTACTGACATCCTCTGAAGGGTCTTACTGGCAGGACAATGCTCATATCCAGTGAGGGATTGTCTGGAAAATGACGAAAAGAAAGCTGGGGACAGGTCAGCAAAGCATGAAAGAGGCGTTCGCCATTTTGCTACGTTAACGATTTTTCCGGCCGCTTACGCTTTGTGCTCTACTTGTGGATGTACATTTTCTTCTCCATCTCTCCCCAGCCACGTGGGTCGGTGGCGGCTACATCAATGGAACGGCCGAGGCGATCTACACGTCCGGGCTGGTCTGGTGTCAGGCTCCGTTTGGTTACGCGCTCAGTTTGGTGTTCGGTAGGTGTCGTACTGCAGCTTACGGTGGTGTAGTGGCCTTGAAATGGCACCCATTAATGAGGTCACTTCTCCTACAGGCGGCATCTTTTTCGCCAACCCGATGCGCAAGCAGGGCTACATCACCATGCTGGACCCGCTGCAGGACAGCTTCGGTGAGCGGATGGGCGGCCTTCTGTTCCTGCCGGCCCTGTGCGGCGAGGTGTTCTGGGCGGCGGGCATTCTGGCCGCCCTCGGCGCCACCCTGTCGGTGATCATCGACATGGAGCAGGAGACCTCGGTCATCCTGTCGTCGTGCATCGCCGTGTTCTACACGCTGTTCGGCGGGCTGTACTCCGTGGCGTACACGGACGTGATACAGCTGTTCTGCATCTTCATCGGGCTGTGGATGTGCATCCCGTTCGCGTGGACCAACGACCACGTGAAGAGCCTGTCCTCGATGGAGGTGGACTGGATCGGCGAGATCGGCGAGGGCTACCACTGGTACTACGCGGACTACGGTCTGCTGTTGATATTCGGCGGCATTCCCTGGCAGGTAGGTGATCGCGGGAAGATCCTGGTGATGTCCAGGGAGCGTCACTCACTCCCTCCGACTATGCTTTCTTCGCACGCAGGTCTACTTCCAACGGGTCCTCTCCAGCAAGACGGCAGGCCGTGCACAGGTCCTGTCCTACGTAGCCGCTTTCGGTTGCATCCTGATGGCCATCCCGCCCGTTCTCATCGGTGCCATTGCGAAGGCAACGCGTAAGTCCACCGTGAGACAGTGTGCGCCAAATTTACATCCTTTCCAACGTGACCTTGACTGTCCTGTATCTCCCCCTCTTCTCCCACACCGCTAACCGCAGCCTGGAACGAAACTGCGTACAAGGGCCCGTGGCCCCTCACGGAGCAGGAGACGAGCATGATCCTGCCGATGGTGCTGCAGTACCTGACGCCGGACTTTGTCTCCTTCTTCGGCCTGGGTGCCGTCTCGGCCGCCGTCATGTCGTCGGCCGACTCGTCAGTATTATCCGCCTCGTCCATGTTCGCCCGCAACGTCTACCGGCTGATCTTCCGGCAGCGCGCTTCGGAGATGGAAATTATCTGGGTCATGCGTGTGTCCATCCTGGTCGTCGGTGTGCTCTCCACCATAATGGCCCTCACCATACCCTCGATCTACGGACTTTGGTAAGTGTCCGGGCGGGAATGCGACTGTCGAATGGAAGCGCCATCTGAAACATGTGAAGCTGAGGGTCACTTTTACCGAACGCTTCATTAACTCGCGCCGATATACGAGACGATTGTCGGGGACGTGCTTTGAGTAGCATGCCGCCAACGCAGAACTGGGTGAATAATAATGGGCGCGTTGTCGATGCCCCAACTTCTGCTGTTCCACTTTCTGCAACGGTCTTTCTGCTCCTTTCGCGACTCTACGGCTTCTGAGTGCTTTGCTGGTGGCTCCCGGTTACCATCTCGTATGATAAGTGATACGTGACCTTCACATCAGGCGCTTCCGTTCGTCAGTGTCGATTTGCTCATACAAAACAAAATAGCAATGGGATCCTTCAGAACCCCATGCGAGACGGCGATTGTCTTGCTACCGCGAAGCACAATCCTAATGGCGAACGATAAACGATCGATTTCCCGAGCGGGACAGTGCTGCTGCTACCAAGAAACTGGGGTACCGTTCGGGCTGATGGGAGGTGGGCTCAAGGGCTTCGAATTGCACTCGAGCCTTTCGCCACTCTAGCAGACGGCCATTCACTTTGGGCCACCGTTCTTCTAACGTTCGATTCGCTAACATCGACCGGTTACATTCTTCCAGGGAGCCGGGGTGGGCTCGAGAGAAAACACAGGACCGTTTATCAAACTTATTACTCTTTTCCCCTCCTTTTTTCCATGGCATTCCGGTCGTCGCGCGCAGGTCGATGTGCTCCGATCTGGTCTACTGCATACTGTTCCCGCAGGTGAGTCGTCATTTCGGGTAATGGTGGAAAACAAAAATGAAAATCCGAATGAGGTCCTTTTTTCGGGTGCTTTTGGGGCCCCCAATATTGTTCGTGGTCCCGTTTCCATGTAAATAAGACTGGTAAAATATTCACCCTGGCGTGTGCCATCGTCCGCCGTGATTTGTGCAGTGATTATTATCTTTTATGTTTATTAGAATTCCATCAGTGCCACACATACATATCTTGTACCAGATTGGCGGTGTACAAATTGATATGAAAGGCATTTATTCAGCCATCTTCAATATTGTATGCACTTCATTTGAGACTTATTTGAAATGGGAATAGCTAAGGAAATCGAAATTGGAGTTAACTTTACTTCAGTTGCTCAAAAAAATTCGTACTAAACCTCATTCGAATGCAATTAACCCGACGGGGTTTCCTCTTAGTAGGGCAGTTTATTAAAATTCTCAATTCCCCCCACCCCTCCTTTCCCTCTCTCCCTCTTTTCTTCTCCACAGCTCCTGATGGTGGTCCACTTCAAGCACCACTGCAACACGTACGGCAGCCTGGCGGCGTACATCATCGCCTTCATGGTGCGCCTGTCGGGCGGCGAAGCGATACTCGGCCTGCCGGCCCTGATCCACTATCCGGGCTACAACGAGGAAACCCACACGCAGATGTTCCCCTTCCGCACGATGGCCATGATCATGAGCCTGGTCACCCTGATAGGGGTGTCCTGGTGGACGAAGTAAGTATCCCGGCCACAGAGATAGCGAAAAAACGGAAGCTTACAAAAATGGGTCATTCGGGATTTTCCTCCGCTCGCCACCAGGTGGATCTTCGAGACGGGTCGGGTTGCGCCGCACTATGACTACTTCCGCTGCGTGGTCAACATTCCGGAGGAGCTGCATCGGGTCGGCGAGCCGTCGGACTCGGGCGAACAGGTAAACGAGTTGGTAGACGCACGGCGTTGGATATGGGTGAGGCACACGGTGCACTTTTCCGGCTTATCTTTTTCGCATGGTCGGAAGCATACTGTTTCAGTGTAGCTGTTCCACGTTCTTTTCGAGACGAATCCACCGATGGATATGTTGCACTGCATAATATAATGTTGGGTGTAATAATTCCGGAACCTTTTTCTCACTTCCTTTTTCGGAAAGTGGCCTGAAAGTATGCAATCCGCGTTACCCGTTCATTCCCGTGCTAATGCGTAAACTGACCCTCTTTCTTCTCGCAGCTCTCGGTCATGGCCGGCGGTATGACGCGCATGTACGGAGCGGCCACGATGGTCGGCAAGGACGAGCGGAACGGGCGAATAAATCCAGCCCTCGAGCCGGACGACGACCTGCCGGTGGCGGAGGCGCAACGACAGATGCAGCAGTCCGCCGGCGGAGGCGGTGGGGTCGTGGCCCAGGGTAGTGTCGTACCGGGCGCTGGGACGGCCCAGGCCCACACGGCATTTTGAAACGCACCACCCACCGGCGACGACCGTTGGTTCGACTGAATGCACCCGACAACGCAGCAGGACCGAACGGCCGGCCGCTGAAAATCAACACTTTTCACTGGCACAGTATTTGGGGCCCCGTCACCGCACATCAACCGGTGGAAGGGGCGCCAGGCAGACGCAGACGATACTAATTATCAGAAACCGCGACACATATCAAGGAGCAGCAATGGGACAAGATTTAGTATTAAAACACTGCAACACTATCGTGTAGGTTTCGGAAAACCGGAACGGCTGCGGAAAGTAAGACGAAAATTACGTAGAGGCAAACATTGGAGAATCCACTCTCGAGCTACTAGTCCAAAGCAAAGTAGTGTGTGTGTGTGTGTGTGTGTGCGTAACGGATACATATCAAATCAAATCAACTAAAAGACACAACAATGAATAACTGTAGATGGTGCATAAACAAACCAAAACAAATAAAAGATACATATCAATTATGTTAAGGCAAGATGGTAACGAGTAGCGAACAAACTATTAATGACTATAAATACCTATCACTGTTAGTTGTTTGAGCGTGATGTGCTCGGACGGAGGAAAGGCAGCAGTATTTGGGGTAGAGGTAATATGTGTTGAAACTTTGCATATTTTACTGTCGTGTTTGAAATGGTGAGGAGAGAAGGTCTAAACGTTTGTTGAATTACAGTTAAGGCTATCGTTTGATTGGGGTATTTTGTTTGTTTTGCTAAGAAAGTAGATAGGAACGTACAAAGCTGCTTAGAGTGAAAAGGTATTTTGAAAGGAGTCTTGATGTATTATTTTCTACGCTTGCAAGATTCTATAAATGCTGAGGCAATGAGGAAGCATAGAAGTATTTCCTGCCCATACATACATCTCAGATATGTTTACAGCATTTGCTATTTTACTGTTTTTACTACCGAGAAATGTTCAATTCATTTACCAACAAGAAAAACAAAGCAAGCCCACATTTAATGAGGGACGGTTGGTAATAACCTAGCGAATCTAGAGAACTTATTACGCTTCTTTGTTAAGTTAATTTCTTTACCATTCGTTAACACGAACAAGCTTTAACACATCCGGACGAATCCTTCGAAGGAGTTAGAAAAGTACAGAGAGATCACAACTCACAGGTGCTAGCCAGTAGTGACGAATGGCAACATTGGGCGAACATAGAAAACTCCTGACGAATTTCCACTGCAGGAAGGACTGCTTTTTAAGCTGGTCAGTACCACATTAACTATTTGATTGTGAACCGTTAGGCAACATTTGTTCAAATATGTTACACTCCGTTAAACATTTGCTTCTGGATCGATTTATTCATTGTTCAAACGTTGATCACTGGGGTTTGGGGTGAGCTAAATGTTTATGTACCATATCCCGGTGTGGGTGCGAAGATAAAAAGCTGTAGAAAAAGAACGATAAACTGAATGCGCGGAAGTAGGGGAAAAAAGTAAAAATACATATCAAAGCTATGCTTAGAAAACAAACCCTAAATGTCCTGGAGACATGCGGTTGTAGCGAAATGGAGAAATGCTGGATTAAAACAACTTATAGAACTGATACTTTATCCCTCACCCCCGCCCCGAGCAGGCCGGGGAGTACGAAACATATCATGACGGCAGAACGGTGCATTCCAGTGAAGTATGATGATATTACTAGGAAGATATACACATCTATATATACACAAAACTATATATTATACATACAAATCTACATAGAGAACATACTTCGGTAGCTTCGTGCGAAGTTGTATAGACGATGAGTTCACTGTAAAATCGAATCGCCTATACCACTGCGAACGGGGCACTGAGACGAGGGAACGTGGCTAATCAGCAGAACAGAACACAAGAACCTTGCGGACGGTTGCAAAGAGTAGCACTCTAGCGCATGTAGAAAAAGAAAAAATAAAGATGCCGCATATCACCCGTACCCTTACGAAGCTAAAGGTAGAGTTAAAATCGTAGAGCACACCTCCCCCCCTAAAACTAGAGGACCGCTGCGGTGAAGGGCAGATCCTTGGGCAAACGATTCCCAGCAGGAGAAATGAACGAAACGAACACATCTCAATCGTGTGACCTTCCAGCGTAAGAAGACTTTCTTATGAGCTCAACCTTTTATCCTCGAGTGGAGAGTATCGGACAGGCGGGGCAGTTTGGCGGCCAGAAGGAGGTTCGTTGTTTTGCTCCAGGTTGAAAAAGAAAAGAAAAAGAGAGTGACTACGAGTTCGAGTTGTAACCATTTCACCTGTTGTACCATTCTATTAATGTGCCTCCCACTGTGGATCTTTTCTAGGACAAACTAAATTGGGCGTATCCCCGAACGAAACTTCCGGAAAACGGTTGACGCGTGTTGTGTTTCGAGGTTGTAAGTATAATCGCAGAGCGCGTCGGTGGTATCCTACTGTATTGATCTTCTAAACTCCACTGCGTTGCTAGCAGAAGAAAAACGAAAAACCATGTTCACTGTCTTGAAGACGTTTGCATTATGTGTTTTACTGCTTCCGGTTTTCATCGTTATCGGTGCGCTTTCACTGTTCGGTGGGTTTACTACACCTTATTCGCTTGCTGGTTGATCGCGTTAGTCGCGAGAAAGGTTCTTGCATCGGACATCTTGCAATCCATCTGTTGCCCAGCATGAACGTTCTTTTAAATGCCCTGCACTAGCAAAGCGAAACAAAAATATACTGAATACGGCTACATTCCACTAGCAACACTTGTTAGATTGTTGCAAACAACCCGAAATCGAACGCAATAAAACATTAACGAATGCATTTTCTTAGCGGTGCTTCTTTGAGGACGTGCATTTTATTGGACACACATAAACGAAACAGATGGCTCGGCGCACGCGCGAGTGACCGCGGCGTATTACATAGCGTTATCTAAAGCAAACTACGATACGAAACCAGTTGCGTTTGCGAGACTATTATATTGTTCTAATTGTTGATCTGAATGGACTTGAAAAAAAAAAAAAGCAAAACTATATCCACTATTAAGACATGGAAGGAAGGAAGACAATTTAACCGGCGGGAAGTAAAGAAATGAAACCAAAACATATCGCGCATTTGTTGTTAACTGTAAGCTACATAGGTCCGAGGAGGAAAATCGACACATATCGTACATATACATGCGTATTTAAGCATACATTTACTGACGGTTAAAGGCAACAAACAGAATTCACACCCTACAGTTCGTTGTAAATTGATAAAGCGAACTGCCAGAGGATCTAAAACATAAATCCCCTCCCCTTTCGAAGGTATAAAGAATACTTGAACCAGTCCTATAGACAAACGGCTACATATCAGATGTCATCCGAGAGCTTCAAGGAAGAGACGAAGGATACGCAGGATACTTGAAAGAAATCACGTGGAGCAGCTAGAAGGAAGAATGGGACACCGGATGAATGCTGTAGACAAAAAAAAACTAACCGCTATACGAATGCTGTAGTGCTACCATTGTTTATTTAGTGACCTAATAGAGCTATTCGTTGGCGTGCGGTGGGTATGTGTGCTCGTGTTCCGTTGGTTTCCATTCGAGATAGTATATGTTCCATCAGTTGAACGAACAATAAAATACCCACTGTGTTAGAATTGCAGCATAGTTAGAAGGCGAAGGTTTAAACTTGCGCCATCAGGAGAACATAAGGCTCTTTTCCAACAAATGGACACTACGGGGAACGAGCGCACACACATGCGCACACAGCATGCCGTGCGTTGCATTCATAAAAAAAACTAAAATCAGTTCCCCGAGCAGCGCTTAGAATTATTTAAAAACCAAACTAATAAACCCGGAACAGTATGAACAGCATCAAATCGGTGAAGGTGGAAGCCGGGAAGGGCGAGCTAGTAGGTGGCAGCTGCAGTAAAAAAGAAATTCCCCCAAACAACCAATAGATGTACATGTATTTTTAGCAATTAAGAAAATTATATACACACCTAGAAACAAATAAAACAAACCTTAGACGGGAATGTGAGTGCGCGCGTGAGGAAAGCAAGGGCCGAACAAGTGCGGACGACTAGGGCACGGTAGCCGCGAAAGGAAGGGAGTTGTGAGCGAATGCAGAAATGAGCGGTGCGATTGAACGAATGTACACGCCTGTCGAAAACCTTGTAAAGTAAATAAATGTGTTGGACAGTTCATCTGAATTATTGAACCGGCGTCAAGGTTGAGTGTTGCATTTTAAGTTTGTGGAAATTTCATTTCTATCCATTTTCTATCCATTTGCAAGATTAAATCGTCGTCGAAATATCCAAAGCCAGGAAATTGATCGCCGCCATTTTCCGAGCTGCAACTCATTCCACAGCTTCGCCAACATGCGTCATGAGTGCTGTGACCCGAAAAGGTGAATTGATGAACTTCATTTATGGCGTACTGCTGTTCCCAGCAGAGTGTTTTCCCCGGCAAATGTGCTGTCGGATGGATCGTGCTAATAATGTTTTTGTTTTGTTTTGCTCGACAGATTTATGTTATTGATACATGCAATTTTGGCAAAATGGCCTGAAGCATCCAATGCCTTCTTACCTCAATGCAAAGTGAGTTTAATTGTAAACACGAAACCCCAGCGTGCTGAACTGATGACATGAAAAACTGCAAAATTTGCAGAAGGGTTGACGCAATAATTTCGTTACCTCGCTATTAATAACTGAACGAAAATGCAACTAGGCAACTATCAAATGTCAATGGCGAATGCTTAACGAATCGTATGATGTGCTTTCAGATTGGAATAGGTTACTTGTTACACATGTGGATCTTTCCATGTGCGGGCTAAGCGGAAGCGGGGGCCCCGAGTTGAATTTTGAAATACTTTAAATCGTGGTTCGAGTTTTTCCCCCCTCCGCGTTGACTGAGGATTAAAAGTTATTATAGTATTTAAAAAAAGTTAGCATAGCTTTCCACTAACGTAGAAATAGTTCGTAAAATTGTTGCTTTATTTAAGCTAACATATATTTGAGCTAAATGTATGTTATGCCAGTCCAATTAGTGAGTGTGAATCTAAAAGAATAGTGATATTCAAATGATTTCGTTTCGCTGCGCCGATCACGTTCGTCGGCGAGATTTTTCGTTCAGCTAACAAACTGAAATGTGAGGCTGCGATAACAAGAGACTAGGATCGCGTAGCAGGTAGCGCCGCACCAACCATTTTTCTCGAACTCCGTCCTACAAACCTATAGCTGGAAGTACCGTACCGATTCCACGTGACTATTTTTCTCGCTCCGCCTTTCTAGCCTATGGCGTGGGTGACCATTACTATTCTATTAGGCCGCTCTTGTCATCGCACACAGCAGCGGCCATACTAAATCGATGGAGGGAATTGTGCTACATCTTCTATCGTCATACTGCACTGGTTTTTCTAGCCCGAGCGAGTCGAGTGAATTGAGCGCGAGAAACGAAAACGAACCACACCGTAGAACCAAAATGCACGAAATAAATGGAACCTTTTTTTCTAATAATTACGATATAAGTACCAACAGGATGAAAAGTACGTTTATTATCGAGAAGAAAATAATAATCTTATAATAAATCGTGGACTTGAAAAACGTGGAACCTTCATCCATCCGCCCCCACTGAAAACCGTCGCATCGCTTTCACTATAGATACATTGCAAATATAAAAAGGTTTAAAGGTTGTCCTTCTTAAAAAAAACCACACCACCGCCGCCTTCGCAGGGTAAATATTGGAACAAAAAAAAAACAAAAATCAAACAAACAAAATAAGACCTACTTCCTAACATTCGTACCAACGCGTGCGCATCCTCAGCTCGACCAACTCCAAGCAGTTCACGGTCAATAGCACACTTAGGAGAGAAGGCGCACGCAATCGCTTAAGACACTGCGCCATTCACTTTCGCGAAGTGCGACCGATGCTCCACGGCCGGAGGGCCCGTTCACCGAGCAGCCCTCCCTTTGCCCCAAAGTAGTAGCGGGATGGTGATGGTGGAGCTGCTAAAAGCTGCTTGCAGCCACCGTACGAGGGCAACATATGGAAGCAAGGCAAAGCGGAGATGAAAAGCCAGCGAAGCATCTATGACGTAGCACAAAACAACCACGGGCTTCATTCGGTGCACTGCAGTGCTGAAGCTGCGAGACTGTTACATGAACTCCACCGCGCACTGCTGGTGTGTGAGGGAGTTATTTTTAAACGTTCGCGCACGCGCGCCCGCGATCTTCGAAGCCTTTCTCCGACGTGTGCTTACGCCTTACGTTTCC
>JAOEFI010000003.1:17436516-17462699 GCA_034621735.1 Anopheles plumbeus
CGAGTAATTAACGATCGGTGTAATTTTGCCATTCGCATTCTGATGCTGGAAGGCCTTTTTGGAAGTCGGAAGGTGCTGCTTCCATGGATTGATACGTTGCTGAGATTGAGGGAAATCTGCTTGAATACCTAGTGCAGTCGGATGTTATTTGTATGATATCGTAATTGTAAATTATGTTAATATTCCATTGCCTTTTTAAGGTTCTGTGTATTTAAACCATGTAGTTGACAAAACAGATCTTTAAACACTTATTTTTAACCAATCCAAACCTGTACTAATAATGAAACACACTTTTCAATGGAATTGACTTGTCGAAAACCAACATTTTCTCGTACTCGTTTGCTCCATACATGTCTATAAAACTGCTTGCAAAGAAAAACGACGACACGGCTGAACAGAAATAAAGGGAAGGTCATCAAGACGGCGTACGATTCCCACACGACGGTGTCCCATACTGCGGACATTAAATATCTCTCCGGTGTAACGCTTATGCTGGTCGCGTTTTTACAACACTGCTAATCAACAGGCGCTATCGATGCAAATGTCGATGGCGATATGACGGGAGGATGACTGAAGCACCGCCACCGACCTGGAGGGCCGGAGGCTGAGCTGCACTAGAGATTATGTTTTGCAAATCGGTTGCGCCCAATGTTATGCATGGTTTGTAACGCCGGGATGCCATGCATGCAAACCCATCGAAGTACATGTGATTTTTGCTCCCATGTTGTTGTCTCCCACATCTCACAACAACTGCATTCATTTTCAGGAGAAACAAAGTGAGGGAGAGAGAGAATGAGAGAGATAGAGAGAGAGAGAGAGAGAGAGAGAGAGTGAGAGAGAGGGAGGGGGGGAGAGGTCGCGAAGGAAGATAATCTGTTCAATTATTTAAATTTCAATTGTTGTCTTTTTTTTTTTTAGCGGCATTTGTTTTGCGGAAGGTTGTTTGC
Source organism: Anopheles plumbeus (assembly GCA_034621735.1). Taxonomy (NCBI): domain Eukaryota; kingdom Metazoa; phylum Arthropoda; class Insecta; order Diptera; family Culicidae; genus Anopheles; species Anopheles plumbeus. The sequence continues at coordinate 17,437,464 of JAOEFI010000003.1, forward strand.
GCCAGCACAAAAAGTCGCCCCAACCGTGATGGTGGTTCCTGGTACGGTTTCGCGAGCAACATTGTGGCCACGCGAACGCCATCGGGATAGAAGGGAGAAGGAAAAGGTGGGCGAAAATACAAAAAAATGCCAAAAATTGCAATCACCCACCGACAGCCAAGTCTCGCGCGCCCCCCACTTGCGACACTATTTCGTGCGATTCTTCTGCGCTAGATGGTTCGGCCAAGATTCTGCTGAGATTCGCGGACCGCCGGGCTTTGATTTGATTTTTCGCAGCTCACTGGGCAAAACAGGGTGCCGATTGCGGGTCGGAAAATTCGCCGGCCAGCCAGCGAACGCGCTAGCAAGCCCGCGTCCAATGGCCGGGCATTAGCCTGAAATTATCTGATTAAATATAAATAAACACTGATGAAACGTGTGCACTGACTTGACTTTACCCAACTGGGTTCGCTTTGGTTCGCGGATTTTCTTTGCCACCCTTTGGCTGGCTGCCAAACAATCCACTTCTCAGTGCAAGATGGGGTGCAAGATTAGGGCTTTTATGGAGCCCTCCGAGCGCTCCGGGGGTTTGCATTCCGTTTTCGTTACAGTTTTCGACATTTTCGTTCCAGTTCGATGCTATCGACGGCGGGAAACGTTCGGTTGGCAAGATGTGTGTAGATGCGTGTTCGTTTTTCTATAGGTGGAAATTTGTTACAGCGAGTTTTACTGCAGAAGAAGAACGTGTACGCCACTATGGTTGTAACCTGGTTGATCGGCGTATTCAAATGAAGTTGCTAGAGGAAACCTCTCTAGTAGGGCGTATGGAAAATGTTGAGTGGGTTCACAGATGTTTGAAAGTCGAAAAAGTGAAGCTGCGTTATATAATTACTTTCAATAACAGTTCCAAAAACAGTGCACTGAAATAAATATTTCAACATCAACATCATTGGAAAATATTAATTTTTAGCTGCTTTTTAAACGCACCATAACCTTCTTGGTGCGGCAAATATGGATTCACAGTTTTTTGGGGGAGGGGAACAAAACGGGTGAACCTTTCACTTTTGGTTTATTACCCTTTTACCCTACACCCTATATAATAACCGTCGATAGCGCCGCCGTGGCGAGAAATGCAGAAGATGTTCAGCAGTAAGATGCTAGAGCATTAAGTGCATTCGCACACTGCAGCGGCAAAGTGCAAACTTCCCCGTTTTCCTCAACACACTGGTCTCTTTCGGCCACTAGCCACTTCGACGCGCAAATTAAGTGATTTTATAGCACCATTCCGGTCTCGTTAAGTGGACCAATATTTATGGACCCGCCAAACGGTCATTAGGGGCCCGATCATGGCAGCCCTCGCTTTTCTTACGGATGAGCATGGCCATTAACTGTTTAGCTTGACTACACAGGGCCAACGCGAAAGGGCCGAGACACGTGTGTGAAAGGGTTCACAACTAAAACGTTCTAAAGCGAGCTGAACACGCGAGGATTAATAAAATGCCATAGACCATATTTACTACTGGCGTCATCTTCGTAAGCATCTAAATTATTGCAAAGGGAATGTGCATCTCAGTCGAAAATAATCCATGCAATATCAACAACTTAAGACAACCCAACGGACCACGTTTCATTCAGAGACTTGCCGAAATATAAACCCCAAGCAAAAAAACCGACAGAGCTGCCCTACGCGATGATGAAAAGTAAATTGATTCTGCGACCAATAATTATTTGCATCCCAAACACGACACGGCGTCAATTCGTCAATGAGCGGCCTGTGTGGATCGGTGGTTTCGATCGGATATCCAAACCGTTCATTTCAATGTTTGACCCTCTCGAACGAGCTTACCGCGCAATGTGAACGAGCGTTACTCGTCTTGGCAGGTTTCGTAACGCTGGATTGCGATCCGTTGAAGCTGGTTTGAACGAAATTGATGTAATTTTCGGTTCCCGGTGGTACATTCGGTGGTCTAATGTGTAGGTACATCGAAGGTATCGCCATTAGGTCACACGAAAGGAGGATACGAAGTGATGGTTTCCTCCTCGCATGTCTGGCCTATATGGTAACGACGGCTTATGAAGGAATTTAGGGATCGATTATTGACACCTGTTTGAGGTTCTCAGTGGTTCAAACTGGTCCACTTGGAACAGTCTGGGAGAAATGAAAAACTACACCCTATTGAATACATCTAAGATTGAACAGCAGAGGAAAATGAAAACTCATCCACATTCCCATTTCCATTCAGCTTCCTTCCTTGAACTAACCTCACTGCAACATTCGCACATTAATTGTGCACCGCGAATCCCCGAAGCGAACGGTGGCCGACTCAGTAGTCATAAAACGGTAACCGAACGGTTAGCAATCCCTAGCCCTAATGACGATGGCACGATCTGCATCAATCAATGACAGAACCTGGCAATTTGGTACCCGAACTGGTCCCCCTTTTCCTTGGCGACCGGCTTCCATTCCCCGGCAGGATCGCCGTCCTTCCCGATTCGGCTCGGTTTGATTATAAGCATCGTCAGGTTTAGCGGTGCGCGTGCACAGCTGCACACGTGGCGAAAACCCACGGGGCGGCAATGGAAAACCTACAACCGGGAGGTATCGTTAGCGATGGTACCCCTGAAGATCGGCGCGGTGCGATCAACATTAATCATCGGCACGAAATCGGGAGCCCGCCGGGCGAATGGGGCTTTTGTTTCGCTCTAATCCACCCGCCGATTATGGAACCTCCTCGCTCCGGTGCATCGCCCTATGCAAGGTGGCCTCGGTGGGCACGTTCGTGGAGAGCCACCCACCGAGAGGCGGATCACCTTACAGCCACTGGCAGTCGGCAAATATTGGCATTAGTACAATTGGATTTAATCGAACTGCATTCTCGCTTCTTTGCGACCATTTTGCAGATGAGCCGCACGATGAGCTGGCCATACTATGAGACGCCCGTTGACCTCGGCCCTCGGCATCCCTCGGGCAGCCTTCGGGCGTCCTTTCTTGGGGGATTAGCGATTGCTATCATGACTGTCACGCCAAACGCAACTTGAAAAGCACGCGAGCAGGCAGGTCCTAATCCGCTCGATCGGATCAGCCCGAGCCAGGCCACAGCCCTTGACCGCAAAGTCGCGCATGCGAAAGAAGAAGGCCCGACCGGAGGTCAACACCGAAAGTGGCTCGGATATGGTACGGCACTCTCTGTTCGACAGAGCGACAGTTTCTTATGTCAATTCCCAGGGACGACAACGCGCCTCGGTCTCGTTCGTCCCATCCATTCCATTATATTGCTGCTGCCGTCAATGCGGTGAACAATTATTTTTATTCACCAGCGCCACTACTAGCCCCCTATAGTCTCCTTTTTCCCGATGCCGATGCTGCGATCGATTGTTAATTTCGTCCACCTCGAATGTGCGGCGTTTTTCGAGCACCACTCTTCGGGCACCATTTCGAGCACTTGAAACCCGCGACCCATTCCCTCTCGAAAGCAGTCGTGAAGAGTGTCGTGAAACAATGCGAAACCGAACAGCGAAACAATAAGAAGAAGGCAGAAGAAAAAAATAGGTGCATCCCAAAAAAGGGTAAGACGCAATCAATGTTTTGCGAATGCAAAGGCGCCGATAATGCACGAACCCAATTTCAGTTACTTTTGACTGGTTGTCCGTGCGGTTTCGCCCCCGGTGGTCCCACGGCTTGCTGTGTCTTAAGCTGGCGCGAAACATATATGCACCACACAAGTAGCATCGAAAGCAAAATGGTCCCGCAGTGTCGATGCAGCATGCCATTTTTGGGAAGATGAGGCCAAAGCCGGAGCATCAATGGCTTCGCCAAGGCGAGTGAAGTGCTTCTACTAACATGGAACCCTCTCCGGGGCACGTGAAACCTATTCGGAACGGTGCTAAGAAATTGTGAATTATGATTTAAAATTGAAAGTAAATCAAGGCTCCGGTGGGCTTCCTTTGCCGTCGGTGGAACATCAGAAGGAATCAACTCCGGTTAGCGGTTACCACCGTGAAACTAGAACGTTCACTTGCAACAGTTAGGGTATCAGTATTAGCCTATGGTTTTTGTTAGGACATGTGAACTATGTATACTTTATTATTTGATATTTCAGTCAAAGATTCATTATTTTAGCTGTTGCTCACGTTGTGGAGAAGTGTGTTCCTTTCAAAGGAATCAAAGACAAAGTAAGCTATTCGGCAGGGTAAAATAGTTTATAGGAAAACTGCTCGAGTAATTTCATGTTTTGTCTTGATAAGAAAGCAGTTACTAAAACTTTTTAGTATGTGCAAATGCGAGTGAGTGTGGCCCTATACTAATACAGTAAATTCTATGTTCCATTTGCTACTTGTTAGACAGTCACTGTGCACTAATCCAGCAGTGCCTTGGATTGATAGTGTTGGTGGGGGGAAGGAGTTTAGTAAGACAACACCTGCACCGTTTGGAGGTTGAAGATTTCGCTCCAAAGACTGTAGCATCCGACAGTACACCACCATAAAAGCAGCAGCGACCCTTACGCTGTCCTCATAAGAGCGGCACGATTTGGTTTCATTTCGTTTTCCTTTCCCGTGGCAGCTTAAAATACATGACTCGACTAAGAATCCTCCCGTCCCGTAAGGTCTGTCACAGCCCGAAAGGTGGCGGCAGTCGAAGCGGGCTGCCGTCATTACGGTGGTGCAAGGTACGTGCCATCGTTTCGTCACCTTGACGGACGGCGTACATCCTCGGCGTAGCGGCGGGCCGGAGCTACCGTTTATTCAAAAGTGGCCCATCTGCACGGACGGAAGATCCATCATCTGCCAGCAGAAGAACTAATCGCCACCGGGCGCTCGGACTGCTACAACACTCTACCGGAGTGTCGCACTATGGCGGACGGATGCTTTTACTTCTACTGCCGCTGGACGTATATCTGTCCATTGGATCAAAACGGTCCAAACACTTCCATTTGTTCAACTGATGAGCGGCTCGAATTGGATTTCGACTGACATTTTTGCATTCTCTAACGGTCTGAAAATCGATCCACGATTCGATCAATGTTTGTTACAAATGAAGGCATTTATTTGATTCAAGACATGGGCCAGTAGAAAAATGTTTGCCGAAACCGATGCCAATCCAGTGGCCAGCACTGTGCGACCGAACAGCGTTTAACTTCAATCGCCCAACTCCACGGGGAAGCTGACCTTTAGACGAGAGGATTTTTTTCTCGGACGCGCGTTACCAAAAATAAAACCATTTCGCACCGGCTTGGGATCGAGTTTCGATTCTGCAAGTGACCTGACCTCGCGCCAAGCTGCCACGACTGTTGTTGATGGCCGGCACCTTCGACCGAGGTGTCACTGGCAGAACAGAAACAGATTACTGATACGGCCGCAATGGAAGGAAAACCGCCCCGCCGGGGGCCACAAACAACCACTCGAGCGACTCATTTTCTCACCCATCGCCGACAGACGATCGTCTGGCCTGGCTCCTTCGGAAACGGGGCTAGATACACGTTTGATCATCATCAATCAACCAGAAGGGCAGAGGCAGTTTGTGAAAAAATGATGATGCACCACCTCCCACCCATTCCGCCCCCCGTCACACGCTTCCTTGCGGGCGGGATTCTTTTATGAACCCCGTGGCCGTGGTATCGCCGATCTAGCGACGCAAACGCAACACCGACCAGCTGTCGGGCGATAAACGGTCGGTACACACACTTGCCAGGGAAAACCGGCCTGTTCCGTGGGTGGCATCGGGCTGATGAATAATAAATTCTTCACCGTGTTGGCCTACTTTTGTCTGGTGGGAAAATAGAATCCACCACCCTTTTCTAGGAGGACGTGAGTGAACCCATTATCCTTCTGCTTTCGATGTCTCAAATAAAGGTGCTGGTAGTACATAGTAGGTTAGTGGATGAATTAATAAGTTCACCTCACGCCTTGGTATACAGAAAAGGCCATTAAATCATGTACGATTCCTTGTACGGAACGGGAGTGTTGCTTAAGCAAAGAGTGGCCTTACGATGATGGGCAAAAGTAAATCGTGATGAAGAATTTCGCCATGGCGAACGAACGGCGACTGTCAATATTCGTTAGACGCAGGGCAAAGGCAAAAAGGATGGCTCCGATTGTTGCCACCGTCGGAGTAAATCGTGTGTAAAATCGAATCACTTTTGCCGTCCGGTACAGGGGTCCTGAGTGTCCGTGCCCCGCCGTTCGCCTTCGGTCCGGTTTGGCGAAACGCGAAGAAAACGGGCATAATCACTGCGATCGATTTTTGCTCGGCATTACAAAGCGCTTTCTTCATTACACGCTCCGTTTGCGGCGCTTTACGGTGGTGGTACCCGATTCGCAGGATTCGAGTGTGTACCGGTACCGTCGGTCCCATGGGAAAACGCCACGCCTTTTCCACGGAATCCACATACCAGCGCCAACACCAGGGAGCGGCGTGTCCTGCCGGGAGCGGAAGAGAGCATTCCGTCTTTCAAAAGGACCGCAGGGCACGAAAGGGATGAGAGGAGAAAACCCACTGGAACTCCACCCCCCGTGCAAGATTTCGTGGAGAACGGCTTACACTTTCGGATGGCGAGGATTTTCCTACCTATTCCCGGTTCCGACGAGGGGCCCAGCGTGTTCCTTCGCGAATGGTTTCGAATGAGTGAGACCATGTTCGGCTGGACCTGCTGGATAACACACACTTACAGCTGCACCGAGGATTGTGTTGGTGGCAGGACGCATTGTGGACTCCTGCCTCATTAGCTACATTGTAGCGGTGGAGGTCAATGAAAAGTCATTGACGTGTGAGAGAACCGCGGGAGCCTTTCTTTCTTTCTTTCTTTTTTGTTCAACTAAATTCCGTTACATAAGTAGTAGCCCTCCAAGACCGAACGGACCGGGGGTGCCTAACACGTTGCTCCTTTTTCTATTATACTTAGCCAGCTTATCGCACACACCTACACACAGCATTTTGAGAAGCACGCACACACACACACATGCTTGGAGCATGGAACACCAACCCAAGCTGGTCCTGAATGGTTGGAGGTAGCTAATTGAGAAGAAAAGCCCCACCGCGAGAGAGAAAGAGAGCAAGAGAGCGTTTTTTTTTTTGGAACAAGGACTCGTCCGGTGGTGAGTTGTGAACGTTCTAGCAAGAACTCACCACACGATCCGGGCGCAGCAGCGCTACATTCCTGCGCCAGGACATGACCGTGGGAGGGGGTGGGGGGGGGGACGGGTCGATGGGAGGTAGTAATGGAAGACAACAAAATGTGGGCGAAAGAACAACACACATCCTCGCCAGCAAAACAGCGGACATGAATGAAAACTATGGCCGACTCAGAACGTTCCAGCGAAGGAAAAGGAGTGGGTTTTTCGGAAAAAAATCAAACAAAACAACATGATTTTAGGAAAAAGAAAGCGGGAGGGTTGCAGAAGAAAACAAAAATGCTTTCGACGCAACAGTAAAAAAGATGACATTCGGGCTCTTCGCGTAAAGTGTCGATTTCTTTTATTTCAATTATTTTTCCCAACTTCTCCGGGAAGCTACCACCATCCGGAAGCATTACGATGAGATGGAAAATTAAATTTACAGCCACCACTACGAAGTGCGGGGGTTTTCCTTCCGCCCGGCTTGGCTTGGGGATATAGGTCCGCCATTTGAGTTTCGGCAATTTATGGCCAAAGTTACGACAGATCCGAGGAAAAGCTGTATCCAGTGGTGAAAAATGGTCCGTTCGTGTTTGGCGAAAAACTTGCGGCCCCATTTTCCGCGGTCCGGTGAGCAGGGAAGCGTGAGTGGTTCACCTACGACATGCCTTCCGTTGAGCATGATGGATATTTTCCGTTTCCCGCACCGGTGGTCGTTCCACTTTTGCACGGTTCGATGATGTAAGGATACGACGATGTCCGCGTTCCTTCCCTCTAGCGGGGGGCAAACAAATCTACATCTTACACAAGAACTCTTTCAGTCCTTGGAAAAAATTGTTCCGATAGATAGGAGCGACGCAGCGCCACCCCGTCTGCTCGTTCAGGTTGGGGACACTTTCCCTGCTGTTTTGATGTTGCGTAATGTGGTTGGTGACGCACACACTGACAGCGCGGGGCAGCTCGAGTGGGCGCACCTGAATTGAGACATCCTTCCCGAGGAACGAGCTGAGGAGGGAGGGAGGAGGAAGTCTTAGAAAGTGTACGCTTCGACTCACGCACGGTCATCCGTCTCACGGTCGAGTAATATACATACGCACCTCACAACGGCGTCGTGATACATTTGGAGACGAACACGTTCCGACCCAAACTTCCGCTCCACCGTCCATCGATCGTCTTCCGTTTGCCTTGTCCCCAGTCCTACGTTCCTTTTTTCCCTCCCTCTCTCCCTCTATCTATGTTTTTATGGACGGGAGATGGGGAAAACTACCATACCTTTTACCTGCTCGGAAAAGCAACTCCCGTCTGTCACATGGCATATATTTTTATTTTTTCGACCTGCCAGCTTGTTTTCCGATAAGCCTATTTCGGCAGCACCGCTCGATCTGCGCGGTTTTGACTCCACAACCTAGAGAAGGTCATCACCGGCTCGCGAAAAAAGTATCAAATCGTTACGCCACCGTACCGCCGGTGCGTGTCTGCGTGAGCCTTCGCCGGAATGTTTAATGTAGGAGCATTTTATTTTTCCAAAGATAAGTAAATAAATAAATAAACACGAGGGATTTTTGTTGACCGTTGATTTTCCTCTCCACTGCCGTCGGCTTTTTCCGAGTGAATCTCCGGATGAACCATAAAAGGGCATACAGGCATCGGGGGTGAGGAAAACGACGGCCAACCTTCTCGATGGAAAAGGCATGAAAAGATACAGTGTGAACGTTAGTGTCCCGGGCGGACCGGGGAACATTTCCGAAACATTTTACGAAGTCGTATAATTTCTTGCTAGTAATTTAGTTGCCCGGAGAACGGTGTTAGTTACGAGAAAAGTTAATCTATTCCTTTTTGTTGCAAAACTGTTAAAGCATAAGCAATTTTATTTATGATGTTTCTTTTATGTGACGCACCAGTTTTTGTTGTGCTGTTTCATGCTATCGTTTTATGCCGTAGCTTTTAACCTTCATAAACTAACGCCCAAAATCTTCTACCCCTCGGGAAACGTTATCAATTTCGCAGTGCGTCATTAGAATTCCCAGCAAAGCAGAAGAAGATCATCTTTGATGAATGTGGGCCAATCAAACATCAAATATCTAGCCAGTCTATGCTGACAATTCAGGATGAAGTTCTAGCGATGAGAAATATCCCCCTCCCCCCTTCTCCCTCGGGGCTCTTTTCTCGTCGGCGTCGTCCCTCGTCGAAGTGTGTGGAATGTTGATAAATGAAGGGCGGGAAAATGTTTTCCACCACAGAACACTGGTACCGTGTTGGCAATTTTCCTTCCCGTCGACGTGCTCGTTTTTCATAATTTACCCAATAGGAACGGAATCTTTTATTCAGTCATTGCCAATTCGAATGGAGGCGAGCAGAATGCACGATCAGAATGTGAGAGTTCAATCTCTGGAGAGGAGAGTAAAGTTTTGGAATTTCGATTGGAATATAACACAAAACATACTCAGGAGAAAGTAGGGTTAGAATGGTTTTCATAAATGAACAAATAAGCCCATTCGGACGAAGGATTCCGCAACGGATTCCAAGTTACTGGTGTCCTGTGGCGGAGGGGTCGGTAAACCACAACGGATGGTTGTGTCCTCACGCACGAGCACATCTTCTACGGCATCCTTCTCTAGCGTCACGCTCTGGATGCACCGCGATGCAGCTTCAAGTGTACCCCAGTGGAGTGCACTTCACTTGCAGGTCCGACTCCCGGCTGGCCTCGCATGATAGGAAACGGCAACGAAAAGAGGTTGTGCCGTCGGAGAGCGAGCAAATGGTAATAAAAAGGGTCGCCTTTCCGCAAGGATTGTACCATTTGGGAAAACGACATGCGGCTGCCCTACCACGCCAAGAACTGTTTGCTGAGGTTACGAAACATTGTACGCTGGCTGAGCTCGTTTAGCAAATAAAGCGTCCGATAAGGACGAAAAATTTTGTACACCTGGGCTAATTGTTGATGAGAAAACACAAGATGGGTTGACCGTAATCTTTTGAAAAAGATGATAAATCATTTACAACGACTATCAAATATGAAATAGGGAACGCCATTTCAATTGATCAACGTAGGAATATACTAGAAGAATAGTTTTGTTGACCAATGCGGAATAAATTTCCTAATATGAGAGTCTCACATTCACAATGGTTCTGTTAACTACTGAAAAATAATGCTTTTCACGTGCCTACGGTGGTCAGGAACGGCATGGCGACGGAGAATATACTTTCCTTTTCCACCCCACGCAGAAAGTGGGCATTTGTTTGTCCAAAATAATGGCTGTGGGTTTAATGCTTCCGAATTTATTTCCTAGAGCCTCATTTTCCGTGTGTCAAACACCATAGCGGGAAACTAATTGGATGATCGCAAAAGTTCGAGGAGACCAAAATAAACTCCGTGATTTCAATATTTACCAAGCCATTGGTTTCCGTTGAAACCGTGGAAATGGCCGTGGTCAATGTTTATAGTTCGAGCGCATTGTTATTGGAAACGACAGCATCGCCCGAATCGAATCGAATGCAAAAATAATTATGCAGCGGTGGAAAAAGAACTGCAAATTACGGTTCGCCCGCCTGTCCACGCCAGCCGAACTGTCGTGGGGTGTCGTTTGCACCAACACTGCACCACCGTTCGTGCTCCAGGAACAAATCCGATCGATCAGGTGACAGAGTTCCATCGGTGTGCAAATTTATGCTGTAGCCTTGTCCCGTCGACGAAATCTGTGCGACCAATTTGTGAGCCGGCCAGGGGTCCGTGTAAGGGGTTCTGTGAGCGCACGGTAACCGAAACGGAACGACAACTCCAATTCGTTCCGGATGACTTGAACATTTGCGGAGTTCATCAATCTCACCAGCGAGTTTTCCTTTTTTCCAACACTCAATTCTGTTCACCGGGAGGCGGAAAGCGGTCGGTTGGAAAAATGGAAAATGTTTTAAACAACCGCGAATGTTTTTGACGAGAAAAACTCTCAGACTTCCGAAGCCTCGGTTCGGTCCTCCAGCTCCAGGAGGCAACGTTTTCCCCTACGATCGATATCCCACGAAAAAGCAGCCGCACACAAGTGAAGGCTCTTAAAGGGAACCATCGCATAGCGGACTGGTTCGTTTGTAAACGATCACGTCCTGTAGCAGCAGTCCGGAGCGCATCTCCACGCGGTTTTCCATGCGATTTTCCACGCGACTTTCCCATGACTTCAATGCGTAGGCAAAGGAAGTCAGTTTGCCGAAGGGTTGAAGAATGTCAGAAAGGCACCGCAAGTCGCAAGGAAAACAAGAAGTTCCTTTTGAGGAAAAAGCTGCCCGTCTGCGATACCTTGGCCCCGTTTTCCCGAGAAATTTCCTCCGGCACATTGCTCGCACTAGCGAAAGGATAATTCCTGTGATGCTCAGTGCGGTCCGTACTTCTGCGAGCACACTCACACGCACACACGGTGGAGCCATGAAGCAAGGAGTCGAAACCCGCTGGCTGCGAGTGAGTGGCGGAATGTGGCGGCCTCATTTATGGGTTTGTCAATACCGGATTGTGACGTCATTCGGAAGGAGGTCGGACCAATCAGCGCGCCAGCGCCCGGAATGCAAAGCAAGGACATGCGCACAACCTCGCAGGATACGAGGAAGGAGTCCATAGCAGCGGCTGAGAAAAAGAAAATAGGAAAACCCCATTAAACATACCAAATGAGAGTGTATCCTGGCCCGAAAAGCCAACACTGTTCCGTCTTTCGTACACACACACACACACACATACACAGAAAAATAAGTACGGGAGAAACCTTCTGTGGTGAACTGGTGTGCTGGTGTAAGGATAATGGAGCACGCCGGAGCAAACAGGAGCAAACTCTCTCCCTCAAAGCCCGAGCCTGGCGCTCTCGAGTGTAGTGGTGTGCGCGGTCGCTTGTGGTGAGTTTCGGAGCCGTTTTGGGTTTTCGGAGGTTCCGCAGCACAAGAACTGTCGGCACGCGGCTAGAATGTACTAACGTTCGCTGCGGACCAGATCGAACGCGGCGGTGGTCAGTCCTTTTCTGACGGTTCAGTATTAGAACACTTTTCCTTTTGTTTTTTTTTTGTTTGTTATTTTGCATTCTGGAAAAGCTCCACTAGGGAGCTCCAGTGCCAGGCGGAGTTTTCTACTAGGGATTGGTGTTTTTTGTGTGCGTGTTTTTCGTTGTTATTTTTCTTTTTTTAGACACTTTCCCTAGCCGATACTTCTTCCTGGCGGGCCTTACCTGTCCGGTACCAGCAGATCGTATCCCGAAAGTTCGACCGACCGTAGCAGCAGCGCTTGCATCCGTTTCCAGGGAACTGTGTGTGGAAAAGGGGGCTGCATCCAACGAGGGGATAGGGGGATAGTGGTGCAGCGGAAGCAGTGCAGTGCTGGTGGGAGAACAGTAGTGGAGCGAACAGTTTGTGGACGAAGCTCTCTGCCCAGAGGGATTTTATTTCTAGGTCCATTTTCAGTTTCTTTCTGTGAGCGATTCGATTTGCGGCAAAACTCATAGCCAACTCTTTTTCAAGAACATGCATGCAAAGGTTTCGGGGTTTGCTCTCAAACGGCCAATCTAATCTAGTATTCATTTGTCCCGTCGGTGCAGGAATAGAAGTGTGTGCGGCGTTCCGCGGGGCAGCAAGTCAAACCCGCGCATTACCCGGGATCGCAGCCGGTGGAAAAGTGGTCGTGCGGAAGTGATCTCGCTTGTTTTCTGTGGTGTTTTTTCACGGATAACGGGAAAGTGGTAACACGGGTTTTTTTTCGCCTTCCCCCTTTCTGTGTGTGAAGCAAGAAGTGCGGGTGCCGGAGTGTGCAAACGGTGCGGAAGAGAAGAAGGCACCGGGAGAAAAAAAAGAACGGGTGCCCGAAAAGCGAGAGAAAAGAAGAAAAACAGAGGGCCACCCCGCGCGAAGGTTTTCACATTCAGCAAGCAGGGCTCGGCTTTCCCGTCTCTCAACGCGCGAGAACCAGTGACCGTGGCGGCTTCCGGCGACCAGACCAGCGGTGCCGCGGGTGAATCGAACGCCCTGCTCTCCAAACTCGGCAGCTCGCTGTTCGGGGCCACCGGCTCGCCCCAGAAGGTGGTCACCAACATCCGCGGATTCCTCTCGAACCGGCTGACCAGCGTCTCGATCCCCGACACAGGTAGGTGCGACCAGGACCCCCTCCCCCATTTCACCCACAGCTCCCTTGCCCCTCAATTCCTTGTGTGCAAAAGCAATGATAACCTGATAGCAGATAGCACACCGGGAGCTGGCCGTGGGGCTTTCCTTGGTCCGGCTAGTTAGAGATTTCCCATCGCAAGAACAAAAAAAAACTGGTACCCGTAGAATCGTTTCCGTTCAACCTTTGTTTACTTCAGCTTTCCGTTTCCGTTTGTTTTACCATTAGTCAGAAAACAAAATGCCATCCCCCGGCGAATCCTGCTGGGTGGATTCAGTTCAGTTTTCCCCCTCGCGGGCACCCTCCCCCCCCTCCAGCCACCAGACCGGCCCACCAGAGTCGAGCTGAAGCTGACCGCAAGGGTGTTCTGTTCGCGAGACAAAACGACCAACGATTACGTAATTCGATTACAGTGTAACCCCAGCAAGTGTTACCAGTGCAAACTCGGGCAAACTTTCCGTCGGAGCGCCGGGATGCGCTAGGTGAGGATGTTTTAATAGAATTTTCCACCCCATCCCGTCCCATACCAACCGTCCGCCCGTTCTTCACCGGAACGGTAAAGAAACATTGCTTTTAATTCCATTAAAATGTCGCCTAGGAGTGCGCCTACCTTCTTGGGGACGGCTTTCTTCCATCTTTCGGTTGGTGATTTTCCGGTTTCCGAGAAGGGGTTTTACGCAGCGCTGCGAGTCCTTTAATGAGCGATTTGATTGAACAATGGAGGCGAACCACTTATCCCATCCATTTACAAATGTGTTTCCAGCGCGGGGGCATGGTAAAATTAGATTACATGTTAATCAATCTAATTGCGAAGGCAAGAATCAGCCCGAGAGAAGCGAGTGAAATCGTTGGAAATATTTCTGCAATCGTTTGCTTCTTCGCGAAACGTTCAATTTGTGAATTTTTCCCCAAGCTCACGGATCAGTGTACAATGATTTGTTCACAAACCAAAATGGCGGCCCTAGAAGAGGTACTTTCTGGTTCCTGGAGAACGGGACAGTTTTCCACCAGCCTTCTAGCACCGCGCACCACAAAAAAGCTCTCATTCTCATTCTCGCGTGGAAAGCTCTCGGCCTTCGTTGCACCTGTAGTGGTTGCTGGCCGTCCCTACGTGAATCCTGACGAGCACTGTGCAGCGGAAAGGAAGTTCTTGATCCGCGAGAGAGAGGGTAAGGGAGAAAGGGAGATAGAAAGCGGAGAGAGATAGAGAAAAGGATAGAGACAGCAGGTAAGGTGAGAGAGATGATACACTCCATATCCTGTCCGCGGCGCGATCGCGTATGTGTGTTGGTTGTCCGGATTTTCGCCTGTATTGGTGCAGGTGTTCTGCTGGCGAAACAATTCACCACAAACGGAGATCTCGGACGTTTCACTCGCGCACACATGCCCCTTCGTGCTCACAATAAATGGAAAAATGGAAAATACACCTGCTTTTTCACATGATAATAATTCCTCTCACATCCAGCGTGGGGCAAAGGCATTCCCGCAAACCCATTCGCCTTTCGCACCCCTCTCTCTCTCCCTCTGGCGGGGGGGGGGGCTTTTCGCGGTACGAAGGATGAGAATTTTTCCACGAGGTATTCATGTTCTAACGAGAATAGATTTTCCGTGCAATGCGAAACCACAAACGCCCGCAATACTGGGAACCGTTACGTAATGAATCCATTGCTCGGATTACAACCACCCGTCCACCACAGGTGGATCTTGAACGAAACCCACTGAGGACAGCGGTTTATGGTACTGGGAAAGCATGCGACAATTTGGCACAATTAGGTTCCTTCTCGGCTTTCGGCTTTCGATCGATTTAGATAAAAATAGCTCACGGTAGAGGTTTCTGGAAATGACAATCGAGCGGATAAGTCGTGGTAAAGCGTGATTCAGGATATTTGTGCCTTCAACCATTTCTTTCGAGAATGTCCATTGCATCCATAAAAGTAGTTGAAATCTCAAATCTAATAATTGACGAATAATTGAAACGTTAATTATGTTTAGGTTGGATAAATTTTAGAGTGTTTTGTATTTCATTTTGATAGATATTCATGAACCCCGAAAACTTATACAAGACCTCTCAAAATTGATGTAATTTTTGTTTGGAAATGTACCGTTGATATTAAAAATCTAGAACGAAATGAACAAAAAAGGGAAGCAGATTGTTTAGCAGAGGCAGCATTAAGAACTAATATTCTGCAAAACAACGGCGTGCAACTCTTTCCATAACAAGCTTACAAATACTCAAATGCCAATAAAATCTAAATCCCATTCATCGACAAACTTTCGCCTAATTCCATTTGGCAATAAAATAAATGACAAAGTTTTACAATACTTGGCGTGAAGTGATTCACCAACCAATAGCTCACTTGACACGGATTCCAGAGAGAGAGAGAGAGAGATAGAGAGAGAGAGAGAGAGAGAGAGAAAGAGAAAGAGGGAGAACGAAAAAAAACTAAAACTCTACCACCCTGTGCCCGCCACCGGAACAGTATTTCCTTCCCTCCTCGGGCGACGAAGGAACGAGCGTGAAAATTGGAAAACCCAACATAACCACATTCGCTAAGCTGGCCGGATCAAAGTTCGGGAGAAAGTGAACAGTATCGTCCGGCGGGCGAAGGGTAGGGCTTTAAGGACACTGTTCAGCCGCCGCTAGCTTCCGCTAGGTAACGGAACGCGACTTCGGCCGACTGTGAATTTCGGGATGGAAATGCGAGCGACTCGACTCGGCTTCTTCTCACCAGTGACACTCATTAGGGACAATCCCTGTTGCCCTTTGGTTGTTGCGTTAGCCTCAATCGAGCGTTAGGCAGTGGGGGAAGGAAAGGAAGGGGAAGGGCAAACAGGGGTGAACAAATCCACCCCCTCACTCTCCCCGCGACCTCCTTGCCGCGACCTCCTTGCCGCGACCTTACCGTCGTTGTTATTTTAAATCCCATCCGAGACACAGACGAAAAAAAACTTCACCCTCGCTTCGAAAACTCATTTTCCGTCGGCGATTACCCAGGCCTATGAGAGAACCGGCGAGGGGTTTAGGTGGTTGGAAAACCGTACGGCAAAGGACGCAACATTTGCCAGGGGCTCGGCACTTAACTGCACCCAACCGAAGACCAACCAACGTGGCCCGATGGGGGAAGCTGCGATGCGATATTTCATCATTATAATTCCTTTATTATACTTTGTTTTGACATCACAATTCGTCCTGCGTTTATCACACCCGCACCCGGCAAGCGGCCGCTTTGTCACGTCGGCGTCTGCGGCGTCCGGGAGAAGTTTCACGGAACGACCGAGGCAATCAGAGAAGGAGCGGAGCAAAGCCTTCTCCGATGGCACCGAAACCGACGCGCTTCCCATTATCGTTAAGACGACGCTTTTCCGCTTCCCGGCGTAACGTTTTCCATCTAGCGGCCACAGGACGATTCAAGCTGGCTGATGGGGGAAACGGGCCGGGTGCCGGGTGGGCTCGGTCTCGCTTTTATCATCCGGTTCGGGTGTTGCGATGATTGTATCAACCGGATGCCTTATCTAAACAACTGGGGATGTTTTACAAGTTTGTCCAACTGCTTCCTCACTCACGCTCTGTGCGTGTGTGTGTGGTTTTCCCCGGTAGGAGGGATCGCCCTTCTCATAGTCATGTTGGCCGTGGAAAACGTGCCAGCTGACACTCTTTCGGCCGCCCGACCGATAATGGAGAAGGAAAAATCATTTCGATATCGGGAAAACAAACAAAACAAAACGAAAAAAAATGACCGTTTTGGGAAAATGGGTTTCCTCGGATCCTTCGTCCTCATCATACGGCGGCAACACCGTGCCCGGTCAGCACGAGTGTGTGTGTGTGTGTGTGTGTGATGGAAGATTGCAATAAAAATCATAATTCCATCTTCGCCCCTGGTGCCCAAAAAGTCCTCGTCCACGTCCGGGTGGATGTTGTGGGTGTGTGTTCGGGTGGTGTCAATCGTGGTGATAATGTGGATACGCAGTGCTACGAAAAACGACAGGGATGGTCCATTTTTCAAAACGGCGACCGCGTCCCGGGAACCGGAGTGTAAACTTTCCACGGTGTCGTATCGTGTTCTGGTTTGTGCTCCATTTCCCGGGCACTCCCGGATGGTTGGCGGGTTGGAGGAATGACGGGTTGGAGGAATGGTTAAATGAAGTGATTGTATTTCCGGCACCGGGCGAAGGCCAGCAGGACACTCCATTTATTTTCGCCCGAGTGCGGTAATAACACGATTTTTGCTGGAATGAAAAAGTGTGTGGTGCGAGGGCAGATGTTATTTTTATTTTCCTTTTTTCTTGTGCGTTTATGTAGCGGGAAGGAAAACGGGACCGGTACCCCGCAGGATTGCGCCATTAGGATCCTATTTATGATTCGAGCGCAAGACGAAATGTCTCTTTGCGAAAGTATGTTGCGTGAAGCATAATGAAAAAAATGCAAGTATGATAGTAAAACATATTTTATTTCGTACGTCAGTTCTCTTTCTGTTTTGTCCTTCACTGCTTTGAACATAAACAGAAAAAAATATCAAAGACAATAACGTTGGTCACAAAAACAAACAAAAAATAGTGTCACCAAATGGAGAAAAGACTTGCTAGCCAACTTCTTGGCCGAATTCGATACTCAGTTAAATTTCGACAAAGAAAAGGACCTGAAAGGAATAAGGCGGATAAGAAAATGTGTGAAGGAAATAATTTCTTTTGCAAACCTCCGTACGGCTGTGAATCTGTACGCACATCAAACATTCAGCTTAGCTGGGTTACCTGGTACTACAACACTGGCCTCTTGTTAATAGGACGGAACGACGATGAAATGAAATGAAATTTCCGCCAAAATCAATCTCCTTTTTCGCGTGCACTCGAGGAAATACGCCAATTTTCTACAGCGTAGTCGACCTAGTACATGGAACTGTCCGGAACTCGGACTGGAATGGAAAATCGTTGCGTGGAGAGTGCTTAGACTGGCGGTACGACCGAAATGGAGGAAACGAAAATTAGACCGTACCACCACCACCACCACCACTGTTCAGTTTTCCCCTCTTCCCCGGTGACCCCACGGGGAAGTTTTCCGGCGGGCATAATCGGCTCGTTCCAACGCCGTCTGGTACATTTTCTGACAACCCCTCCAGTAGGCCGGCCGCTAGAAGGCACCGCGACTTTGGCTCCGTCTCTCTACTCTGTGTCCGCCGTGTCATTCACAATTGCAGATGGAAATTGTATTACAGTTTTATACATTCCGGGCGCACTTGAATTGGAAAACGTACCCCCGGGGGATTACGGAACACGTTGAATGGATCCCGGGGAACGAAATAGAGGGCGGAAGATCAACAGAGAGAGAAAGAGAGAAGGAGAGAGAACGACACAAAGAGAGAGAGAGGGAGAGGCAGAGAGAATAAAGAAACAAACTACGGACTAGCAGGGAGGGCGGGACGACAAACGAGCCACCAACAAGGAGGGTTGATTTTTCCGTCGGCTGGAAAAATCTTCATTCCCCCTGGAAGAGGATTCACCACTTTCCTACCTATACACCCATCCCCCTATCCACATCCATGGCAACTCGTAAACCCTCTCTATTCCCCCCACCCCCCGACATGGCCACATCCACCCGCCGTTCATTTCGGCGGCTTGTTTCCCTGTATTTACCTTATGTTTTGCTCATAAAATATTCACACGAATGTTGTTAAATAATTCACAACCATAACTTCCCTCCCCGCCGGGCGCGGATTCCCACCCGCATCAGCCGGTTGGTTCTGAACAAACTGAGCCTACGACCAAACGGAAAAACGTGAAGGGAAAAGAACCCCTCGGGCGAAGTTGCAGACCCTGACAGAGTGTACGCATTGGGGTGTTAGGTTTTCATTCCTGTTGGTTTTTTTTTTCTTCTACCTCCGACTTCATTCGGCCCCGGGATATGGACTTTTCCCTCAAAACCATTCACCGGCAACGTGGACGGTTTTTCCATCGGCCTCCCAGCTCCCTCGTCGTCGTCGTCGTCGGCTTTCATTTTGAGAAAGATAGGAATCGATTTTTCCCGAAACGTGGCCTCTCACCTTCGTCGTGCGTTCGTGTACGTGAAGGTTGCCGGAGGAACGTCACGTTTTGTGTTCGAGTGCGATCGTGTGTGATTGCACACCCGGCGATGGCGAGAGTTGGATTTTGCGATTTTTCCGTTAAATTCAATTCGATTTAATTCCGAGCTAAACTCGTTAAATGAACGCACGTCCTGCGAGCGTGTGGAAAGTCGTTAACAGGGAATTGATACCACACACTTTACGGTGATTTGTTTTGCGAGGCCGGAAATAATTTCGGGAAACTTTTCCAGTTCGAACTTATCACACATGTTCGAAAAAAAAAGCACTCAACGAAGCATTCAACAAATGGACCTGAAAGAGTTTTCCTCAAGGTCCTTCGGCAGCCCAAGATGCGTGCAGATGACATTGATGAGCATAAAAGATGATCACCAAGGGACAAACTATTTGCTCCTACTTTGTCGTCTCTAGTACAGGATAATATGTTAATCCTTGTTCGAAAAAGGCACACTTTCCCTCCAAGAGTACGTCTAGAAAATGCATAGAAAATGTCATTTTGAACTGCACTTAACCTCGCACTCGATCGACTAATGACGTCTGGCAATGCAACACACATCGTCATCGTTTTTTTCCCCCTCATGCTGGCCCTCGCACACGGTCATTATAGGTACTCGAGTGTGGTACGAAAACTATTATGTATTCACCGTCACAGGGCACTCGGCGCAGATGGCGTGGTTTCGAAAGACAAAACCCCACCCAGAAGAAAAACCCGGGCTGCGCTTCGTGGAGCTAGTTTTTCATTCATTTTCTAAATGACGTCGTAGCACGCAACACACAAGAAGTGCCCATTTGGGCCCCCTTCGGGCGAACAAAAAAAGCAAGTTGTTGTCGATGGGGAAACACGCAAGGAAAAACTGATGACTACCACTGACTGCCCGGTTCGGCCCACCAAGGAGCACTTTTTTCCCGGTGCAAGAAGACGACCTTTACTCATTCAGGCCGAAGCTCGCCCCCGGCGGGGCAACGTGAGTCCTTTCCCTCGGGCCCGGGTGGGCGGGGGAAAGATTTACGAGGTCACTTCGGTAGCGGTGAATCGTACCCCTGTGGGTTGTGTCCTGGGGTTCCTACCCTGTTCTTTTTATAGCACACCTTGCTAGCGTTCGCGCGCGGGAATGGGATGGTCGGAAAAATCGATATTTCTTTTCTGAGTAATGCCACCGGGCCGGCCGACGTTTGGTTTTGTTCATCGTTCACCGGGATTAGGAACGTCGTGTTGCTGGTGGCAGTTGAGACGAGAACGCATCGGTTTGTGCTTGGTAATGATTTTTTCCCCACATCTTATTATGTTACGCTCGTAGCATGAGACAATTTTCCATTTAGCAACACCCACTTCCCGGCACATTTGTTCTATTGTACACGTAAACAAAGCTATAAAACATTTAGATTGTGTCCTCTACATCGTATACTATGATCAAGTGTATTTACTCATCGTAGGATATGTGCTATTCAGTTGAATGTTTAACGTAGTTTATCCAAAATCGCTATTTTCGGATCGTACTAAAATCACTTGAATTAGAGCAAGGACATGTTTAATTTTCGCCAAGTTTAAATTTAAAGTTGTCGTTCCGCATAAAGATTCGTGCAACAGCAAAACAAGAACCACAGTTAATGCCAACATATCTGAAAGCTGATGGGGTGTAAACATTTTCCCCCAAATGTTCCTGTTTAACTTTTAAAGAAACGCTAGGGCGAGTTGGAAAACTCAAGCCTAGTGCTGCCCTTCCTTCGGGAAAGGAATCGGAACTCTGCCGTATCACCTCATTATCCTAATTGGGTCCAGCGTTACCGAATCCTGCAAATGCGCGGCGCTGTATCGATCCACCCGGGTGGCCTGTAGCTAGCTCACGGTACGGAAAAACTCCGTGGACAGGGGGTGGATGTGTGACGCTGGTGTGGGGCACCTTTTCCACTGCCACAGGTACACACGCGTCCGTCCGGGTTCGCCCGCGAACCGAATGCCGCGAGGGTCACGTCCAGCGGCCTGCCGAACGACGGCTCTGTTTTCAATTGGATTAAACCAGCCCGAAAACCAGCCGTTGCCGAACGTGCCCACCAGTTCCAGCTCCAGCATGGGTTTAATTCTGAGCAAATATTTTCACTAGAATCACCCCCACTTGAGCCTGCCGTGCGCTACTTGGTGCCCAGGATCGATGGGACGGCGCTCGGGTTGTCAGGTTTTGTTTGTCGACGTTGTTCGTTGTCATAGGATAGGATTGTGGCGGCACCCCCCGAAGGGAGAAGCACGAGAGCACCAGTAGAACATTTCAAGTACCATCCAGCCTCTCTTGAGCCGACGGAGGAAGAAGAGCACCGCGACGGCGGCGAGCGTCAGAGATCAAAGAACTGCCAGTCCCCTTGCTTGGAACTGGAGACTGCAGAGGCAACCCGCTCTCGGCGCCCTTGAACCTTTTGGGCCCCTTCTGGCGCAAAGTCTGATGAATGACTCCCGGTGCGCCCGGGGGCAGCGTATCGGGAGTACGAAATAAAAACTGAAGACAAGCACAAACGATGTTGAAATTGAACCGGACGAACTCTAGTTGAGCAGCCCCTGGCGCCATTGTAGGACTTGACAGAAACCGGTACTGAGAGCTGCTCATTTCGATCGCCAGCTATTGAACAACCGGTGCAAGGGATCCGGTTTAACGTTCCCACCAGGGCACCGGAGAGTCCAGGGCTGGTCAAAAAGGAAGGGAAGGCGATTACAATAGGCGCCTGTAATGCGCCACTTGTAGCAATTGCTCAACAGCTCTACTAATGACCTTGCGTGCTCTGGTAGAGCCCGGACGCAAGAAAATAAAAAAATTACCACAAGCAGGACTCGGTTAAGCATGGCGGAGATGCCCTACAACAACGTTGAGCTGATTAGCGAGTGGTTCTGTTCTGCCATTGCCTGTTTTCCGCCGGTGAGTTCTCCAGGGGCCTTTCGTCAACGTACCTTTCTCTAAGCTGCTTGGTAAATTGTATTAGGTGTTGAAATTTCCAATTAATCGCACCTTCTACCTCTATTGGACAATGTCAAAAGAGGCGAAACACGAACCGACCAGGCGATCCCGGACAGGGACATGGACGGTGCCAGGATTAGTGCTCCGTCCACGGAGCGTGCTGTTGTAATCCGACCGCAAACTGTCCAATCGGAACCGCTTTGCAACGGTGGGCACTAATTCTTCGACCGATATCGATCAGAAGACGACAGACAAGATTAACAGGGGACGCACGGTGGACGCATCTTGCCCTGTCATTTGTTATCAGGACGCGGGACGGCGCTATACCCGACGTTTGCCGTAAACGTGTTGCCAATGATGGTTACATGGCAAATGATTTAATGAGCTTCAGAAACCGACCACCGGCCACTGAATCTTCCCCCAGCAAGGCGGACCGGGCCGGAAAATCAGCGCCCGATGAAGATATTAGATGCGGGTAGGCTGGGGCGTGGAATTGGCTAGGGGAAACATGGACGAGCACTACTATTGCCCCGATAGTGCCGGAGATACGGCCGGTTCACCCTCAATTGGCTGGCACCACCCTCCATCCAGGACGAACCGTTCCGGACATGGAGATTCCGAGTTTATTATTAGTCACGATGGGTCTATGAATAAAACATTCCACATTCCCCGCATTCTTGCCTCGCTGGTGTTGGTGCTGGGTGCGGAGATGACGGCGCCCTACGCCATGGCGCTGATTTTAGAACCGAATGTGCAGCACGTTCCTCGATGGCAGCTAGGAAAAATGCTAACAATTTGACCCAGATTGATTCAAGCGAACCGGCGTGTGTGAGCTCGCCGTAAATTTGGCGAAGAATTCCCCATTTCATACGGCTGAACTGTTCGTCCTTCGTACGCTGCGAGTCTGTTTTCTTCACTTTATTCTTAAGGAGCAGCATCCTGGGAGAATTGGAAAGTTGTAAAAAAGGTGCAAAAACTCGAGGGAATCTAAAGGCGACGGGGCACGGGCAAGGGGACTTTGTGGAATCGGATCCATGCGAACCGGTTTTTGCATCGTTATTTTCAACTGGAGGGGGTGGACCAGTCAGGTCACAAAAAAAAGGAAACCGGGGAAAACTCCCCGAAGTGCTGCTCGCGACAAGCTTTTCGTTTTTATCTGCCCCTTGACGGTCTGATCCCGCACCAAACTGCCATCATCCCTTAACAACCGGAAAAGCAGCTGGGGGAAAAAAAAAACGTCGGGCAGTAACGACTGCAGGGCGAACGGTGGAGAGAGAAGTAGCAGAGAGAAGAAAATGGAACCAGCAAACGGCATACATGCCGGTCTGCTAGGACTACTGAGGTAGCCCAGGCTGCGTTGTCAGTGCAAATACGGACTGCCTTGTCGTTGATGCGTCGTACCTCGTCCCGAAGGGAATAGCGAATGGAAAATAGGGGATGAAAAACCGATACACACACACGCACACCGAATAAGGCATAAAGTCATTATGTGTGTTTTGTCAATAGAAGGAACCGTCGTTCCATCGTATTTTGTTACTTCCGATGGTGGCTGGTAGGGACGGCTGGGGACGGATGCTGGGAAATCGATGTGCTGCCACTTACGGTCGGGGAAAAAGGATGAAGTTGTCCGTCCCCCTGCATCATCAACGCCCCTCATTTTCCGACCACTGAACCCAAAGGGGATGAAGCAAACGGAGTGTGGGGGAGCGGAAGCAGAAAAAAAAATCACAAAAGCCAACCCGGAAACAATGATAGGCCGTGCTGGCATTGTTACGCCGCACGTCGACGGCCGTTCGGTCGGAAGCAAGGGAAGTCGGTATTGGATTCGGTTTCTATTTTCTTCCCCCCCCCCCCTCCCTCTCTATTTTCGCCTCACACTTCCTCCCCCACCGCCGCCCCCCGGGGAGCGAGAGCGAGGCAAACGATGATGAATAATGAGGGGAAATTTCAAATTAGATTTCGTGATTGAGACGATGTTTGATGGTAATCAATTATTTGGCACAACACCACGAGTGGGAGGGGGAGGGAAAGGCAAAAACAACAAAAAAAAACCAAACCTCAAAAGCGACGTCGTAGCATAACGAAGCTAATCGTGTCCCCATCGCCGCCATTCGGATTCGTTCGAACACGGCGCGCGCGGGGTTGATTGGCGAAGGACATTTCGAGTCCCTGACCGCGCGTGCTTCTTTGCATCTGCCCCAACCCCAAGATGGAGCGGGTCGATTCGGGGAGGCGGCAATTAAGGCGCAGCCTTCGTTAAAGGCCGACCGTCTTCTGCTGGCCTTGTATACCTGCAGAATCACAGTATGCTGGTCGTGGTTTGATATAGTTTTTTGTTTTTCTCTTCTTCTTCCTTCGGATCTCTTCTGCTCCCTTCACGGTTGTCCTTTGAAGGGCTGCTAGAACACTGCATGAGAATGGATGCCACAAGAAGGTTAAAGTTTAACCCAAAACGCACTGTCGTTATTGGTTGTATCCGTTGGTTTAGTTACAGCTTTTCATCATTGTGTTTGTTCCGATCCGTGCAGTGTTTCATCCTGCCCTTTTCAATCATTTCTGTTAGTGTTTGTGAGCGATGTAGCAATTGTTGTTCTCTGCTTGTTCCCTGTCAGACTTTAATGTAAGTGATCGATCGTTACTCAGTCTGTCTTGGATCTAATGAGCCAAAGACAATGGACTAATTATTGTTGACGTTTTCTTTCCCTTCCACATTCCATCTCGTTCGACAATTGTACGTAACTTCTCGCCGAACTTGTGGCATTATTTTTTAAATACTTCAATTTGTTCTTCTTCTAAGTATATGATCCTATTTCCTCTCTCCACAAATACTTATGTTTCATGTGCTTATTTTCTGTATCTTCTTTTTTTCCGTCACACCTCACCTTCACTCTAGCTCATTCAATCGTAATTGTCCCTCGTATGTGTGTGTGTGTATTTGGGGCCAACAGTCCACTCTGCGACCAAACACGACCGAACCCGGTGGACCACATGTCCACCGAACCCAACC
>JAOEFI010000003.1:17462799-17473636 GCA_034621735.1 Anopheles plumbeus
ACACTCTTTCCCTATCTTCATTCTTCCATTTCCGGTTTATGTTGCTTGCTCCCCCGAAATAGTTTACCTTTTCGCACCATCATATGTGGTCGATCGTCGATTCGCGGTTTCGCGGCCAATGACGTGACCCGCTCAACTTTGGGGGTGTCCAAGAGGGAAGTAGCTGGCCGTGCCATCCCGCATCATTACTCCACCGCTTTCGGCGCGGGGTAATGGGCCGATTGTCGAATCGTTACCACCACTTACCATCCAACTAATAACGCGAGCGTCAGCCCCAACGGCCTCAAGCTCGGTTGGCGACCCGGCCGTACCGAGTTGCGGGGGCTCCCCATTGGGCAGCAGCGTCCAAAAAGCGATGTAATTTCATTAGCGTACCCATTAGCGAACCGATCGACCGACCGATCGATCGAACCGGGCCACATACCGGAACGGAAACAAATACAAAAACCTATCTAGAAACCAAACTAGCTCGCCACTAAGTGCAGCCAGGCTTCGGGTGTTCGAGACTTCCGCAAGACTTCCTCTTCGTGGCGCATCCTTGAGAAGCACAGAAACAACATTTCGGTCGGGCGCGCAGGAACGGAACAGCACACACGCGTCATCGTGGACAATGAGCGCGATGCATACGAAATTATATTTCTCAAACGAGAGAGCAAAAAAATTCAAATACACACACAGTAGACTCAACTTCTCAATCAGCGGTTGATGGCTTCGGGCAGCCTTCGAGCGGTCAAGCGAACCGAAACCGGAGATGGTAGAACGATTATTTTCCTTTTCGTTGACCAGTTTGATTTAGTCCTATGTTTTTTTTTTTTTTTGGTCTGATTATGCTCAGTGCTCTTCTCATTGCTTTAATTTGAATTCCAACCGTTTGTTTTTGTCCCTCTCTCTCTGTCTCGAGGACCGATTGTTGGTAATAAGTAATGCGAACCCTTTGGCCCGGGCAGGTGACACTGCTGCATTTAAGCCCCTCGTTGCTCACTCCTTGCCGTTGCACTTCCAAAGCCCACCGAATATCCCTGCCCAACAACCAAACAACAAAACACGAACATTGAAAACAACAAAAAAACGAGTACAAACCAAAAAACAAAACGATTAAAATATTGTTTCTGTGTTCTCAAGGTTGCCGCCATCTTGGACGCCATCGTTCGTAAACGCATCGATCCGTCGGTGTGCCTGTCTGTGTGTCCTTGTGTGTGTGTGTGTGTGTGGGTCAGTGTGGGTCAGTGAGGGTTAAGGTATGCCATCGATCTGACCTGATCCGGTTCGAGTGCACACGTACACGCACGGGCACGCGCACGCACGACATGCGCCATCAGCCGCGGCAGGCTCTGCGACTCCAGTTTCAGCGAACCGTGGGGAACTTGTGGCCTACAGCGGTGATGCCCGGCAGCACCTATTAGGGCGCGAGCGAAGGAAGAACCTGGTGCACTAGGCCACATCGAACAGAGCATCGAAGATACGGATCTTGCAGAGATCCGGCCCAGAGAGCGAGACGTACGCCGAACGGCTGGAGTGAAGTGTCCGGCCGGTGTGTCTCTGGCAGCCCCGCTTACGTCTGACGTGTGAGAAAACGCGCGCAACACGATGGCACCCCTACCCCTGATCAACCTCGAGGCGAGCGAGGTGAAGGAGATCTTCTGGACCAAGGTGAAGGAACCGCAGTCGCAGCGCAAGCTGATCCTGGTGATCGTCTCGATCGCGCTGCTGCTGGACAACATGCTGTACATGGTGATCGTGCCGATCATACCGGACTACCTTCGGTACATCGGGACGTGGGGCGAGGAGGAACCGTACAACACGAGCGCCCCCACCACCGTCTTCACGCCACACACGCACGCACACCACGGGCAGGACTCGGCCACCGGTATCCTGTTCGCCTCGAAGGCGATCGTTCAGCTGATGGTGAACCCGTTCTCCGGCGCGCTGATCGACCGGATCGGCTACGACCTGCCGATGATGGTCGGGCTGATCATCATGTTCCTCTCGACGATGGTGTTCGCGTGCGGCCGCAGCTACAGCATGCTGTTCTTCGCCCGCTCGCTGCAGGGCGTCGGGTCGGCCTTCGCCGACACGTCCGGCCTGGCGATGATCGCCGACCGCTTCACGGAGGAGTCGGAGCGGACCAAGGCGCTCGGCATTGCGCTCGCGTTCATCAGCTTCGGGTGCCTGGTGGCGCCCCCGTTCGGCGGCGCGCTGTACCAGTTCGCGGGCAAGGAGGTCCCGTTCGTCATCCTGGCGCTGATATCGCTGATGGACGGGTTCATGCTGCTGCTGGTGATGAAACCGATCAAGGAGACGCTGGCCTTGCGGCACGAGGTGAAGCCACCGTCCGTGCCCATCTGGCGGCTGCTGATGGACCCGTACATCGCCGTCTGCGCCGGCGCGCTCATGATGTCGAACGTCGCGCTGGCGTTCCTCGAGCCGACCATTTCGCTCTGGATGGAGGACAACCTCACCACCGACAACTGGAAGATCGGCATGGTGTGGCTGCCGGCGTTCTTCCCGCACGTGTTCGGCGTCATTATCACGGTCAAAATGGCGCGCCAGTACCCGGAGAAACAGTGGCTGATGGCCGCCGGCGGTCTCGCGCTGGAGGGCCTCTGCTGCTTCATCATCCCGTTCAGCTCGTCCTACATCATGCTGATGATACCGATCTGCGGCATCTGCTTCGGTATCGCGCTCATCGACACGGCCTTGCTGCCCACGCTCGGCTACCTGGTGGACATACGCTACGTGTCGGTGTACGGCAGCATCTACGCCATCGCGGACATCTCGTACTCGATGGCGTACGCCATCGGGCCGATCATCGCCGGGGGCGTCGTGGAGGCGATCGGCTTCACCGCGCTCAACTTCCTGATTGCCTTCTCGAACCTGCTGTACGCGCCGGTGCTCTACTACCTGCGCAACATCTACGACTTCAAGCACTTCGAGAACGAGGCCAACATCCTGATGGGCGACCCGCCGACGAAGGAGTACCAGACGTACACCATGCACGACCAGCAGGCGGTGGGCGAGGAGTACAAGAACCACCTGGAGTACGGGCGCCAGACGGACGACGGTAGCTACCAGCAGGAGACCAACATCGACCAGGGTTACTCGCAGAATGGCAGCTATCAGCAACAGCAGCAGCAGCAGGGAGGCTATCAGAACTATCAGCCTGGATATCAGGAGCAAGGTGGCAGCACTTATCAGCAGCAGCAGCAATCGCAGCAGCAGCAGCAGCCACAGGCGCCACGACATCTTCCTCAGCAGCCGCAGCAAGTGGCCAACCCCTTCCGCCATGGCGAGTCATCTGGGCAGCAGCAGCAGCAGCCCCAGCAGCAGGCTGCACCATCGCAGCCACGGGTCTCGAATCCCTTCCGGCAAGGCTTCTAAGATGGAGCACCATGTCGCACAGGCGCCGGTCCCTAGCGCCTTCTAGGCAGGTGCGCATTTGACAGGTAAACTGTTGTTGGTCTTGCTTCGGCGGAAGCTAGCGGATAAGTGAACAACGTGGACACATCGACTGTCCACACCGGACAAGCTGGACAGACGGACGAACTGACGTTTAGGCTTAAGCAATCTAGGATTAGGCGAGCGTCCCCCTTGGGTCTTGGAGCTCGGACGAGGGCCGGTGCGAACCCGGCGTCACGGCGGGGGTCCGTTCGAACTGCATCAATATCGTAGACATATCAAACCAAGCGTACACGTTCTATTCGGGTGCAGGGAGACGAACTCCGGCCGGCTGCGGTTGGCCCGACCCGCCTCGCGAGGCACACTCTCTAGGCCGGCGCAGGTGGCGGAGGGGGATGCATTTCAGTTGTTTAC
This sequence comes from Anopheles plumbeus, assembly GCA_034621735.1. Taxonomy (NCBI): domain Eukaryota; kingdom Metazoa; phylum Arthropoda; class Insecta; order Diptera; family Culicidae; genus Anopheles; species Anopheles plumbeus. The sequence continues at coordinate 17,466,610 of JAOEFI010000003.1, forward strand.
GTAAACCTTTTTCGGTTCAACCATTCTCACTAACATAAGACACAACCAAGGTAACGATACATATCAGAGCCCAGTGCTCGCCTGAATTTACCAAAAAGTGATATTATATAGTGGAAGAATTATATATCCCCCCGTAGGCTTAGGCTGTCCACACACTCCGTCGCCGCTGGCCCGTTCCCGGGCAAGATATCAGAGGCTCCGGCCGCCTTCCCGGGGACCCAGACGCGCAGGGCGAGATATCACCACATAGATATACATATTGTTAGCTCTTACGATTTAGCCCCTAAGAAGCATAGTATTCTCTCTACACGCGCTCTACCTATCTTGTACATTCAGTTCTCCCGTACATCGCGTTTAAGTACACACATAACCACGGAAGAAAAAAAAAACATAACACTGTTGCGTTGCGTTAGTCAGAGGCGATGCGCGTGTGGGACGCGGCGAGCTTGAGAACTGCACCAATCAGCACGCCCTCGCGCCGGAACCAGCATCACCTCTGAGCGAAAAGTCTCTAATGGTATCAATTAAAATAGTGCACAGTTCGGGGCAAAGCGAAAGGGGGACAAACGGCGTCCATCCCTACCAGGTCCAACACAAGGGATCGGGTAGGGACTGTGACAGCGACTGTGCATACTGTGCTGGGATAGGGCCGGGTGGGTGCTGCTCTCCAGCCACCATCCGGCACCTGTTCCGCATGCCCTTCCCGAACTGCTCTGTAAGATAAAGAAGAAATCAATGAAGAAGAAAAAAACATACTATCGTAATCATAATGATAAATTATACGTTTACTCACACAGACACACACATATACACAAAATGCAAGACATGCCAGGAAAGGGCCATGCCTGCCTGTGCTACCTTGTTCCGGTCCATGTACCTACACTCCTTAGCTGGTCACGGTTATGTAAAGACGTCCACTGCTGGACAGCACCCATACAGAGTCGAATTCGAATTTGGATGTATTATACACGTAATATCATGCTTTACACATGCAATGGAGGCCCCCATGGTGGTGAGGAGTAGCGATGATAGTATATCTATTATATTTATTGTATTAGTCAAATCACAATCATATCAAACACGCGGACGGCGAACGCGCAGTATTGTTGGTCGCAGCAGCAAAATGTAGTCTGCACCGCAGCTCCACATCTGTAGAGGAGGCTCGTCGGGAAGTCCGGCAATCTCAAACGATAAACTTTATCCTGTAAGACTGGAACGACTGCAACACAGAACCACGATGAACCGCGTCTCTGCGGAGCCTGACACGGTGTTTCCCCGATTGCGTAGATGTTTAGTTTATACCCAAGCAAGACGGCTGAGTTAACAGCTGCTTGAGTTATGGCATGACAGGTTCAGCCGATTCTACGCTATCTAATTTCTCCTATCTGCAGTGAAAGGAAACTAAGTAAGCAAGCTCTGAGTAGGATCTGTCGCACTCTAGAGTCACTATCTGTTAATCGAAAAAACCATCCCCTCAACATTAAGCTTAGTAGACAAACATGTTGCATATAAAAATTGGAAAAGCGAAAAGATTTGTTTGTATATATTACACCAGTAGTACTGCTTCCGGGGTGCTGTGCAATGGCATCGCGGAACACGCACACTGGGACTCACACTAATCAACACAATTAATGCTAGTTTTTTAAGTCAACAACAACTGGGACCGCGGCGGGTGTGTGTCGCGTTGAGGCAAACCACCTTCCCGGAGGATGTCGCGCAGCAGTTGTGGGGCTGAGGGGGGCTAGAAAAACCGAAGAAGCGGCTCACGGTGTAATGTAGGCAACCGTCGCAGTGTGCACGCGGTGCATGCTGACTGACGTTGACACGAAATATCTGCACAGCCGTGAGCTGCGTGTATCATAGTAGTGGCCGAGTGGCCACCGATCAGCGGACGGGTTTTCGGGCTTATGTTATCGCGTAATAGAACGTTACCGAGTTAAATGTAATGCACGCGCGCTGTGTCCCCATCAAACGGAGACCGTTGTGGGCTCACGGAGACGCAAAAAGGTGATCCCGGAAACGCCTATTCTCTCGTACGGAAACGGGTGCCTCTGCTTCACTTCCGTTCTCATAATCTCTACTCTTTCCCACACTATAGTTCCCCTGTAACCCGGGGGGGAACAACAGTTTCAAAACGCACAACGTTATTTCCGACGCCTACTAAATCGTATATCTAACATATTCTACAAACGCCTCTATCGCGTACTATACCTATCTATCGATAATCAGAAACTCACACCTACTCTCTGTAACTCTAATCGGCAAGGAGCGTTTCCGAGCATATACGAGACGTTTCCGGCCACGGTTGCGCACTGCAAATGCATTTTAAAATAATCTAGATAGATGGAAATTCAAATTCAAACCGTAGCATTATAGTGGGATCGACAAGTATTTTGTCCCCAGGGAGAAATGTGGGGAAAAAAAAGGAATAAAGCAATATATCGATCCAGAACAAAGAAAACGACATTAGACAGTGGGAGCAGCTTCTTGGCTCTTGCAACCTTTAGTTTAATTTTGAAAATGAAACCCCAGCGTATAGTAAAAAAAAATACATATATATATATATATATATATATATAAATATATAAATTACAACTAAACTGTGCCTAGCTGTTTAATGAAAACGATTTGTTTTTGAGTTACCGTTCCAATATATTCTCGAATCGTCAAATCGATTAATCAAATCGATTTTGTCAAATCGATTATTGAATTAATGAGGTGGGAGAAAAATTACGAAAGCTGTGCACTTTTCGTCTTTCCTTCTTATAAGTTCGAATATGTTTCAAAACAAATTCATAGCAACTGTAAATGCAAAAAAAAAAATACACTTTAGTTTCAAAGCGATAGTAAGCAACCAAACAAACACGCTACAGTTGAACAAAAAAAAAACAAACAAATATACACAGCTTTCCGCATTCGATGTAGAAACACGTACCGCGTTAGGACGAAACATGAAAATGAAATGAATGTTCTTTAAACTTATCGTTAAATCATCCGTACCCGATGAGACCGGTGTCTAGTCGCTAGGAGATCTCTATTGTTGAATGTGTACTTATGCTAGGTAAGCACGTGAGCAGCAGCACGTGAAGCTAAACTATCGAATGAAAAAAAAAACCACACGAAAAGGATAGAAAAGTATTAGAATTACCTTTACCCAGTCCGTAAGCGACAGAGGGCGGAAGAGGAAGAAAAGCAAACTTAACTTGACTCAACTATGTACCCCAGCATTAAATTGTAGTTTGTAGTGGAAAAAAAAAACAATGAAACAAAACAAAAACGACACTTGTTAGTATGCAAAATTCTAGTTAATATGTAAAAACCAAACAGTCTCTACTATTGACCGACCGACGGGGTCGTCGTGATCGGAGACATCGAACTGTCTCAGTTTCATCGTGTTGTATTTGAACAATGTAACTGTTATGCTTCTTCATTTCATTGCATTTTATGTTAAACATGTTGAGTATTTTACCCTTCAATCATTTGCAACCACAAACAAGTTTGCAATGCTACTACAGTATTACGCAATAATTAATCAACGTTTCTAAAGATATTTGCTTAAGTCATCGGGAAAATTCGTTGTTTTATACTCAGTTAATGTTACTCTCGTGGTATAAAACGCGACGGAATACGGTTAGGAAGCAATCGATCGGAGAATCACGCTCAACATCGGCCACGCTCCCATGTACATACCACGTAGCACCATTTCGTGACGCGTGATGGCCGCTGGGAGGGATGTTTCGGCTTGCCGGACCGGAAGCAACACGACGCCGGGTCATGTGCAATATTCAGCTTCCGCTGCCCGCAACCAGCATCGGCCTCGAGTTTGAGTTTTTACTTATTTACCGCAAACGCGAAACGGTTCGCTATTGCCACTTTAATTTGACGATTACGGAATCAGGTTTGAAACAACAAATTGATATTACACGATGAGGATGAAAAAAAAAAAACTTGTAGACGAAAAGTAAGGTAAACGAAATCGATGTTCTCAATCATAGCAGGTGGGATGGAAAAGAGGACAGAAACAATTCATTTCAATGTTATACAGGGGAGTGGTGGAGAACGAAAAAGAAAGAACCGAAAAAAAACGGACGAACATCTTTCGCTACTTCATCATTCCGTTCGCACGATAAATCTAGTTGCAAAATTTAAATAATTGGTTACGCATCAGTTTCGCTCGAGACGGGACATGTAATTATATCTAGGCCGCAATATGTTACATACGTTCGAGTGTGGTTGGCTTGAAAGTTGTCCGTTCTCCTACTTACTACGCTAGCAGATGAACGGAAGGAAGTCTTCAGAAACACGAACCGAGGGCGAACAAAGCACTACCCTACACTACGAAAGCAAACAACTATAGCATACATATGGGCGTAAGCCAATGAGTACGTATGGACACTGTATCGACCCACCATTCGCTCGCTCCCAATTTTAGCAATTATCGATTGTAAGCAAATGTGTAACATTATTCACGTGCGGAATAAAAAAAAAGCGAAAAAGGTAAAGCCCGATGGCATATTATACAAAATATTCAATATATACACCCACTAACACTGAGGAAGGGGGCCGAGCGTTGAAATGCAACCCAGAACATACATAGAAGGTAACAAACGTTCGAATCTAACATGGAAAAGTGACCGACGAACGGAGTATGAAACCCAAACAGCACACGCCTGCCTCTTCGGCGACCGAGAAACATAAACTAGCTCCTTCTACTTCACCCGTAGATGACAGTAAAAGAAACAAATAATCAACTCCCAATTACACGCGACACCCGGAGAACGCAGGACTAGCTGTTTGCATCACGAATGGGTGAAACCAAAACCAGAACAAACAAATAAACAAACAAACATAATGTATAACGCAGCGCAGTCGACAAAGATATCAAACAAACCAATACACCCTGACTGCGCGCAAGAGAACTTAGAGCGGGAAACAACAAATTGCACACTAAACATATCAGAAGAAACCTGTTTCATACGGGGGCAACAAATGAACTAACAAAATTCAGCATTTTACTGAGCATTAATGAGTAGAAGAAAGATACAAAGCAAAACCAAAACAAAAAAAACGAAACCAAACATACACCCACAAAAAAAAACGAAATCCTTCTAATGGTAATAGTTGTATTTTAATGGTTAAATCGATTTCAACACTGGAATGGTTTACATCTGTGCAAGCGCGAGATTAGCGAGAGGGCGAAGAAGAAGGGACGGGGAATAGATGGAAAGAGAAGGTAAATATACAAACCCGAACGGACAAGACTCGACGAGGAATGGGAATGTGGACCAGTGTGCGGGGGTGGTCGGGTCGGGAAAATGTAATACGATGACGGTAATAAACTGAAATAAACATATTTAGTTCGAAGTGAAAAATATACCAAAAACATGCATTTCCTTCATTATTCATTTTTTTTAGGAACCGATTTTTTATGTATGTGTATGAGATCATATAAATGTGATGCTTGTTTGTCTTTACCAAAACAATACACGGGCTCTAACTGCACGCTAATAAACATCGACATCATGCTTTGGTGCTGAAACACACGCCGCTCGCCGAAACATTAGAACCTGTCTAGTGCAGTGTTCGGAAAAACAGTTCCTACCCCGGAAACGGCAGCTAATTAACCTGCTGCTGAAACCTTTTGATGGAGAAATGCGTTCCATCCCATCCCGGCGGAACACGAGCGGCCGGAAGCCTCGGGCATGCTTGGAATTCGGCTCCCAGCTGCGGCGTGCAAAATTTCCGTTTCCGTAAACTCTTTTTTTATTCACTCTTTCCCTTTCAGCATATCCCTTTTTTCGTCCTTAGGGACCAACGTGAAGCACATGGAAAGCAATGCAAACCGAGCACTGCGGATAAAACTCCGCTGCTCCGGATGTTCCGTACAGCCGGCCTTGGCCTTTCCCTGCGCCGAATGGAAATGGAAATGAATAAATTAAGAACCTCAAGGCTTCCCTTAAAAAGGCAGCTCGCAGCATTGTGTATGGCTGACGAGAAGGGGCAGGGGTGGGCGAAGAGGGCAGACAAAGAAAAACACACGCCCGGATGGGATGGGAAGTTCCGCTAGAGCGTCTTCCCGCTTCCGGCTGATGGAGATAAAAGTTGGACCGAGTTTATCCTTCCAACAAAAAACCAAAGAAAAAACACAACTAAATACAAGCCGTTTGGGGAGGCAGCTAAATAAAGATAAATAATTATAAATTGGAGTTTAATTAGAGCCGCCCCGGTCGCAACTCGTCCCAACATATCCCCCCCCCCCCCCCCCCCTTCTTCCGGTTCCGATCCGTTCCGGCCCGAAAACCAAATTATGGCCGGCAATTTTGTCCGCCCAACAACAGCAGCAGCAGCAAACCGGCCGATCGATCATTTGCGTTCGCATATCTGCACAATTGGTGGCACGTGCCGGGCGGTCGGGCGCGGTTCCGCTCCTGCTGGTCGGGGGTGGTTTTTGAGGTCGGGGTGGAAAAACCTTGTACCGACAAACGGACGACCGATCCCAGGTTTCGACCCGATTCGATCCCCGGGCGTGGATAACGGCGCTTAACCCCTTCAAGAGGACGGAACAAATCCGATTGTGTCGCGCCATTAGCGTCTTTTTTTGTCCTCCTCCTTGTTCCAGGGAGTTGCTCAACCGACGGCGGGGAATGTTGCCGGTGACACGTGGACAACACGAGGGCGATTGGAGTCGATAAGGGGCAGCCGAACGGAACGGAACGAATTCCCCTTTGGTTTGGGCCGAAACGGCGCGTAAACCGGACGTGGGCCGTGGTGCCGACACTGGGTTATCCGATGGTGTACTTACACCATAGTTGTATGGCAGAGTCAAGAGCACGGGGCCACCGTTCGACACTTGTGCCAACAATTGCGTCCAAAAACTTATCGACACGGATAACGGCTCGTACTAGAGCGTCCTGGGTGCTGTGTTCTCGCGAAAGAGTAGATTTTCACCCCCTTGGGTGAAAAGGAACATAACAGGGAAAACTCCCGGCAACCTTCATCGTCCTGTATGGGTTTTACTTCACAAAAG
>JAOEFI010000003.1:17485874-17501641 GCA_034621735.1 Anopheles plumbeus
TGTTGGAAACAAACAACAAACGTATACATATCAATCGAGAGTAGACGAGTAGCGCAATACTGCGAGTTATTGATAGGACTAGCTTCCGTAGGAGTCGATGCAGGAATTGGGTTTACGCCATTGCGTTTGCACCATAAACGACGATGAGGCTGGTACAGTATTATAGATATCCTTTGCCGCTCTTCGCGACGATTATCAATCTGTCGGCCCGGTTTACACAAGAAGAGACCGGACAGCAAGTATCCTTTATGGCTTATACAACATTCAACTCTTAGCCGTAAAATATCGTCCTTATCTGCCTGCGAAGAGAGCTAGAACTGCGCAAGAGGAACGTCTCCATGAACAGGGGGTGCGAGTGTGGTACAGCCGTCCTCAGCACATTGCAGCTTTTCAGCACCTACGTCGGCTTTCTAATATGATCTGTTTCAGTTGCCTTAAGACAACTATAAATGTGTTGCAATTATTGCTTTTTTTATATAGTCTGTTGTTGTCGTTGCTGTTGTTGAAGTTGAATATCTATTTATCTTGCGCATGCAAAGCATTTATCACGATACGAAACCAAAGAGAACATATCAGATTGTTTAACAGGAAATAAAAACGTTCCACTATTTAGTAATACCATTATTGGAGTTCAGTGAATATTTACGAAGCATTTAAAAATGGTCAAAAACCATATAGCATTCGACTTGAAACTAAACAATGAAGTGATTTATGAACATTTATAATGTACTATTTTAAACCGGTGAGTTATAGTTTATTTAACCGGTCCTGTTGCCCCGTACTAATTCAAGTATCAGAAGTTACTAACGTATATTCGCATTTCTAAAACGCAGCAAGGTTGTGTTGTCTTTCCCACGGGAAGTAGAATTGTTCTTGTTGCTGTTGTGCAATTTATCTGCAAGCTAGAACTATCATATATCTATATTGCTTAGTTAAAGTCACTGCGAATAAGTGTAAAACTAAACAAACTTGTTAACCAAACTAACTTGACTTTTGTTAAAGCCGTAACGAAATGATACACAGATTATATATACGTGTACTATACAGAATAGCGTATGAAATTCAATAGTAGTTACCATAGTCATGTAACATTAAACTGCATTCGAACCCATAGTGCACCACTCCCGAGATATAGAGAGAGAAAGAGAGAAAGCGAGAACGCGCTTCTCCAATCGCTCGTGGAGTTATATATGCCCGCACAGTATATCTTGTCCATTCATCATTAGGCGAGTAGAATCGAACGGATACTCCGAAAAAAACGGCTACTAGAAAGCATTGCCAGTAGTAGCAAATTAAATATGTATAATCATTAGCGAATTGGCTGATCCAAAGTGAGGGAGAAGGAATCCGTGCACAATGCACGACACGCTCCAGGTTCAGGTTATACTTTGCAAAGGTTTTAGGACAATTAATAAGCTGTATTTCAACGCTATGCTTGTAGCAACTGGTTAAAGTAAACACACAAAAACGAACATTGTATAAAATGTGATCAAAGGCAGGTGTGCAAATAACAATATCATAATTAATAGGGTTATCATAAACGAAAGGATATTCGTTCGAGAATGAACCAATACCTTTCGAGAGGCAACGTTGGCGTGGATGTTGTAAGCTAGGGAAAGGCCTGCGTAGCGGGTGCAGTCCAAGCCAATCCTCACGATACATATCAAAATTGAAAATCATTGACATATCTAAAAACTACCTTATCCAACCACTTCAAACTATGAAGTGACATCTCTACGCAAGTCACATTTTCGAAGAAGTATGTAAGCCACCGAAGGTGCATCATTAAATCTCATCGGAAGGCAGACAGCGTGTCACCGCGGGGCAACACAGATAGTGACCGTTTGGTGCGGCATACTCCTCGTTTGGAACGGAGTCGGTACGCTACGAATAAGATATTTACGGGAATGATATAATAATGTGTTGTTTGACTAACGGTGGATGAAAAGTCCAACGGTTTGTTTGTTTGCGCGGTTCTGTTACTTTAGTGACTCAGCTGTAGAGTAATCGCTTCTAGCGTAGGTAAATGTTAGCTTGTTCGAGAAAGGCTGTAGTATGTATTGCGGTGTACTTACTCTAGTTATTTTAGGCGGACACAAGAAGCAAACAAAGTCGATTCTACCGGTCATCGGTGGAAGTAACGTGAAACATCTGGAGCAAAAGAAAACATAAATCCATATCAAAATCATACAGAAAATATCAATAACTGTTAGTGAAGACTTTGCTTAGCAAACGCAAATTTCAACAAAAAAAAATCCAACCTTGCGATCATGTCTCGACTGCTGATTGTTTGATAGATAGCTTTAAGTGTTATCTCGACATCTCAAGCGATTGCCGGACATGGTGTGTGAGGGCCGCATGACTAACTGAGTAAATAAAAGAATAAACCAATAGAACTTGCTCCCCGTACCGCAAAACGAATGGGTTTCTTTACTCGTCCTTCTTTTCGTTGCATTTTAACGCCCAGTCGGAAGTAGAAATTTAACGCCCACAGACTCTCTACATACAATTGAAAGATAAACATCAACGGGTGTTGATCACAAGTATCAACAGTTGAAAAAATCAACAGACTGGGTTTTCGGAGCAACGACTTTGCTTTGCTGAATATTTGCGACAATTTCACATTCACAGAAATATACGTGTATTTAGGTACAACATACCGCCGGCTACTCACTGGGACACCGCTTGGCGTATCGTACGAAGGAGTTAAAATAGTACAATTCACAACGAAGTAGGAAGTAGTACGAAGATACTACGTGTCATAACGTATCGAGTGCCTCGCTTATAGTTTTTCTTTAAATAACCCGTTTACCTCAAAACAACTTCCAAATCGTCGTCAATGTGCTGTGCTAACAGCTCTAAGTATAGGTACCTGTGGATTGGTGATAGTAGTCATAGATGCTATTATGTATGGTTGTAATCCTAATCACGCTTAGCGTATACTGTTGTCTTTGTTTCGTACGACCTGAAGGAATTGTAAACAATGCACTAACTTTTCATCCACAGCGAAACATTAAGCACTGGCCTGAATTTTTCCTTTCTGCTGCCTTTGTTCGAATACGGCCCAGAACCCGTTTGAGCGGGTTCGACTTTCTCTAGGAAGAACTAGTCTTTAAGTTGCGACGCAATGTTCCACGTAGTTTCTTGTCGATCGCTTCTGCGTCAAAGAATGTAATCTACAACGAAAACAACAGTGAAGAGGGATCATTGAAACGGGATGCAACATTAAGAGCAGTGTGCATTGTATGCCAAACTCCACTTACCTTGCAAAAGATGTGCTGCAGCAACTCGTCCGCCTTCTGTCGATCGTTCGGATCATGCTGCAAGCAAATGCCGACGAAATCCTTCCCCTCCTCAGAAAGATTGTCCGGAATCTCGGGCGATTCGCCCATGCCCACTTTGAACATAATTTGGAAGTTCGAATCAAACTGATGCCATGGGCGCTGGAAAAAAAAGAAGAAGATATTATCACGTTTAACACGCTCCACAGTCCGATTTCCAACAACCTCTTCAAAGGGTGAACTACTTACCCTCCCTGAGCACATTTCTACCACGACACAGCCAACAGACCAAATATCGGCTGCGCGCCCGTGGCCCTCAGTATTGGTTCTGGTGAACACTTCAGGGGCCATGTAAGCTGGAAAAGAAAATGAAAGCTCTTATTATCTCGCCCTTGCAACTAGCAGAAAAATTGCTTAATCCAAAGTCCCTAGCACTGAATACCTTGCGTTCCCACGTAACCCTTCAGCTCCCCGGCCATCGTAGTGTGCTTCTGGATTTTTACGGCTGACCCGAAATCGCCCAGCTTCAGACAGTTGCCATCCTTGTGCAGGAATATGTTGGCCGTTTTGATGTCCCGATGCACGACACCGTTCCGGTGCAGCTCGGCCACCGCCGAAACCAACTGGTGCGTATAGCGACGGGTCTGCGCTTCCGGTAGGCCACTGTTCAGCTCGACCAAGCTCTCCAGCGTACCCTCCGGACACAGCTCCATGAAGATTATCAGCTCCTCCTAAAAACAAACACAATCAAATCATATTTAGTGGCAACAGATGCATCGCTATACATTAACCACTACACAAATTAACAGAGTATAAAAAAATGTCTAGTTTAAACCCAAATCCGCTGCACTCGGCCACTTACCCGATGCACTTCGACGCCGTAGTACTTCACCAAATGCCGGTGGTTGATGCCCTCGAAAATCTTCAGCTCCTCCGCCACCTTCCGAATGGCTGCGGTTTCCCCGGGCTGTATGGCTATCTCCTTCATGGCCATTAGTTCGCCGGTCGAGTTGTTCACCGCCGTGTAAACCTTCCCGAACCGCCCCTGTCCTATCTTGATTCCACGGTGCCAGCTAAAGTTGACGCTCCGCGCCCGGTTCAACGATTTGCTGGAGAAGCTGATCTCCTTCACGTTGCCGATCAGATTCCGCTCGCGCAACCACTCGTCCAGCTCGCTGTCCAGCTTGTTCACCGCGTCCCGCATGCGCAGCTGCCGCAAGGGGCGTGTACCGTGCACGGAACTTTCCCCTCCACTCAGCGCTACCACCGTCGGGACGCGAAGCTTGACTTCGCTCACGCTGTCGTACGACGTCTGCTTGCGGAACACCTCGGTCGGATCGATCGGGCTGTGCGCGCGTAGCGTTACCGTGTCCTCCCGCAGGCTAAGCTGGTTGTGGAACACTTTTCCCGGCAGATGAACCATCGGAATCGACGCCCTACCCGTTATCGTAGGACCTCCCACGGGGCTCGTGCTGGCAGCAGCCGCAGCAGCCACTGCCACCGCAACTGCCGCCGCCGCCGCCGAAGGCGACGGGGACGACTTGCGGGAGCGCGGCGACTTACGGATACGTTCCGGCTCGCGGATGTTCCCGATCACGTGCGAAATGCACGCATCCATTTTCAGCTTCAAATCCTCGAACTCCACATCGCACAGGTGGCTCGTGCAGACCGGATCGCAAGCCGCGATCAAAAACTCCAGCCCCTGGTTGGCCCAGCGGGGTCGCAGTCCACGGCCCCGCTCGCACCGCTCCATGACAAAGTTCATCCACAGCTTCGCGAACTGAATGATAGACTTCGCGAGCATCAGCTCCGACTCGGCGTCGCGGCAGTTTTCCATCTTGGTCTCGTAAAGCCGCGCCACATCCTTATGGTACTCGAAGCCAAACTTGTAGCCCTGGTGCAGGATCTCGCGCACCCGCGTCAGCGCCCACATGCGATCAATCTCGTCGAACTCCTCCATGTTAGTGTGGGAGCAGAGCAGCTGCAGTTCCTCGATCACGGCTGCCAGTTTATTACGCAGCAGGAGCGCATTTCGCTTCAGCATGCGCAAGCTGTCCACCACCTCTGTGCAAACAGGGCTGCTGGCCAACCGGGAACATCGGCGACGAATGCTGCTGGCACTGCGTAGCACCACCCCCTCCAGCTCGAGATCGTCTGGCCCGTCCGTACCGTCGCCACCCTCACCTTCCGAGTCCTCCTCGCAGTGATCGCGATGAAAGTCAGCGTGCTCCAAGTCGCGGAACAGGGTCTTTGCGAAGGCCATGGTTTTCAGTGCCTTCTCACGGGATGAGGTGAACATTTGCTGCGTTTCCCGACAGAGCGCAAAGAACTGAAACTTCTTCTCAGTCGTCTGCTCGATCTGGTGGCTCTTTTCCAGCAGCTCCTTTAGCTGGTGCATCATGTCGCTACCCGTGCGCTCGAGGATCCGCTCGACGATACTGCAGTACCGCTTCGCCGCCGGTCCATGCTGGTGCGGTATCATCGGACTGATGAGTTTCGTAAATCGCCACTCCTCGTCCAGGGCCGCTTTCTGGTGACCCTCCGGAACCGTGTCCAGTATCCACTGCTCCCCGAGCTCCAGATACAGCTCGAAAATCTTTCGCACTGTCTCATCGAACAGCTCCATGTGGTGCATGTACTTCTCGAGCTCCTGTTCCCGCTCGAAAAGGGCTGTGTTAACGTGCTTCTGGAAGCGCTCCCGGTGTATCATAGCCAACGTAAGGCCCTCCTTCAGTTCCTTAATGTGCTGCTCCAGGCTAAGCGAGTTCGGCTGTTTTGGGCGCGTTTCGAGGCGCATCTTCAGGAACTCGTGTATCACTTCGAGTGGAATGAGCGAGAGGAACAGAAAGGCGGACACGTATGAGGGCAAGCTCAGCTCCTTCGCCTCCGCACTCCACGCACCGAAGCGCCGGAGCTCGACTTCCTGTTCGCGCTCGAGCGGCGGTTCGATGCACGGTACGTCCTCCTCATCGAACAGACAGTCCTCTTCGCGCTGCCTGCCGGGCTTCTCTAGCGTCAGCTGGGCCTTCCGGAGCACCACATTGTGCAGTCGGTGAAGGAAAGTTAAGGATTTTCCCAAACCGCGGCACTTAAGTACATTTTCGATGTATTTCCTGCGAAGAAAGACGTAAAAAGTAAGCGCAAGTACGTGCTGGTTTACCTTCACCATTACATGTGGGAAGTTAACTCTCGTTTGTGCGTTTACTCACCGATATAAGGCATTTCCCATGTTTTGCGCCGAATGCGATGTCAGTTCGGTCAGCGTTTGCACGTTGTAAAAATTTAAATTGTTCATGTACCGCCCGTACTCCGTGTCGCCAGGGAACGACCGCTGCCGGTTGAGTGAAAGGTCGGAAAAGTCCGTTTCGTCACTGTTCACGCTCTCGGAGGCACTGCCACCGTCCGCTGTACCGCCGCACCCATTCTCAGCAAACTGTACTCGTTTTGGGCAGCCGCTCGAGCCAGAAGATCCGGCTGAGCCACTGCTACTACCATCGGGACCCCCCTCCACGCTGCTCCCTTCATCCTGCACCGACGACGAGGACGAACTTTCCGCGTTCTGCTCCATGATTGGCCACTGAATGTTCGATTCTTTCTTTGACGGCCCCTGCAGACGGACCAACAATTTTCCGAGGATGAGCAGCGTCATGCGGTGCTGCCGGGTCATGTTGTACCACAGGCACATGGCCTTGACGCGGTTTACAAACGACTCGCTCTGGTATACCGGAAAGGCAACGCCCATCGCTTTGGAGGACGGAAAAAGGCACTCTTTCGATTCGAGGCGCAACAGTAGATCCTCGACCTGCTTCATCGCGGACGTCTGCACCTCGAGGCAGTCCTTACAGTACATCGAGAGACACCCGAAGCAGAACCGGTTCGTCTCCCCCGTGCCGGCGGTCGTCGCACCGGACGAATCGATGCCGCTGTCGGTGGTAACGCTCGCCTCGCTCATGGCCCGCGATACGGACTTGCGCTGGAAGCGGAAGTGCATTATCTCGTCCAGCAGATCGCCGATTTCCTGGCGCGCCTGGCACAGCAGCCGGTCCTGCTGCTCGATCGAACGATCCGCGTGCCAGGCCTGCAGCTCGAGCCAGATAAGATCGTTGACGTGCGTCTGCCAGAGGCGTTCTTCCGTCGAAAGTACTCCTGCACGGGCGGCTCGCTCTTTATCCACGCTGCCGAGCTTGATCAGATCGGAAAACGTTTCGTGGAACTTGATCCTATTCTGCGGGATCGAATTTTCCACTGAACGGGCCCCTGGGCCACTCGTGGCGGCACCACCACCAACTCCACCACCAACACCGCCATGGCCAATAACCGGTTGATTGGAGAAAATACAATCGCGGTACGACGACGGTGGAGCAGAAATACGGCATCCAACCGGGCGGGATGTAACGCTCATGAAACGATTGCACGATTCAATCAGTGTCGGTGGTGCGGTCGCCCCAGTTCCACCAACACCGCTGCTCATCGATAGCGGCATACTTTCCGCCCGTTCCTCCATGCTAAACTTTCCGGGCTGCCCGAACGACACCGGCTGCTGCGTTCCAGACTGTGCCAGGCCCAACGCCGTCTGCTGTGTGCCGTAGTTGGCCGACGATCGCAACGGCGCAACCGTCACCGTCGCGGACATTTTTATGTCCCGTTCAGACTCCCGGAGCAGCTGTGTGGAACGCTTGTCGCTCCGTATCTTCTCCTCCCCGTTTGCCGGCTCCATTATCATTTGATTCAAGATAGCACAGTCGACGGTGTTACGCCGATCGGCGCGCGGCCGCGCCAGCCGGCCACCGGTACGCATCTTCACGGTTCCTTCCCTGTGGAAAAAAAAAACATAAGCTTTAGAGACACACTGATATTTCTGACATCATGTAACTTGTCCGGTCGAACAAAGCGCGACAGAAAATGGTGTAGGACATTACCAAATTCTGTTGAATTGTTAGCTTCTACTAAATAACTTTCTACTGAAAGAATATCTCGTTCAAATCATATGTAATATGTATGTATCAAGCAGCAAATTATGAAACACTTCCGTTATCATCACACCACTCCAGAGGAAATTTATCTAATCAACAACACAGGGATGCATTTTTAACACCTTTTTCGTAGGCGTTTGTCGCCCTAAGTCACATGCGAAAATACCCGAATGTTAACCTGTGCTGATTTCCGTTTGGCAGCACTGCGAAACTCTGTCAATCGAAACGCGACACAGTTTTCTTGCATGAGACACGTGGATGGAGTAGACATCGCTACGATGCTCCATGACAGCGCTCCATGCTCCAAAGAAACAGGTGTCTTTCTTTTGCACTAAACCGTACTTACATCCTCTGCTTGCTGCTGCGGCTCTTGTTCTTTATTCGCGTCCGAGGTGGTGTACTCCCATACTGGTCGGCCCACTGACTCAGCACCTCGTCGATGGACGATGCGCGCAGCGCTTCCTCGAGCTCCTGCGATTCCGCCGAATCCGTGCAGTCTTCGCCGTGGAACTGGAGCGCGGCGCCTTCGCTGTTACTATTGCGCGAGCGGAATGAAAATTCGGAAAAAGTATATTCAGCCGAATGTTTATGCTCGGTTCTATTCTAATCTTAAACCGGTTCAATTTACACACTGGCCTTGAAAGTCTTGAGGGCAATTTTAATCCCAAACCTGGCCCAATGTCAACGGGGTGCAAAACTGAACTAAAACGCTCTCAAAACGTGCCCAATCGTGGCCTAGTCCATACTAATTCATCGCATTTCTTATCTTATCATCGAACACGGAGAGAGCTGCCCACCGGGCACCGGGGCCGGACCGCGGTTTGCTTCCCTTACATGTGGGGTCCATTGTATTTTACGACACAAAAACAGAAACGGAAATGGACATACTTCTAGCTACAGCACGGGGGACTCAAGGAAGGAAACATAAAAACGGCAACGTTATGCTATCTATGCTTCCGCTAGCACCTTCTGATACGTTGCAAGCGAATAGAAAAGGGGGGATTCCTTAAACTAACAGGAACGCAGGTTCAACAAAAATGCTCCGCATTTGATGGCATCCTAACTTAATCATATCTTTTGTTTTTTCCCCATATCTTAACCTTAAAAATATGTAATTGTTGAAACTAGTTCACACCGGATTTCTTATCAACATTACACCTTCCCCGCAGAGTTGGCTGTCGAGCTGTGACGTTGTTCTGGCAATTCAATTTTTATTCCCTGATAGTAGTTGTGTCCATTGAAACGGAGCGAATAGCAACAATTGTTCCGCTGTGGTCGAAGATTAAGTATACTAGCCGAGATTTTCCCAGCGCAATCCAATGTGACTCTGGCAGCGCCCGTTGCTCCGCTAAAGTGCCTTCGCCATTGACGCCATTAAGGGTTATCTTCAAAGTATTGGAAAGCTGTCGAGTGAAGAGTAGATGTACTGTTTTGAAAACTTTATATCCGGAAGGAGGAGCCCTAGATAAAACAGATCAACCAGCTGTCGCCACGGGGAGTCACTTTTTTGTGCTTTCTCTGCTTGAAAAGAACTGCGCACCAACGCACTTCCACAAAGCGATATATCGACACGTGTTCAATTCGCGAGTTAATCGGCATCATTCCAAGCAGTACACACGACACTAAACAGTATCTCCATCGGGGTCCATCCCGATGTCTTATCATTAATCATACAGTACGACACAATACTCTTTATCCAACCGCCCCACGCCACCACCAGCAACCCCGATGGAGGATCGGGGAACAGATTGCGGTTGGTGCGTTGATGGACGCAACCTAGGTTTTCAAGTGTGTTGCTGATACCGGAAGGTAGATGATGGGTCGCGGTTCCGTGGCTATAGTCACTGACCTGAAGTTTGATAACACACCCGAAGGGTGGCGCAACTGCTTTTATTTCACTTTAATGAAAGAAACATAATGTTACAGCACACTACCGAACGGTGGGGCTGTTAGGGCGACACTACTATAGGGCGACGACATTTACACCGGTTGAAGAATCCGCTAATTGCCGGCGCAAACAATCCTAATGCAATTTGCTCCACCGGATTACGCACACCACTGCCACGAAGTTTGCTGACAAATAGTTTTCAATGCAGAGTATACCTTGCTCGGTGGCAAATGCCAGAAGGGGAGCGTCGGTAACATACGATCATATTGCATTTTCATTATAGTACTTTTGTGCCAAGTTCTACGAATCCGTTTAGTTTTTTTCTTAATTGTCGCCTTTTAAACTGATTTCGCTCACATACACTCGCTCACACACATTATTGGGCGCGTTCCCACTGCTTGTTTAAGAATTATCTCGGTAACATGGATCCACCAGGCAACAACCCGGTGGCGACGATGTTCCGTATGTTTCGATAACATTCACTTGAACGGAGCCGGGGGGAATGGGGAGTTGGAAACATCATCATGTACGCGCTCACCTGCAGACCGTTTCGGCACCATCGCTGGCGTTTTCGTCGTCATCGGAGCTGAAGTTAATATCGATACCGACGCGTCGTTTCCAATCTGCATCGGCCATCGTGCCGTGCAATCGCTGTCCTTGCTGGCGACGCAAACAGCGAGCTTCACATCCCCGTTTTTTAGCTTCAATCGATCCGGTTCCGTCGAACGTGCCGCCTAAACATCGTAATACTCAGCTGCTCGTCTTCCCTTTGACTTTGACAATGCTCAGTCGCACGACCTGTTGCGTATGGGATGAGTAAAATCATACAACAATTGCACTGTACTGTACAATAATATAGCAACAAACTTAACCGTACTTCAAACGAAACCACCCGGAAGAATAACAGCGCAGAGTCACATTAATACGAAACTTTCCAGCTGGAACGGCGAAACTGCACTGTCGCCAAAAACAATTTGCTTTGATTGATACGCAGACAGCTGTTTCTTTCTCTTTCTCTCGCATTCGAGTGTGTACAAACAGGCGAAAAGGCGAAAAGCTGCGGGAAACTGTCAGTACAAACTGTCAAACTAGTGCTGTGAGTTTAAATTGTGGCGTGAACGGTTGCTGCTCAACAACCATGTGCTGCATACTTCTACGAAGAACGAATTGCAGAATAGACTTCTAAATAATATAGATACACTTCTACCTGACTTTTGATAGCTAAAGTTCAATTATGTTGGTACCGTTGTTTTTGAATCTTATAACGACGAAGACGAAGGAAGTGAAATTGCGAGCAGCTGCAGTATCAATTTGTTTGGATGAGGCACGTTATAAATTATTAATGTTGTAAACGGTGCTTCTCCTTATTATAACTTAACAACATTAATCAGTTTCATTTCAAAATTTTGTTTCGAGGAGAAACCCCAAGTAATGCTGCTTCGCTGTCAAGCTTTCAGTACAAGCTTTGCACTCGTGGGGTGTTTAGCGAGGCGCATGCGTACGAACCCGTTGCTATGCACTCGAACCATTTTTCTGTTTCTCAGCGCCTCTTCCTATTGGTCCACATCTCCACCAATGGTGACATTTGTTTATTCCATCATTGGTTACATTTCGCCATACTGCTACCGAATGCACCGGCACGTTGCATGGGCATGCACTTTGTTACACTACCGGAGGACTCGCTTGGTCCAGAGCAGCCGAAGAAGAAGCATAAATTCATCATTCACGTCCTAACGATCGCCAGTGCCAGTTAGTTTGTGCACGTGCGGTGGTCCACTCTCGGCTGCAGTGTGTTCGCGCGTGAAGAACGTTGTGTAGCAATGCTCTCGGAAAATGGACCCATTTCCGCTGGGTTACCGGTTCCGTACGGTGACTCCGTGCCGTGCTCCCCCGCGGTTGCCGTTGCAGCGACGACTGAACCGCCGCCACCGAACAGGCCCCTTTCGCCGAGGAAATTTTTCGAACGACTCTACGGCCACCTCGAGCGCGACAACCGTGCCAAGGATGCGTCCAACATTCCGCCCAGTGAAAAGGCCTGCGAACCGTACACGCTCCTCGAACAAACCCACTCCAGTGACTCGCAGCGATCGCTCTCGGTGAACAGTTCCATAAATTCTAGCCCCCGATCCTCGCCAGCGCTGGACATCGAGGAGGATTCGTCGCGAGAGCCAAGTGTTTCCCCCCGGTATCGGACTGACCAGCATCCCGCAAATCGGAGCGACTCGCGCTACCAGCAGACAGCACCTGGTGGCCAAAACTATGGATTTCCTGGAAGTGCACCACCAGCCAGCGTTCTACCAGCGCCGCAGCACCTACACCACCAGCCGCATCCGCCAACGGGTACGCTTCAACAGCAGGGCATGGCCATGTCGTCCTTATTTTCCACCACCGGAAGCTACGGATCGGCATCGTTTCGGCCCTTCTTTGGTGTTCCACACGACGGCTCGCAGCTGCCGGCGGGATTTTCCGCATTCCGTAAGTAACATCATCAATTCGAATGCATTTATTTCACCGCTCAAAGATTGTGTCAAATGCTGCACAACGAATCACCAGTTACAGCTATCACAGTGTGAGAAGAGCCACATAAATAGACCAGTATACTCCGACGGCATGTGGAAAGTGTCAGTGTAAATTAGTGGAATGATTCTGGGATTACTCAAATAGCTCTGCACGATAAATAACTGAAACATGGGTAACTTAGGAATGTTACTACAAGTCCTGTAATAATGAGAGATTTTATCCAATTCCCGATAAATTGGATTCATTGTTCATTGAAGGTCTTTCGGGTTTTCTTCCGATTTAATGATGATTTCAAATTAAAAGAAATTAAACAGTGACCATATTCACATTAATTTAATAATTATAGTGGAATACACATTTGTAAAACCTTGCCCATTCAAAATTTATAATATAGCGAGGTCGGCATCCATCCTGAAGAACATTTGAAACAAGAAACAAACTAATTAAAATTTGTGGTTAAGTACTGTTTTTCGTTGCCACGGCCCTTTTAAAACCAGTCTTGAATTATGCATCGGATCGAACAACGTTGCCTCTTGATTTGATGTGCATTTTTGAAACTCAATCACATTTGCAGTCAAGTGATAATGATAAACCGGCTAGTGGAGAACTACACACAACGTACTAATTGTTCGTTCCCATGTTCAATATTTTCATTCCCAAGAATGATTAGTCAAGATTTTCCAATCCAATGGTGGCCACACATTTTCGAAAAAAGCATATGCTGCCAGCTTCCCTTTGTAACCCCATATAGTCCTGCCACATGACTGCGAGCTTGTAAGAATGTTTTCCATGCAACGCCGAATCACCGGACTTCCCCTCTTAAATTGCATAAATTACAGTATCTCATGTCAGCATAACTGATTTTTTTTTTTGTTGGCTCCACACGCGATCACATTTCAATCACCTCACAATCCTCCTGTTGGTGGATAAGTTTCCAAATTCGAGACATATCCTGAGGGGCTAATCGCTTCTACCGCATACACGGCGGAGTCGCAACCTTTGGGATTTGGCACTTCCTTCGGTTTGCCCGTTTTCCCATAATTCTTCGGGCGGCCGAAATCGAGAGCTTCCGAAACATATGGTTTGTGTCGTTCCCTGCCTTGAAGAAAGGAAGAAGCAGCCAAGGAGTGTCAATGTGGTATACCGTAATTTTTATGGCTTATTAAGAGATTACACAAAACGGACCGACCGACCCCTTTTTGTTGGTCGAATGTTTGGTGTGTGTTTTTTTTTCCTGTCTTCTCGACCTCTTTCTCCCCCTCTAACTCTAGTTCCAAGGAGGTGATGAACTTCCCTTGAGTCGGAGAAGTCAATGAGCCTTGGCCTGCGCGAATCCCGCCGCCACAAAGGGTTGGAGGCGGAGTTGGACGGAAACCTTACGAGTAAAGATGTGCAAACATTTTGCCGCACAAAGCTACCGGTGACCCTTGTGCCAGTCGGTAGTACGCTTGTGGGCGCATCGATTATGCTGCCAGACTTCCTGGACCTTAGCGGAGCAGCCGGGAAGCGAGGATCGGAGGGTCCGGGAAAACTCAAGTCTCCAGTTACACCAAACTGATTTTACCTCAATCGCACGCCGCGAGACGGTGTGTGAGCATATTTTGGAGGTTTCCTTTTTTGTAAGTTTGGATCCCTTACACTCGCCGGGAGCAAGTCAGCCGTATCTCCAGCGCATATTTAGGATATCGGAAATTCAACCGACAAAGGAAACGGATAAGCGCCTTGTCGTTCGTCTGACACCTCATAACTTGTCGCAAAGCAAATTCGATGAGTAGGAATTGGATTGACTCTAGACCGAATACAGTTTAACCTAGGCGCAGTGAAATCGAATGAAGAAAGAAGAATCTTGGCGACAGCATACTCGGACGTCTTCGTATGCATTTTTGATGCAGTATTGAGAATTGTAAGGGAAGGGAATCCTGCTCTGCCAAACTCTCATTTATTCCAATGAGGTCCGTACGACGAGTACACTCCCTAAGAGATTTAATATATTATATTTATAACATAATTTTTTAATAACTTCTCAGCTATGGAATTATTTTAAAGTTATACTGTTTATTTTTTAAATCAAACATGATTTTTAAACGAATAGAAAAAAAATCGAATAGCGACAGTCAGACACAGCTGGAATCATATCTTTGACAAAAGTGAAACAGTATTTCATATCTATTCGTGTCTTTGAAATAAAACGTTTTAGTTCCAAACATGAAACCATGCTCAAATGTAAGACAACATGTAATAAAATATTGATATTCCGCAAACTTTTGAAACTTCGACCAAATACTTCTTAAGAAAGTTTTCCGTTGCTGTAAAAGAGGAAAGATTTTTAAATCGTATTATTTTCCTCCATCCGGCCCACTCCAACGATCCCATTGTTCGGGCGGATCATCAGAGAAAATCGTCCATCCGTGTACCATAATGTTGTCGGCAGTAAACAATTATCACACGGCAGCCGATTATCTTGCACCGTCGTGTGCGGCAACAACAATGGCAGGACATTCGCGCGCACGTGCCCACTTGTTTTCGCAATGGAGAAAAACCCCTCCGCGTTCCCGCGGTCCGCGTTTTCCCGTCCCGTCCGACTCGCACAACTCCGAGACTCCTCCTACAATTTCGCCCAGAGCTTCGGCGTACACTTCTGGTACGCGGCTTGCGCGAATGTTTTCCCACTCTGGTCGGGCAGGAGCAGCACCACAGAGCCCGTCGTGCGACCGGCGACAATCGCTTCTCCCAATTTGTCCTCTATGTGGGTTGTGGGGATCCCAGACAGGAGACGAAACCGTTCCGTTCCGTTCCCACCATCGGCAATATGGCCGCCGACGAGCGATGATGTTGTGCGAATTAGGAGACTTTTTCCGCTCCAACACCTCCCGCGCACGGGGAGGGGGGGAGGGAAACCGCAAACAAAACGGCGTGTAAACAAGTGTCGCCCGCACGAATCGGAGGCTGCGAGTCCCTCCGACCTGTTTCCCATGCTCGCTTGTGTCTTCTCCCTTGCTCACGTTCCGCCGGGTGGGAAAAGCTAGGTTCTACCTTCCGTGCCGCCATTTAGACCGAGCGTATCCTCATTCCTCCTGCAATCTGTCGCCCCATACCGCCCCCCCC
>JAOEFI010000003.1:17510033-17550441 GCA_034621735.1 Anopheles plumbeus
CAGAATTGCGACAGATTATCTGCCGTTTTCCCAGCGACAAATAAATATTATATCAACAACGGCACCCCCGCGCGCCATGGCAACAAAGCGGCGGGGAAACACTCCCCCCCTCCCCTGTCCGCCGGGCACCGATCGGAAAATGCCTGTTGGAAAAGTACGTTTCCGCATCGTTTCCGGTGGACAACGGTGTCGGCTCATGGCGCACATCGTCAGTCGTTCCCTCAAAGTTTGGGTTTGTTTTCCCGGACCGCGTCCGCCCCCACCTCCTGGAGTCGCTCTTCAGTGGCAGCACGAGCAAGGCGAGTTTCCACCGACACCGTTCCGGTTGCTTTCGGGGGAAAAAGCCACCGCGGCCACCGGAACCACCGTCCGTTCGTTCGTTCGCTCGGTGATTGTCGGGAATTATCATCATCATGTTTTGTGGTGTGTCCTCGCGTCCTCGTTGAGTGGGAAAAATCGTCCCCGAACAACAGATGATAATTTTTACGCCTTCCTAAGCATGAATCAAAACCGACCGATGATTGTTATTGCCCGGGGATTCGTTTTTCCCTGCTTTCTCTATCGCTCGGCTGGACTCCGGCACCCGGGAAAACAGGTTCGGTTTAGGTTCGGTTGTGTTTTTCCCACCCCACGGTCTTGCCGTTTGGACGACTGCATCCAATGGAATCACTGCGTGGTGTCCTGTCCCAGTCTCTCCAACGTTCAGCGAAGAGGGGGCAGGCTGCCGGGTGGAAGAATAATAGGGGGCTGAACGGCAGATTAGGGACTTTCAGCTGGAGATCAGGTGGTTCCAGAGTAGATTGACAAGTGGACGTTGAATGATTTTGACAAACAATTAAAATTATAAGCCCAATTTTTGCAATTGTTATAGGGCTTTTTTGTTTGTTTGCCACAGTCAAAGCCATAATTCTGTGGCTGTGTCTTTTTCTCGCTATTCGGTTTTTTCTATTCGTTTAAAAATCAAGATTGATTTTTTTTTAAAATGAACAGTATAACTTATACAGTATTTATCTTTTATGGGTAAACCTTTACCGAACAAACAAATCTTTTAAAATTATTAAATTATCAAATAAATCTCTCTACTAATCTACGCACCAAATTTCCACACCAATACCAATGGTGGACGAACGGGCAAACTTAATCTGTGTTGGAAAAATATCAAACGTCGGTTGGTATGTTCCTTTTTAGGTTTTTTTCCTGTTACTTTCTGCTCGTGATCCTATCACAGCGCATGAACATATGCAGCAGAGCAAACGGATTTGTCACGTTTGGGTTCAGATCTTCAGTGGGAAAAATAGTGCCGATGGACCAGCATGGTCCATTCACGATGATGGAGCCGCGAGAGAAGGTTTTGTAGAGAGGTGGAAATTCAGGTTCATGTGAATTCGGTTGCATATTCAAACTATATGACAAACTTCATTATGACTGACAAATCTATAATTGTACTTTTATTTCTTAAATATAGAACCTACTTGTGCAATCGAAGAAACTTGAGCAGGAATGAATGTCTAGTGCGGGGGAAAAGCTAGGGTTGATTGAAAATCTGACTCATTATATTCAATCTTCGACACACCTCAGTTGATTCCAATCTCCATCGTAAATGGTTCCCATTATTTCGAGCAGCAAATAGGAAGCGGGTGGAGTTTTCTGGCTCAAAAATGAGAATGAATATTGTGAAACATATTAATTACACATTTTCAGCGAACGTTTTCCCGTTACCTGACCCCATTCAATGTCTTAAGAAGGAAAACAAAACATGTGGGCGTGAGGAAAGTCCTCTCTACCAAAAAAAAATATTCATGAAGATTGGCTGCGAAACGTCTTCATGAATGGCTCCTTCTTTTGCGGCTCGAAGGAATGTTTTCAACAGCAACATCGTTGCGCTCGGCGAGGCCAAGAAAACAAACCACAGCGGGCAAGATAATCAACAGGCTGTTTAGGTAAAGAAAATCATCCGGGGCAGTACACTCGCCCTGCCCTGCCCTCCCCCTACTGCTGTGGTCAGAACACAATACAAATAAAATTCATATTTCACCATCATTACGATTCTCCCACGATCGTTTCGATAATCTCCATGGTGTGGAAAGGAGTACGAAAATAATAATCATTCCGACGAGGGTTGCACACTGCTTCCGCCTGCTTGCCGTTGGATTGATTGCCCGAGATTTGATGCGATACGGACGGGGTGGGAGTGGGAGTCCTTTCTTCATTGGGGTTGGCACGATTCATCGCAGTTGTATTACATCTACTGACTGCTTCATCTTTACCATCATCTTCATCATCATTAGGACCGAGGACATTAGAAAATGGATCTTGTGCGGGCAATCACTTGAAGCTTGTAATAAATATTACGATAATAAGGATGCACAAAAGAGTTGCTTGTCTGGGCTAATGCTTGGTCAACATGGTTCACTTATTCATTCTTTTTTTCTCGTTCCTCTATCTATTTCGGACACCATATAGCAAGAGATGAAAAAGAGACGGAATTTAAAGAAAATTATCCATCTCCTGTGTTCTAGCAATTACGAAATCACGATGTTCGATCATCCGCAATTTAAGCATGTTTGTTGAATAATGTTTTGATACAATTTTCTCATATATTCGAAGACAACTATAAAATGATTAATGAACAGTTAAAGAATGGTAAACTTCATCTAGTCTTGAATTGAACAATGAATATGTAATAAATGGTAGGCCAAAAAAAAGTAATTCACGGTCTCATTTCCCCCCCTCTTATGTTAAGTGGCACGGCGCAGGAAAAAGGAGGGACGCCCAAGACGCCAGCGAACGACGTTCAGCAGCGAGCAGACGCTACGGCTGGAGGTCGAGTTCCACCGGAACGAGTACATCTCCCGCGGCAGACGGTTCGAGCTGGCGGAGGTCCTGAAGCTGTCCGAAACGCAAATCAAAATATGGTTCCAGAATCGCCGCGCGAAGGACAAGCGCATCGAGAAGGCCCAAATCGATCAACAGTACAGGTGAGTAGTACATGGGTGGGATTGTAAAGTTTCGACCCACGGTGCCAGGTTGAATTTCCCTTCTCTTTCAGAACATTCGCCGCCGTCAACGGTTTACTTACACCGTTCAGCCCACAGTTTCCAGCGCTGATTGCAGCGCCACAACAGCACGAGCAACTTCAGCAGCAGCATCAGCACAACCAGCCACAGCAACACGTGCAGCAGCTGCCGTCCCATCAGCTGCATGGTGCGCCCTCCTGTCCGGCGACTCGGATGCAACAACATGCGATGCTGCCGGACCCTCTCAGTGCCGGAGCGCCACATTACGCGGGACACCAAGCTCCGCATAGTGCAACATCAGTCAGTCAGGTCTCCGAAGGATCCGCCGCCGAAACACCCGCCGACGTTGGCGAGTATCGTCGATAATAGAACCGACTGTCCCGATCGGAGAGCCAGAGCAACGACAGAGCGTTTATCTGTATTTATCTACACCCCTGTGGAATGTGTCATCGACATGTCTAGACAAATAAATCAAAAGATGCTATTTATTATCGGTTCGAGTTGACCCTTGTTTGATTTGAATGTATGGGCGATGCAGCAGACACCTGATGAGCATCTTAACACGAACAGGATAACTGCATCAACACGATTCTTCGACTGATACAATCAGTGGACAAATCTCATTCCCCGAACACTTTCAAACAACCTTACAAACAATGAATGCCCATGTTACAGCCCTGCGCATGTGTTGATTCCCGCAAACAGAAGCATCTTTTCGGATGTATGCGCAGTCGTTTGTGCAGTTGAGAAAATCAATGTTACCAACACTCACATGTTTTTACTGAAAGTTACTTCTTTATTTATTCACGAATAGTTTAATAGATATTAAAATACTCAAACTTAGACTCAAATTAAAGACCATAAATGAACTACATAAAAAAACCAACTTAATAATGAGGGCACAAAGGATGAGAAATATATAACCACACTTACCGCAAAACATCTCCCCCCATCGCAGCAAGTCCAGCCACAGCCCGCGAATATCATATCTACACGAACACACCTACCTGTGACCTGTGTCTGTCTGCCGGCCAGCATTTCGATCAAAACTCTGGCTCCTTTCCGCTCGATGGACGGACATTGCACATTGTTGCATAGGGGAGACAAGTGCGAACCTAACATAGCAACACGTGTGTATGTGGCAAAAGGTCAATCAAAATAGGGAAAACTGAACAAGGGTTATAAACGTTAAAATAATAATACCATTACAAAAAAAGATCATAAAACAGGAAGAGAAAAAGAAAAGGAAATGGGTTAAAAAAGATAATGATACATGTGTGTTTTTGTTTAGTAGCAGCAACACCATCCCTCGCGGATGGTTGAGAATGTCCAACACAATGTTTAGTTAAAAAAAAACCCCGCTTACGAATCCGTACTCCCGGTACTCGGTGAGTAGTCGCATTCTAAACGAGGAATGTAAAAAGTCGATGTATCGCCGCTGGATCCCACTGAAATGGTTAACATGAAAGGGAAACGTGGTTTCGTACATACGTCCGGGTCGCGTCTACTCCTTGCGCAAGGATGATTGAAAGCCATCACTCGTTCAGATTGTGCATGATCCCAATGCCATGCACGAAGAGTATCCTGTGATCGAAGACGCAAATCGTTAAAGTATACAATTTGAGCCGAAATCTACAAGGTGCCCCAAGCTTTCTATACAAAACAAATGCTCATAGGCCTATAATGGAGTTCCTTTTAGCTTGCTCCTGTTTCGATCAACGCGATCGATCCTTGTTGCTGTTAACCTTCCGAATTTCTTTCAACCGTTTGCTCCTAAAACGACGAATAAGTCTAAACAAAAACGATTAACGGGAACTGCACTGGGTGGTGATAGTGTGTACTGAATGAAACGATCATTATGTGTACGTGTGCGCACGAATGAAAACTACACCAAAAGATTGATAATAGTATACCAGCATCAACCAACTAACCAACCAACAAGGCGCGCCTCCTTCATGTCCACATCCGACGTCTGCTGTTTTTCGATCAC
Source organism: Anopheles plumbeus (assembly GCA_034621735.1). Classification (NCBI taxonomy): domain Eukaryota; kingdom Metazoa; phylum Arthropoda; class Insecta; order Diptera; family Culicidae; genus Anopheles; species Anopheles plumbeus. The sequence continues at coordinate 17,515,041 of JAOEFI010000003.1, forward strand.
CTTACCCTGAAATCACCAGATACACGTGGTCAATCCCTTCTAGAGACCTACTCCCCCTCTACAAACCTGGCAACACACGCTGTAGCTGGGACAGTTGCGGAAGTCTTTAGGAAACCCTTTCTTTCCCTGACATACACGGTCCAGAAACCAAACTACGCAGAAACTTGCAGCTATGTATCGCGCCTACGTGCTCGGCGCCGCGTAGGCATCCGCTTTCGCTGGCAATCACTGTAACCTTGTATCACCGAGGAATCGAGGAAGCTTCTGATCCGTCCCTCAGCCTGTCACGGTCTATTCGTTATCCCAAAACAAATACCTCATTCTACGACTGTTTGCCGTTAAGAAGTGTGCGAAGAATGCAATCAATACAGACGAAACTATTGGCTTTTCTGTTTATTCGTTTTTTTTTTACTGCGACAAGTACTTACGTCCAAGTATATGGATCAGATGGATAACGCTACTGTGTCCTCTCTAGTTTCTCAATTTCCTCTCTCAAGTGGATGTACTTTCATTGAACAAACATTCTTTTTATCCTTCCGCAGATGCCACTCCAAGCTATACAGTGAACATATAATGCGAATTTGAGCAGTGTAACTAGAATTACTGTTTTTGGAATTAAAGGCGCTCGCAACGGCGCCCGCCTGGAACTGAGTGTACTACACCGTTGGGCACGGCGTGGTGTCTCGGATCAGATGACTATTTACCACGAAACAGAAACTCACTAGAAGGATAGCAAAGAGAATTTATCTGTTGCTGCTGCATAAAACGATAAACATAATCGATCCTACTATTGCTTTTTGTATCGTACTCTGGTGTTACAATTTTATTCACAAGAAAAAAAACATCCTTCAACGCTCGATGGAGCGGAGACACTAATGCAGAGCTCATCTTTCTTCTAAGGATTACACTACCACGCAGTTACATTTAAAAAATCATATCAAACCTTACAAAACAAAAAGTGAACATATGTTTATCTATATACACTGAAAGGTTGAGAGACTAATAAATTTCAGTTCAGTATTTGCCCCCATTGCTGTCTTCTTTCCTGCAGGGTTGCTTAAATCCTGGTCATGTTTTTATGTTCCCTGGACGATTTCTTTTCTTTTTTTTCTGTTTTTAAGATATATTCCCTATCGGAATTAGTACTTAAACACTGTTTTGCACTTTCTTTTGTATTTTATTTCTCCACTAATCTTGTTTCTTCGACTGTCTGTCTGTCTGTTTTGCTAGTTTCTCTCTAAATTGTGTATATCCACGAGAAAATCTGTCGATAATGTTTTCGCTGATAAATGGAAAGTTTTGTTTTTGTTGAATATAGGGGCATATTGATTCCTTCTTTTTCCAGTAGGGAGGGTGGAGGGTATTGCGTATAAAACTTGTTCTAAATATGTAGAAAAACGATAATTTCTAAACCAAAATCTCTACATCCGTTCGTTCTCTTACGCGCTAAGCTTTTTCATTTCCATACACCTACACATTATTAGTTAATAAATATAATGTTACTTGCTAGTTGCTTCGCAGATAATCCGCAACATTCAAAGGGAGGCGCGTGTTGCTAGTTATCGTATGCGGTCGAAAGTAGCAGACGGAATTGAACCTTTCTTAACTTTCTTGCTAAACGAGATCGTAAACGTTTGGGTGATGCGTCTCTGATGTACTGTCGAGGTTTGCTTTACACGTCGGTCTAATTATTCGTTCCTGAAACACCCGCATTGTGGTACGGATCGTCGTCGTATGTTGGTCGCTTTAGGAAGTAAACTACTAAAACGCCACGAGCAGCTTCACTTCATAAACTGTGGCAACTCGTGCACAGCACAGCTCAGCTTCATGCGCTCATTACATGCGATCATATGCACAGGCAGTTCGTCACCGTGTCTATTAATGTGAAACCCAGTTCCCGTCACGCAAGTATCGAGGAAGAAAGCAGACCATAACGATGTCCTCTGAACGTCAAGCGCCTCATAGAAAGAAGATTGATGTAAGATTGCTATCTCCTACAGCTGGATACAGAGGGAGGAGCTGACGATTCAATTGCCGCTCTCTGTTTAAAATCACTATCGCTACAGAATCCTTTCGCCTGTAAGTGATCTTAGTTCCCACGGCTGATTATGTGTGGTTGTCTGGTGATCGTTTGCGAAACTTTTAAACAAAACCACTTCCTTACTGCGCTGTGTTTCGGGTGCCATTCAAACTGAAGATGGGGCTCTGCTGCGCGCCTGTTGTTGCTGGTTTGGTTTTTGATTTGTCTATAGATTCTGGAGAGATCCTTCCTTGCAAACTGTGTGAGATACTCTCCTCCACTATTTCAATATCTCACGGCTCTCCTTCATCTTGTGCGCGCCTGCACTCTGCTCCTGGTTGTAGAGTTACTGTGCTGCTGCGTGGCCTATCGATCGAATCATTGACTGTCTTTTCAAACACCAAGCCCTCCTTGTAATGCCTCTTTTCTCTGTTACTGCCGTTACCACTGATCCTGTCTGTTTAGTTTCTCTCACTGTGTTTGGTATGCAATGACTTTGTTTTAGCTACCTCTTTCTAAAACTGTTTTGTACCTAATAAGAATGAAGAAAAACACATATGATTTTTGCATTAGATCGGAGGTAAAACAGTCACGCGAACGATCAAGCTACCTTATTAAATCGCAGATTGGCTAAATTAAATGAACAAAATACTGACTTGGTGTAAATACAATGCAAACAGGTAAATGGGAAAAAATAAACCTTACAAAAACGACACTGTCGTGCGGCGAGAAATGCAATCAACAAATACCACCAGCAAAGCCGAGTAATTTCCATTCTCGACCTTGGATTTCCAGCCCATCCCTGCACTTTCACCCGATGAAGGTCAAACATCACCAACCGGAACGATGTCTTGCTACAATCTCGCATCACAGGTTAAACTTTTCTGACCCTATGTGGGTGTATGCCGCCCAGAATAAATGTTGTTGAAGAATGCACTCTGCTTCGTAAAACGATATCACGGTACCATAAGGTATGGTACCATATGACACAAGTGAAACAATAAGCGCGGGTAGTATTTGTTCAAGGAATGTGTTAGGGTAAAAACATGTTGAGGAAAATAGGCGGCGATGCCGCATGAGGAATTAAAATGAATGAACAAAAGATTGTGGGGAACATGTATATCACACCAGAAACAAATGTACTGAAAGGAGCAGAAATGTAGAAGATTAATATTTACCTTTGGGATGGTGTGGTTCGTCTGGCGGCGATGGAACAGAACAGATTCGACAGAGCATTACGGTTAGGGACACGAGCGTGGTCGACGGTGGGGCAACAACAACAAGAACAGTGGGGCGTTTAGTATGGCGGAGAGCGTCAAGATCAACATCAAGTTGGTGAGAGTGTGTAACGATTTGGTGGTGGTAAGCGCGCGCAACAACAAATAGCAAAAACGTGGTAAGAGCGATTTTAGTGTGAAAATGGATAGTGGAGAGAATGGCAATATTGCTTACTTTCATCAATCTCTTCTAATCCGTTCATCTTCATCATCTTTTCAATATTTACGGCTACTTCCGTATCTCCCGCTGCCACCGTAACTGCCGGCCCCTTGGTTGCCTGGAAACGCAAGTTAATCGGTTAGCCGTCGACTAGTACGCGCCATAATAGCTACCGTCGGTACCGTAGGGCGCCGCTCGCTGATTGAAATTGCCTCCGGCGCGCACCGGGCCGGCGTTGTAGCCCTGCTGGTAGTTGTTGCCGAACTCATTACCCCCCCAACCTCCACCTCCGCCGCTGTTGCCACCCCAGTTACCGCCATTGTTGCCCCAGCCGCCCTGGCCCTGCGAGCCGCAGCCATTGTCCCACGGATTGCCACCGCCGTTGTTCCAGTTGCTGCCGGTGTTGTTGAAGCCTCCGTTGTTAAAGCCACCACCGTTATTGAACCCACCACTGTTCCAATCGTTGGCACCACCACCGCGCTGGTTACCCCAGCCGCCGCCACCACCACCGCCGCGCTGGCTGTTCCAGCCACCACCACCACCACTGGTGCGCTGGTTGCCCCAGGCGCCACCACCACCGCCGCCACCACTACCGCGGCCCATATCGCTCTTGTACCGGTCCATATCTTGCTTCGGCAGCGCTTTCTTCACATCGAGCAACTTATTCTGGATTGTGTGACTCTTTTGTACTGCAAAAAAAAAGACAAACATTTGGGCATAAGAACTAAACTACGATTTTTTTACCGACACATATCATTTTGTCGCATATTATATACATTAAAATAAGTAAACAGAATTTGTTACTCGAATCAAGCATTCGAATTCGAATCCTCATGGTGCTTTTTAATTAGCAGAATGATCCAAAGGTACAATTAATTCAAGATCGTTGGTTGCTCTTACAGATACTGAACGCCGAAAATGTCCATTATGCATCTATGTGGTGCATTTCGGAGCTGAGTACTGTAGTTTTTGTTATATTTTTTAAAATTTCAAACAACAATAAACTATAAACTTCATAGAATATTTCATAAAATACTTACAAATAATCTTGTCGACGGGGTCGTAGTCATCGAACTCTACAAAACCGAATCCGCGCTTCTTGCCATTATCCTTATCTGTCACAATACAGGCCGAAATCACATTGCCATACTTCGAGAAGTACTCCCGCAGATGCTCCTCGTCGAAGTCATCCCGCAGACCGCCGACAAACAGTTTCTTCACTGAGGAACCGGCCTCCGGCCGGTTGATGTCCTGCCGCGGAACGGCCCGCTTCGGTTCCACCACACGACCATCGATCTTGTGCGGGCGGCTCGCCTGGGCTTCATCGATCATGTAGGACTTGGAATACGTAATGAAACCGAACCCACGGCTGCGCTTCGTCTTCGGGTCCTTCATTACGACAACATCCACCACCTTACCCCATTTCTCGAAGTACCCCTTCAGCGTATCATCGGTGGTGCGGTAATCGAGTCCGCCGATGAACAACTTTCGAAGGTGTTCCGGCTCGCGGATCTCCTGCAAAGTAAATATTAGAATGAATTTTGTTTTAGTTCAGTCCCACTGGGGTATTATATGATAACATGAATAGCATTTTCCCCTTCCTCCGGCAGCTGTACCATTGCAATGCTCTTACAAACCGTCTCAGTAATGTTTAATACATGCGCAGATTATTATATGGCTCCCTAAACGTATGGAGTTACATTGTCACCATGGCATATACATGGAGAATAATTCAAATCTTCTGAAGCTAGAGATTGAACAATCTCGTTCGTACGAAAGCAATTCATTACTACGGCTTCCCTGAGAAAACTTTGATATAAAAACGAGACATTCACTACGAATACAATATCACATTCGTGGATTGAAATGGAATCGCACGAACACAGTGTAAAGACGTCCGAAAAATGATTTTGATTTAACATTAGTTATATTGTTATCAAATACATATGTGGTGTATGTACGAAAAGAGACGGAACCTGCTTAATTGTTTGGTTTAATTACACCGTAAAATATGGCTTTAAATCGTGGCAACCGGACCCGCTAGACAATGAACTACCCGGCTTGCTGAAATTACATTTCATCTCTACCCCGCTACAAGTGCAAAAGAGTCCAAATCGTCGACTCGGGACCGAAACGTATGAAGATAGAAAGAGACAAACACAGCCACGGCACAACTGCATATCGGAAGCATCATTTCGACCCAATCCAATATGGCGGCCCGAGCAAAATTCACTTCATGTATCGTCAATCGATCCGCAAAATAAAAATAAAAAGCTTTGAACCACTTCAAAACAATCAGTTCCAGCTTCAAAAAACCATTCAAATAATAATTTTGAACCATTTTTCGGTGGAGTGCATCTAAACGAAAATCAATCATAGCTACTTTACTTACATCATCTTCGTTGCGGCCGTTCTCGCCATTTTGTTGGTCCTGTTTTTCACTCATTTCAATTAATACGGTCAACTATATTCACTCAATTCACACCGCACAACACTGTGAACCTACGCAAATAGCAAACAATTCAGCGGCCGGACAGAACGGTAAAATCTAAAACGCCGTTTCTGCTTTCACTCTGGATAAATTGAAAAATTAATCCACTACTACGCACCACATCCGCACACTTTGAACGACACGACCGGAATGATTTTATTAATTTCGCTTCGCTTTCGTCGATGCCAGGCGAAGGCGAAAACCAATTGTACACATTTCGTGCGAAATTTTGCTTAGAGACCGGGAACGCTCCAAGGGTACACCTACCTGAATAATCTCACGGTGTTGAATTGTTCGGATATGGCAAATAAAAATGTATTTAATTACTCTTCATAATGTAAGATTTAAGTTGTAATTCATCGATACTCTTACAAACCATACATTACGAGTTTTCAGACATTTTGAACCTGTAATAGAAGTTATGAATCAATGATGATGTTTTCATATCTCAATTATTAGCTGCTAAGCAACTATACTTACTTGCACTTGGTACAGGTGAAAAATACGGTTTGTCCTTCATCTGCTGAGCGTAGCTGTAATGTCGCATAGGACATTTGATCATTGTTACATTTTGGACATTGTCTATTTACAATAGGCCCATCCGCCTCATCCCTCCCATCTCGTTCTGCTTGATCAGATTTTTTATTTTCATATGAATTGAAATGAATTGTATACTCTGATTCCATCGCGCCAAAAGCTACAAAAAGATGCACAAAATCAAATCGCTATACGAGCAAAGTTACCACATGCTTTACCTGAAGCATCAAACTCGCCATCGCAGCTGTAGCACCTAACTTTTACTTTGGTTGGTCGAAGTAATGGCAAAACTGAACCACAGTCCGGACAGAACCCTGGATCCATCGTACTTTCTCCAATTACAGGTATTATTTTAAATACTATTCACTGGAAGTTGTACACTTCCTAAAACAGATGAAAAACGAACGACTTCTGTGTTATGGTAGATACCTCGTGTTGATACTGTTGACGTCCGATTGTTTACGTTCCCGAACCAACTTGGTTGCGGGCGAAATGATTAAATTCAACCGAGTATAACGCTTGTCATTGCACTGCGTGGTGTAACGCCAAGCATATTACATATTCAAATCGATTTGAAATATTTCTCACCGAGTTTAACCAGTACATTACATATTTGTTTTAAATATATTATCTTATATTATAATAATATGAAGCAATAGCATGTGGTGTGTGTAACTGTAGACATTAGCATTAGCTTTAAACGCTTATAGCGACGCCGCAGATAAATGGTGCACTTTGTAAATAGTTCCGAAAATTTTCTATTTTATTGTTTGAGGCTTCCTTTTTGCGTTCTACATAATATTCTACGGTTACTCAATCGTGCCGATAACAAAGCTGTTACTAATTGGCCATAACAAACTGTTTTGAAACTATCAACTTTGGAGGGGTACATTTTTATGACACTTTTGGTTTCATTTCAAACAACGTGCACACTCAATAGTTGCTTATCGACGCCATCCACTAAGGCACGAAAACCAAAGCTGAGATTCGCGGGCATCGAACATATTGTAGTACGTCGATGCCAGGGTGGCTGCGATACCAAACATTATAACCGATCCGGCGAGGATGCAATCGCTGTACATGAACTGGCAGAACTGTTTGATGCGGATGCCGAGCTGTTCAAACCAACCTTCAACAGTTGTGCGCAGTCTCGCAAAGGACTGGGATTTCATCGATCCTATCGAACCGTACCAGGAGTCTTGGCGGGCCGAGCTCTCGTACTCACTGTCTGTGTCTTCCAAGGGATGCTCCGAAAGCTCGGAGGAATCGGTGGAGTACGACCGTCTCAGCTCCTGGCTGTAGATTTTCTCCAGTTTCAACATACGCTGATAGAACAGGGGTGGCAGAATGAAGATCAACGGTCCGGTCAGGGTACCACCGATGATGCCCATGACCAAATCGAACCGGGGTAATATTTCTGCTATCAAAACGGCTAGCCAAACGAGCGTCGACCTTATTATGCACCGTTTGATGGTGAAATCTGCAACGGGATAAGAAAGCGCATCAAGGAGGTGGGTCGGTAGTTTTGTGACCCGATATTTCCCGGTAAGACATCTGGGGAGAGGTTTACCTCTCGAGGCACCTAGCACGTCTTCGATGTGCTGGAAGAGAGCAGAATTGCCCACGGCACTCGACAGGCAGAGTTGCAACGTCACCAGAAGGATCGTCAAGTACAGCGACCAGCTGGGCGGTAATATCTGCAGCACGTTGTTGGTGGCACTCATGCCGTACCGGTACGCCGTCAGCAGGGTAGTTATCGCCGACAGCGAACAGGTAGCTAGGATGCCGAACAGAACCGCCTTCCCGATGTGCCGTTTATGCTGCATATCGACCTGGATGGTGAGCAGCATCGGGTGGATGTCGAACTGAAATGCGATGATGCCGTACGCTTTGAGCAGCTGCACTAGCGGCGGCAACCCGAGCGTGATGCCACTGAACGGCGTGAAGCCGGTAGCATCGCCCGAACGATCCCCGCCGATCGATACCCACGTCAGGAGCGCCACACTGCTGCACACCACCACCGAAACGCTCGCCAGCGTGCGCATGTTTTTCGGACTGCCGAGCCACATGATGGGACAGAGGAACAGCCCGATGATGATCAGCCAGTAGCAGAACGACACCTCGAACGTGTTACCACTGACGCGCGACCCCAGCAGCTGCAGGTTCTGAGCGGCCACCAGCAGATTGGGAATACCGCCACCGAACACGGTCAGGTCGAGCAGGACCGTAACGAACACGCTCATGCGCCTGCCGTACGTAAACTCGGCAATGGCCGCGTACGGGTACCGGTTTTTGGCCACTATCGAGGGGTCCAGCTTCTCGGCAATCGTCCAGCAGCGCCCCAGCACCACCGCCGTGTAGATCTGCAGCGTTAGGACGAGCAGCACCAGCGGGACCCCGTACAGCCCGCAGGAGATGATCGACTTCGGGAGGGCCACGATCGGGAACACGCCGAACAGATCGACCACACAGAGCGTGGCGTAGAACAGGGACAGCTTCCGCGAACCGTCCGCGCTCGATTCGCCCCCGAACAGCCGCTCTCGCTGGCGGTGCAGGAGCTGGTCGGAGGAGCTGTAGCTGTACTGGTAGGCCATTTTGCTAGAGTGCGCAAACTAAACGAAAACCGTGCGCTTCCATAACCTTACAACGGGCGAAATGTCCTATGCAAGAGAGTGCACCTCCTACAAGACGAACCCTACGGGGACCTGCACTGTGATCCACTTCGTTACCGTTGCTTCGAAAGACTGTGACTGTCTTGTGCTTGGTGCGAGGGGTCGCTGTACTCGCGGCCCACCATGGAGCCACAGTAATGCATCAACCGAGAGAATCCTTACAAATGTTCATTTCCCTTCCCCGTTTGCGAACGTTGCGCCCTTTGGGGTAGGTTGAAATAGTACAGCAGCATTTTCGGAACCGGTTCGATAAACAAAAAATGGGAATATCTTGAGCGGTAACAGTGCGATGCAAAAACAAAAACCTACTCACACCACACACACTTTCTTGGCCCCTGGAGAGTCACTCGAGCTTCAGTATTTTTCAGCGGGAGTTCAAGAAGTACATTGTTGGGAAATAGAAGAACATAAACGTTTGAATGAAAAAGAATTCTTGATGGAGAGATTTTCTAATTTAAATTAACTTTATTAAGCAATATATCATAATATTAGACAACAATGTTGGTTAAATACAACAAAAAAAAAACACATGACTTTTCATTCCTGCACTGTGAATGTTATTGTCACTCACTCCACAAGAGAGCTGGAAAGTTCCGGTCAAAGGCAAGAAAATCGTATCGGATGTCAGACACCAGGGAATCGCCAGTCTCTGTCCCGCTTTTCTTCGTCCGGAACGACTGTGAGGTGGCTTACAATGGCACTCGGGACCGTGGTAGTCATCCACTAACATGTGTGCGTTCGTCGTACGTTCTCCGCCTATTTCGGTGCATGCCAGCCGCCGAACGCCTTCTCCAGTTCCTGTGCCACGGCGAGGCAGAGCCGATCCTGGTTGGGCCCAGCCACAACCTGAATACCGACCGGCAGCCCGTTACGGTTGAAGCCCAGCGGCACCTGCGTTGCAGGCAGCCCGAGCGCATTGATGATCATCGAGTACATGAAGCCGGTGACGTGTCCGAACGACTCGTAATGGCGCAGGGCAGGCTTCGGGAAGGTTGGCATCAGGAACACGCCGTCGGTGCCTAGTTTGTCCTGGGTAAGAAAATGGCAGTTGAGAGCTACGGGACCCACTCGAACGCCGGGCAAGTGTCACTATACTGCTCCGATCGTTTTCCTCACTTACCGTAAAGTCCTGCTTCAGTTCCTCGGCCATCTTCAGATATTTCCCACGCTGCGCGTCGCTGACGGCGGACTTCGTCGACGACAGGAAGTACATGAAAATGGCGGCAAACGTGTGCTCCGATTGGCGGAACAGCACCTTCCCCAGCTCCCACAGGAGGTTCGGATTTTTCGCCTCGAACACGCTCGGTAGGTCCTGCAGCGTCTGGAGCGTGGCCGACGCGATCTGCATGCTGTCGCAGAAGTACCGGAAGTTGATCGTCTCCGAGTAGGTGCCCTTACCCTGGAAGTACTTCACCGCGCTGCGCAGCGACTCGCGGATCTCCGGTGCGATCGGAACGGCGTTCACGGTGAGCTCCAGCTTTTGCGGGTAGTAGATCTTCAGCTTCGCCACATCGACCGGCTCGTCCAGGCGCAGTTTGCCGGCGTCCGGTCCACTCATGACCCCGAGCAGCAGCGGAAGGTCCTTCGCGTAGCGACACATCGGCCCAAGCGAAAGGTACTGATAGAAGTGCGCGTCGCCGCACAGCGGCATGTGTCCTTTGATGGGTACAACTCCTGTGAAAGCAAGGACAAAGCAGTGCAAACGTTGGCTTTTACTTTACGACTCTAAAAAGGATCCTGCACGAGAATGTTCTTGAAGAAGATAATATATTTATCATGCGCTCAATAAAGCTCTTTTTGCCTAGAAGTTCATCCCTCCGTAACATGAACAGACGATGGATTTATTGCAACTCACGTTCTGTCTTTTCTCTCGTGCCCTAGTACTGGTCTAACATAAATCTAACGATATAGCCTCTGCTTGGCAGGTAACCTACTTCGACCAAACCGACCAGCCGGTGATGCATCATTCTGTCAAAGAAATGCAACACTGGGAAAGTAAACCCCGTACCGCATCGTGGTAATGCACGGTTTGAATGCACAAACAGATCAGTTATGGGAACAAAATTGTCTCTCCGATCGAATGTACGCGCTCGCCTTCGTCTCACATCACGAGAAATCGCAACGAACGATTACCGTGACTAACGCGGTATGTGTCATCGTGCACAGATGTATCTGTTATCAGCTGAACCCAGCGAGCTGTCGACTGATAAACGATGTTATCATTCCAAACATGCAATAACATTGCTCGACATTTTGACTCCGGATTGAATCATTTTCTGTTACCCAATAGTTTCAGGGGGTTTTGCATCACGAAAAGCAAAAAAACACCTTGTCAGGAAATAAGAGGGTGTGTGTGTAGAGCGTTCCGGAATCGCAACGCTTCCTTGGCTATTTTTCAACTCTACAAACTCTACAGGCCATTACGACTTCCCCGGTGTGTGCACCGGATCAATGAAACGCAATAAATTGCAACTGTAGTAATAAATATAGCTACCATTAGCATAGCTTCATGTAGTAATGCCGGGCACCCTTGGCTACTTTGCACCCGGAACTGATGGCTGCCCAATGGAAGCTGCCGACCGGCAGATAGGGATAGACAGAGAGCTGCGGGGCCGATTCTTTGTTGACTTTTCGCGATTGTATCACACCACCTCGCGATTCGCACCGGGGTCAAAGTGCATCTCGGGTGGCACCGTTCAGCCACCAGCCGCCTCCATCGGTTTAGCTGGGCGATAATTGGGTCCCTCCCCAAAACCCGCTTTGGTCCCGAACCCAAAAGGGCCCGGGCGGTACGATAACTCCGATGTCGGCCGGCTATAGGTAGTCAAAACAAACCAACCCCGGCATCGGCCTGTGGTGAAAGATGGTTCCTTATCGTGAGCCCCGGGTGGACTATGACGAGCGCAACCGATGGCTTAGCAATCGAGCACCGGAGTCCGAAAATGGCTGCCTGTTTCAGATAACGACCGTTCAGGAGTTCACAGATGCCGCCAGGTCATTTTTTCGTTTCGGAACTAACTGAAAACAAGACAACTTTCACTCACCTGGCGATGGTTTGTGTCCGAAAATGCCACAGAACAGCGCGGGGATGCGGATCGAGCCACCGAGATCGCTTCCGATGCCGCACAGTGAGGCACCGGCACCGAGCAGGGCCCCTTCGCCGCCGGACGAACCCGCCGCACTCCGGCGCGGATCGTACGGGTTCAGCGTCCGGCCGGTGACGTTGTTGTACGACTCGAACGCCATGCAGTACTCGGGCGTGTTGGAGACGAGCAGCGGGACGGCACCGGCCTCCCGTAGCCGCCCGACCGCCTCCCCGTCCTCGGTCGCCGTCAGATTCTCCCGCCGCACGACTCCGCCGCCGAGCGACAGTCCCTTCACCGAGCAGCTTTCCTTCACCGTGAGCGGCACGCCGAGGAGCGGCACGCGCTTCGCCAGCTCGGCCAGTGCCGTCTCGTCCGCACCGCACGCCGCCACCCGCTCGTCGGCGGCCGCCGCCTCGCCGAGGGCGGCCTCGAAGCGCTCCTCCACGACGGCGTTTATCAGCGGGTTGACCGCGCGGATGCGCAGCACGTACGCCCGCACCACGTCCACCGAGCGGACCTGACGCTGGCGGATCCGTTCCGCCAGGTCCGTGGCCGGCACGAGCAGCAGCTCGTCGTGGATCGGCGGGAACGGTTCCGTCCTCGGCGGCCCGCCCAGCCAGGCCAGGACGGGCTCGAGCAGGAGGTTCACCACGCGCAGCACCAGCGCAACCAGCGTCAGTAACAGTTCCATGGCGACTGATGGCGAGTGCCGAGGCAGTCGTGCGTCTGCGACAATGATCGATGCGCGCGAATCAGTGGGATCACCTTCGATTCCGCACCGCGGTGTCAGCGTGTCGTGCGTCGCCGCCGATTAGACGTCTCGCAGTTGGAAGCGCGGTGGGATGCACTTGCACACACCTGTGCACCTGATCGCTCGCTATCTCTCTCTCTTTCTCTTTCTCTCTTTTTCTGCGTCTCGCTAGAACGGAATAGGGTATGTCCGCTCGACTGCCTCTACTAGTGGCTGGGATTTACTTTGATTTGCAGTAACCGGTGATGTTGTTGCGGGCCAAGAATCGTACACGCTGACGCCAACAGGCGAGTTCTTGCAATTCTAATGAGTGCTCGAACTCAAAGGTCAACCGGCGTTGTTTACGCCCGAAGAAGGAAATGGGACCGAACCGGGCACTATGTGTGTAACTGGAGCGACGGGCAGGCCAACGTACTACCGATTCTGGCTCGGGCCAATATGGTCACCTCGACACGGTGCGCTTCGGAGTAGAACTAACTCACTGCTGCCAACTGTTGCCCGGTGTAGGGTGTTCAGGGCGGCCGGGAAGCAGTTGCCGCACCGGTGCCCTTATCGGGTGCTGATAGGAAGCTTCTGGGCCCGCTATCAGCACCGAACCCGCTCGGAATTGCCTCCCCCCTCCACTCCAAATGCAGGTTCGATTGGTGTTTTTTCGTTGGTTTGGGTTCCCTTTCGGACTTTCTTCGGACGCGTCCGCTTATCAGCGTCGGAACCGATAAAAAGCGGGTTCAGGAGCGCGTGTGTCTAAAAGTCATCATGGAGTCGAGGCAGGGGGTGACGGCGAAGAAAGAATGCTGAAGTGGCTGGACTTAAGTTTATTCATCGTTATAAAAAAACAAAATCAGTACAATCAGTTGCTCTACAACCCAGGCCGGACTATGGCAAGTGCCACCCCCGTTTCGTGGGGTCACGGGTCGCCTAACCGTAAAGTAACCTCCACGGATAAATTCGACGCAATAGTTAAGTAGACAACAAATTTTAAAAAAAACACACACACACAAAACACACTACGACTGACTGTTCAGCCGCGACTGGAGGCTAAGGAAACCGAATGCGATCGTGGCCGTTCCACGTCCTGCGGGGTGCACCGTTTTCTCATTTCGGTGCCTGCCAACCGCCGAAAGCTGCCTCGAGCTCGCGCGCGATGCAAAGTCCCAGCCGGTCCTGGTACGGTGCGGCCACGACCTGTATGCCGATCGGCAGGCCGTTCCGATCGAGCCCGAGCGGTACGTGGGTCGCCGGGAGTCCGATCGCGTTGAAGAGCATCGTGTACGCGACGCCCATGATGTGCCCGAAGGACTCGTAGTGTCGCAGGGCGGCCGTCGGGTAGGTGGGGAAGAACAGCACGCCATCGGTGCCGAGGGTTTCCTGTGGGCGGTGGGTTGAAAACAATCCGTTAGAAAGCGTGGCAGCTGTAGCCGGTGTCATGGGGACTCACGATCATCTGCTGCCGCAATCCAGCCGCCCGGTCCAGGTACGTCTCGAGCCGCTCGGCGGTGAAGAAGTTCTTCAGCCCGAATATCACGTAGAACATGATACCGGCGAGGCTGTACCGGGACTGGCCGAAGGCGCACCGCAACAGCTCCAGCGCCACACTGTGGTCCGCCTTCGGGTTGTCCGGATGGTGGAAGATGCTCGGCACGTCCGTGAGCGACTGCAGTACACTGAACGCCAGCTCCATCCCCTCCGGCAGGTGCTCGAACTCGGCCCGCTCCGTCGCCAGGCCGTGCCCCTTGAAGTACTGCACCGCCCGGTACAGCGCCATCTTGATGTCGTCGTCGACCGGCAGGTGGCCCGGATTGAAGCCCATGTCGTCCGCGTAGTACACGCGAATGTCCTTCGTGTAGACGATCTCGTCCAGCCGCAGCTTGGGCGCGTTCGGGCCGGCCATGATGTGCAGCAGCGTCGGCAGGTCCTTGGCGTACCGCGCCATCGGGCCGACCGTCAGCAGCTGGGCGAACTTTTCATCCGTCGACATCGGGAAGTGACCGTGGATCGAGATGGCGCCTGCAACGAACAGGAAAGCCGTCCGTCATCGAAAGGGTCCCATCATTGCGCTGCGGTCTCCCGAACTCACCTGCCGTCGGTTTGTGGCCAAAGATTCCGTTGAAGTGGGCCGGCACCCGGATCGAGCCGGCCACGTCGCTGCCGACGCCGAACAGTGACGCGCCGGCCCCGATCAGGGCGCCCTCGCCACCGGACGACCCACCCGCCGTCCGCCGGCTGTCGTACGGGTTGAGCGTGCGGCCCGTGATGTGGTTGTAGGACTCCCAGTTCAGGCAGTACTCGGGCGTGTTGGACACCAGCAGCGGGATGCAGCCGGCCGCCCGGAGGTGCGCTACCGCCTCGCCGTCCGCCGTCGCCCGCCGGTCCCTGCGGGCCAGCGAGCCACCGGTGATCGGGGCACCGCGCAGGGCGCACGACTCCTTCACCGTGAACGGCACGCCCAGGAGCGGGTAGTTCTTGATCAGCCACAGGGGCTGCGTTTCGGCGATCAGTGCGTCCGCCTTGCGCGCTTCCTCGATCGCGGCCTCGAAGCGTTCCTCCACCACGGCGTTGATGAGCGGGTTGACCTCGCGGATCCGCCCGATGTAGGCCCGCACGACATCCTCCGAACGTAGCTGGAACCGAACGAAAAAAAAAACCCACAAACCATTCAAAATGTGTCAATGAAGAACTGGCCCATCACGTCGGAAACGTTAACAGAACCGAGCCCGCGCCTATCGATGGAATAGAAATGGATCAATTAAAGTGTTCCGCGCCCGTCGTCGATCTCATGCAACTGTGCAACTTGCAACACGCCGTTGTTTCGCTTCAATCGGGCGTGAGTTTACGTGTTTTTTGTTTTCCGCCCAGTTCGTGCTAACATACGATAGTTAATACCTGCGCAATCATACTTATCTGCAGCGATTAGAGAAGCCACTCGTGATCATGACCGTTTTCATTACTGCAACTGGGGATTATTTTTGCAATTCAAAGGAAGGCCGGAATGGTTGAGTTGTTCAAAAAAGGAATACATCATTTAGCACTTTGATTCCCTCTTTTTTTCTTGCAAAAAAAGTTGATCCCTTTATCCAACTAGTACATGTTAATTCAACATTTTGTATGAATTCATAAAATTACAATGATGATGATGTTTCCGTCATGAATACAAACTAGTAGAAGCGTAATAATTCATCTGAGACATTATATGAATTTTTGAACTTCCCTTTTCACACATAATAGCCAAATATAGAAATGAAGAAACAGTTGCCCAAACATTACATTCGGGGCTAACTTTTCAAACAACCCAACGTGCTCGCTGTGGCCGCGCACGTTTCATGTTGCGCATCGCCACTACCACCAGCATGACAGCGGTGACAATAGTGAAACGATGATGCCCAACGATCGTTGTGCGAACCGCCATCTGGGTGTGCTTTGTCACGCACGGAGCAGCCTCTGCACCGGGAGGCATGTTTTGGCCATTAAATTTATTGTTTCGTAGTCGCACTTTCGTGTCGCACACTGGACCATGCGGGCCCTTCTTCGCCGTCGCGACCACCAAAGTAGGCGAAGCGCACACTAACAAGCGCATATTGCTAATGCAAAGCGACTATGCAAAGCGACAATGCAAAGCGGCTATGCAAACTTGAAAATCCGGTTGCCCACAATTGCACCCATTTCGAAGGGAGCCTAACTTCTTTAGCGCACATCCACGTTTTGTTTGCTGGATTGTTTATTGATTGGTTTGTTCTGTTTGTTTGTTTGTTTGTTTGTTTGGTTGTTGACGCACCCGGTTAGTACCGTGCTGATAACTGGCCCATCACAACTTCCCTTTGTTCCCTTTCCCCGCACACTCGGGGCATCTGTAACGGAACTTACAATCACAAATTGAATTTGTCAAGGTGAGCTGGGGGGAAGGAGCATTCGATTTCATTAGCACCGCATTCCGGTTCGCCGTTCGAAACTACCGGTAGAACCGGTGGAGGATGCATTTTTTTTTACTTTTTTCTTCCCGTTTTTGTTTTAACGGACACAACGACACCTTTTTTTATTGGGCAGAATTTTTGCTGCCATCTCGCCGATGGTCGGAAACGGAACGTACGATCGCGGTGGGCTGTAAATTTATTCTTCAACGTTTTAGAGTTCAAGGTCGGTTGGCGGAAGATTCGATTCCATTAGCAAATCCTGAGCCGATAACGAATGTTTCTTTTCGCCGGTGTGGTTCCTTCGTCATGGCACCATTTTGCATGACACGACGGATTCCTATCTACTATCGCTTTCGTTTGCGCTTTTCGGTATTACTATTTATTCTCCACTACATGGAAATGACAAAAATAGATGAACATATTTTCGGTGGTAAAATAAAATTGAAAGTCACAAAGTAATTTTCTAATACTGCCGCCGTGGGTTGAAAATATGAATAAATTCACCACGCAGATGAACAGAACTGAGAGATGTTTGCACACAAAAAAGGCAACGGTTCGAGCGATCGATATCGCACACCAGCGAACCTCTTTTTTGGTGGTGTATCGAATGTCCATGCACCGAATACCGGTTACAAGAATTGGCGGCCGCGTTGCGTGCCGGCTATCGTGTTCTCGCGTCTCGCAAAATTGCGTCCACGGCGTCCCCTACCATTCCTAGCCGTGTCGTGAACTAGAACCAACAAGGCAGAACGACTGCCGTCAGTAGGGCACGGATTGGTTGGATCTGATTCCGTATTTCCTTTTCGCTGCCACTCATGGATGGGGTTAATGTTTTTTCTTCTATTCTTTATTTGTACATGAGCTAGCATTTTTTGACCCTCTGTGCCGGTAAGTGTGTTAAGAACGTCTGGCTAATTACGGTGTGTCCAGTCTGGGCTGAACGACTTCCACTTCAGTCCCATCGCATAAGTGGTACTGAAGAGACGCAGCAAACACTCGGCCCCAGCAGAAGGTATTCACCGTCCGGCATCCTCGAGCCGATTCACGTGATTACGGGCCACATTTGGCAGTTGACCGCGCACATCAGGGTGTGTTCTTTTGACACCTTTTGCGCACCCTTTTCCCGATTGGCAATCTCCCTTTTTCCAACCTACACCAGGAACGTCGGTTGGTGGTTTTATACCACTCGCCCTCCCACGTTTCATATGAATAATGTTAATTATACAGGCATAAAGTGGCTGTACTGGTAAAACAGCGAAATAATTGTTTTTGTTTGTTGCCTCTAGTGACTGTGTGTACGCTGGATTGTAGTTTTTCGATTCACACACATGTTTGAACGACATGATACTGTATTAGAAACATGGTAATTATTCTTGTCATTATTAACATCTTTTAAAAATACACAAGTTAAGTAATGCCGTTAGAAGAGTGTGGTTTCTATAAAACTTCGATATGTTCAACATTCTGGGTGCAACAAAAGTGTAAAGGTGCTCTTGTACGCAAAGCAAATTATGTTCAATTTTTAATGAATTAACAATGTACCACGGGGAGGAGTATTCGCTCTCGTTCCGTTGAACATTACGTTTTAATGGGGCTTTAATAATCACCCCGCTAAAACGTTATTCGCAGTGGAAAAAAAAAGGAAAAACAAACTGCTCGTTATATCACCAGACAGGTAGAGCAGACACATCGTACTGGTATCTCCGATCATTCAAATTAGCAAACACAACCCCGTTGCGTCGATTGAGGCGAATAGAGTAGAAAAAAAAAACCAGCACACCAGCAAGTAGTACGGATACGTCTGAGGAATGTTTAATCCCCCACACAAAGAGGCAGCATCGATCGTTCTGACGTTGGCGGATGATGTTCGAACTGATGCTGGCCATGCTGAAGTACGATAAGATGGAGGAAGGTAAACATGGAGTCAACACAGCGACGGGTACTTCAAACTCCTTCGTCGCTCATTTCGGTGGTCTGTTTGTTTTGGACGCTAGCAAAACGGGCAACCACTTCCCACGGCAACGACAGCTGCACGGGGTGGGGACAGCTAGAGAAGGAAGGAGACGGAAGACGCGACCGAGGTGGGTGTACTGAGGGCACTTCCGCGTCGGATCGCAATCCGCGAACGAGAACGTTCGCGCCCGCGCCCGATCGAGAGCCCGCCGAACGACCACACACACACACACACACACACGGGGCGGATCAGTGGAGGTGCCAGCAGGTGGTTGCACTTGACCGCGCAGGTGTCCGAGTTCAGCAGTGAAACGGTCCTACAACTTACTCATCCGTGGGGTGGATTCCACAAGCCAAACCAGAAACCGTTCCACTTGCCCCGTGTCGAGTGTCGATTGCTATCCGCGGTTCACTAGCATGGAGTGATAAGGGGTGGTCTCGCCCCATCGCCATCACTTCTTCTCAGAACTCGTCTGCCTGTGCAAAGGTCAAGTCATGCTGGTCGCCATTCTTACCTCCTTATTGCGTATTCGTTCGGCCAAGTCGACGGCCGGGATGTGCAGCATGTCGTTGCGAATCTCCGGAAACGGGGTGGTTCGTTTCGAGCCGCCGATGAACGCGACGAACGGTTTCAGCAGCACGTTCAGAAACCGCAGCAGCACGCCCAGGCACACCAACCAAAGCTCCATCGTTCCTACTGTCGATGGCTGACAATGGCGCTAAGGTCCGATACTATTCCGTGACGATTCTCACCAACAAACGACACAAGACACTTACAGTCGCGACACGCGACCACACGCCACTGGTTTGGGGACACGCCGAACCACTTGTCACTTCCGTCAAGCGTCTAGAGGACCTTTTGCCAGGTCGTAAACCGATACCGATGCCGTGCGTGTGCGTGGTACGGTCTAAGCGCGCTTAGTAGTAGAAAGTTTTATGCAAACGATTCAATTAAACCAATTACGGCGAAACGGCGTGGCGACCCGATCGAGCGCACCGCGCGTCCAAGACGTCGTTGAAAACGTACTCCGAGCGTGCCTATCAGACGGGGGTTTCGGACCTGGGAAGCGCCCGGGAAGGACGGACCGGACGGCTGACACTCCTGGAGAACTGTAGCCACGGACAGGGCTTACGTAAGGCCGCTAAGGCTAGAGTGTTAGCCCCGGACAGAGAGAGAGAGCAACTACTGCACTGTGTAACGTCCACCGTCGCTAATCTGTCGATTGCACTCGGGTCCAGCCTTCTGGCCACTTGGTGCGATTATTAATCTTCTATTGCGTCACCGGTGTGTCTCTCGCGGGCGTTCGCGCACCAACCGGCAGCGGCAACGGGCGGCTTCGAGAACACGCAAATCTGCCGTATGCAAATGTATGTCCTCACCATGCACTGGAAGGCGCGCACTATATATATTGCAGGCGACCGATGGCGGCGAGAAAATTTGATGCAATTGAGAGCGCTTGCTGCAACGTGGCTTCCCCTAACTGCACAGCGGCTGCCTGAGGGGAGCGATATCCTTCGTGGGAGCCAATATAAGCTCCAAGTATGCAACGCTTCTAGCAACGGTTTGCGCACCAACTTGCACCACCGCGAAGCATCCGAACCGTTCGCAAGCCACCGTTCGACTGGCGCGCGCGTTTGGATCGCAGTTCCGCGACTGATTCGCGTTCGCCGTGTTCTCCGCCTCAGCCCCCACCCGGCCCTCTCCTTCGCTCACTTCCCTATTCTCGCGCGTTTCCGCCATTCCTCAAGCACCATCCAGCTCGCGTCATCCGGAGTCAAGATTTGCGGACCGGTATACGTTCTACTGAGATGAAGGAGGGCTTATCAACATGACTTCTTGGACGCGATACAATGGCAGGCGTACGCGATCGCTAGGTAGAGCCGTTTGTTTCACATCTGACCGCTTGGTACGTTGGTAAGGAGCCGTACACTAGCGCACTTAGGTCCTTCATTGCAGGCTGTAAACCGTCTTGCCCTTGACGACATTGTACGACCTTCCGCGCCACACCGTTGTGGCGATAAATTGTAACGAACGCGAACCCACATGGAACCATGTACCGAGGTACTAGAGGAAAGAGAAAATAGTGCATCCGCCGTAGGCCGCGGGGTAGGCGGCTAAATAGAATGTTTATGATGCTTTACGGTGCGTTTCGTTAGTGCTAGTCGTCGCTCGACACTTGCCAGCAGTATGGGACCTGTACGGGCCACTCCGGGCAGCATCCACGGTAACGGTTGGTCTACTATGTAAACACATATCAGCCGGCCGTGTGGCACGTTCTCTGGTCTGGCTCCGAGTCATACACGCACACACACCGGCGGCAGGCTTCTCGAACATGGCCATGGTCACCTTAATTGTACCGAACGCGATCGCCGCCGACGACCTGCTTGCGGCATCTCGCTAAAGAAAGCGAAAGCATTCCGCCGAACAGCGCGCTCCTAGTGAACATGGTAGCGCGGCTACTGGGGCGAACAAACACATGCGCACAGACGCCGGCGACCTCGGGCAGAAGACCCCCGTCTGGGGCAAGGACAAGTTCAAGACGGCGAGAACTCGCCGCATCGAACGGAACGCGAGCGACGGACATGTAAGTAGATGGATGCTCTTTTGTTCGCGGCAATTTGTGTAACATATCGACCGCCCAAACCGGTGGTAAGAGGGCATAATTTAGATCATTGACCGTTTAGACATACAGGCCGGTTCGCAGCAGCAGCAGCAGCAACGACACACTACGGTAAGCATACACAGTGCGGAAGTGAGCGTCCGAAACCAATAGTGCCGCTAATACCAACGATAGCATGCGGTAAGTGGCGTCGAAGGTGCTACATTTGCGTTATGGATGGTTCCGAATTCGTATCCTTGGCGTTTATTGTTCGTGCGGTCAGCAACGTCGAGTTACAAATTGCCCGACAAATCGACCAGCGCGATCCGACCGACGATACTCGTCGCTGTTCTGGAACCATCGATGTGAACCATAAATTGTGTAACCTTCGTTGAAATTTCTCTTGTACATTCAATCCGAAAATGGGTGTTGCGATGAAGTTGGTCGGATCTTACAGCGAGCTGTAGGCTCCTCATGGAGCCTGTTTTCTCACGGTTAACGTATCAGATACCTGAGGGCGTTACCATTCTTGCAGAAACGACTTCCTATTCACCTTGCAAGGTTCAAGGACGACTGCATTGTACCCTTTGCGTGATGGGGGTTAAACATATTCGCATAATGCTTAAACAATATAGCTATATCAAGATAAATTATGCAATTCAGACAGTCCTGTTTACGGCAGTTTATGCAGAATACATAAAAAACAATATAACTTACCAGATATTACATTGTTTTTCTAACTTATCACATACTAAATAGTTCCTTCATTACATAAATACATTTGACTAATTTAAGTGTACCAGTTTAAATAAAAAGTCTAGAAATCACATTGCTACAACTGACAAACTTGACTTCGTTTAATTTTTCTTAGAAATGCACATCCAGCGTTCGATTTATGTATTTAATAAAATCTTCCTCTTGAAGTGCAACACGTGCTACTTTTCACAGAATTACGATGTTCGATGTTGTGAATATTACAATTACACTGACGGCGTAAAAAAAACGCTTCCAAGCTTCGCTACACCATCTTGAACCTATCGAAAAATATCTTGCACAAAGCAATATGTCCCTTCAGAATTTTACTTTGAGATACTAAACAGTTAAAAAAATCTGGTACTCTGATGGAGATATCGTACATTTGTTTAGAATACCGTTACCCCGATCCACCTCATCCAGTACTCTGGCGGAAAATGGTTCCATCAATTAAATAAAACGCATGCACAATACAGAGAAGAGAATGGAGCAAATTGCGCGCATAACCCCAGTGGTTGTTGTTGGTCGCTATAATATATTATAGCACCCTGCGCAAGCTGTCAAACGGAATGAAACACGGTGGAGATGCAAACAAAACAACAGTGTAACCATGTGTTTTGACGCAAGTCGCCGCTACTAGGCCAGCTCTTCTTATCAGCGTAAAATAACAAACAACAGCTTAGAGGCCTTGTGAAGTAAGACCTCGACAAGTTATCAGATTGATCACGAGAAGGATCGTCCAGTTACCAACAGTGCCCGTTCGACGATCGAACGATACAGTTGTCCACTACCTCCAGTTATAAGTTAGTGTACTCGCCCCAACGCCCCAGCAAACGAAACAGAATGGCAGAATTGAATGCCGAATTCCGTGGATACCGATCACCGTTGAGCACTCGTTATGCCAGCAAGGAAATGCAGTATTTGTTCAGTGACCAGCATAAGTTCTCCACCTGGCGCCAGCTATGGATAATGCTGGCGAAAGCCGAAAAGGTAGGGAAGGCAAAAGACGTATAAAAAATGTAACCATATCCAAATGTGCTGTGGAATAATGTTACGATTCCTACAGTCTCTAGGATTGGACATTACGGACGAACAAATCCGTGAAATGGAACGTCACGTGGAAGACATCGATTTCAAAGCAGCGGCGACGGAGGAAGCCCTCACCCGTCACGACGTCATGGCACACGTGCATGTGTTTGCCAAGCAGTGCCCCCTGGCAGCTCCGATCATCCATCTCGGTGCGACCTCTTGCTTCGTTGGCGACAACACGGATCTGCTCATCCTGAAGGCAGCGCTCGAACAGCTGCTACCGAAGCTGGTAGGCGTCATAAAGCAGCTGTCCCAGTTCGCCATGCAGTACCGCGACCTGCCAACGCTCGGATTTACACACCTCCAACCGGCCCAGCTGACCACGGTCGGCAAACGGTGCTCCCTCTGGGTACAGGATCTACTGATGGACGAACGGGCGCTACGAATGTGCCTTCACAACTTGCGCTTCCGCGGAGTGAAAGGGACAACCGGCACACAGGCCTCCTTCCTCCAGCTGTTCGCAGGCGACGGCGACAAGGTCCGTCAGCTGGACCACACTGTGACGAAGTTGGCCGGCTTCGAGCGATACTACGCCGTGACGGGTCAGACGTACTCGCGCAAGGTGGACCTGGAAATAGTGTCCGCCCTCGCCAGCCTCGGCGCTACCGTGCACAAAATGTGTAGCGACCTGCGGCTGCTGGCCTCACGCAAGGAGCTCGAGGAACCGTTCGAGCAAACCCAAATCGGTAGCTCCGCGATGCCATACAAGCGGAACCCGATGCGCTCGGAGCGCTGCTGCGCACTCGCACGGCACCTGATCACCCTGCACGGAAACGCGGCCAACACGCTTGCCGTGCAGTGGCTGGAACGTACGCTTGACGATTCCGCCAACCGCCGGTTGACGCTCGCCGAGGCCTTCCTGTCGGCGGATGCGTGCGTGCTGACGTTGCTTAACATCTCGCAGGGTTTGGTCGTCTATCCGAAGGTGATAGAACGTAACATTGCCCAGGAGCTGCCGTTCATGTCGACGGAGAACGTCATCATGGCGATGGTGAAGGCGGGCGGTGATCGGCAGGTGTGCCACGAGAAGATTCGCGTCCTTTCGCACGAAGCCGGCGCGCAGGTCAAGCAGCACGGACGCGACAACGATCTGGTCGACCGGATCAAGGCGGACGCGTATTTCGCCCCCATCTTGGGTCAGCTCGAAAGCATCCTCGATCCGAAAACCTTCACCGGACGAGCCGCGGATCAGGTGGTGGAGTTTGTCCTCGAAGAGGTCAACCCGATCGTGGCGCTTTATGGTGACAAGGTCGTCACTAAGTCAGCGCAACTGAACATTTGATTCTTCCCGGTCGAGTGTCTGCATGTTGTTGCGATAAACGTCTCGCTTATCAATTTAGTTAATTCATGTGCTCGCTTAAATGGTCACAACAACGTCTGCCGTGCGCGGGGCCGTGTCTGATAGGAAGAAATAAATTGAAGCAACTTTCACAAAATTCGTCTCTATCCGTAAAAATGATTGGAGTATATAACCTCTAATTCATTTGCCTATTACTACATATGTTCCTCAATGTGCGTTACTACGTAAATACGTTTATTTTTTTTATTTATACATCTTGAAACTAATAACAGGACAAGTCACTTCCGAATATTATTCCCCCTCGTTCGTTCATCTTTGATAAAAACCAGAATCAGAAGGAAACTAAACGGTACATAATTTTACATCGTTTTATAACATCCAACTTAGCCTAGAAACGATTTAAAACAATTTAAGCAGCTAGCAGTAGGTGTGCTGTCTACCAGACACCGGGTGTCACGAGAACGGAATCAAATCAAACCCGCGAGGGGAATCGAATGCTACTCTTGGGAATAAGGCGGACTAGCGAGACGATCACTATCGGTTGTTGGATGGTGGAAAGAGATTGTAAGTGCCACTAAGTGAACAGTTCGAAGCAGATGGACTAGTTCCCGGTAGGGGTCGCTCGATGGTCATCGATTGCTGCGGCACTTGAATGTCCGCCTGCACGCCAAGGCTGCTGTAGATCTCCTTCATGACAAACAGCATCGTGTCCTCCGAATCCCTACGGGGTGAATAGAGGTAAATTTTCATCTGTGGTTAGTGGTTTAATGGGGTATGAGGAAGACTCGATGTCGCCCTTACCAGTAGCACACGTGACTAGTAAGCGCAAACAGATATTCGTTGATGAACTCAAATGGCGCCTCCTGCAAGACGTAATCGACGCGGCGGGTCTGATTAAGCCGGCCGAGTGGCAAACTCGTTTCGCCACTGTCTACGTCACTCCCACCTCCCAGATTCGAGCTGGAGCTGCTGGTTTCGAACTTCAGCTGGTCTTCCAGCACCTTGTCGACCTCATTCTGTATCGTCTTCGGGTCCGGCCGGGAGTTCATCGCCGTCAGCGCCCAGACCGTACCGAGCGTGTTCCGGAACATATCCGAGACGCGCTGCTTCAAATCGTTGCTCACGCGCACCATCGTCTCCTTCAGCTCCAGGTGCATCCGTTTGCGACCCTTGTGATGGGGGATGAGCACGGGAGGGAGCGATCTCATGTCCGGATTGATCAGCGCCTCGATGCGGTACGCGACTGGATCGTACGGGTGGAAGATGTTGAAAAATCCGTCGCACGTCGGCAGCTTGAAGTCGAGCCCGAGCGCATCGATGCCACGGATCGTGACAAACATTCCGATCGGCGAACCGAGGGCGACGAACATTTTCGGCTCGAACAACAGCTGCGGGTAGGAGATGTAAGGCTGACCGGTACCGGCCGGGCCGACTTCGTAGTTGATCTGCTGCGAACACTTGCGCATCAGCGGGCGATGGTGAACGTTGGCGTTATGGTGTGGTAGTGCGGTAACGGCATCTCCATCGGGATTTTCCTACAAATGGAAGAAGAAACGAAATGTAAAGTAAATATTCAACTCCATTGGGCAGAACATATCCTCCCAGAGAAGGACACTCTCTGTTACCGAATTCTCCGGTTCGGGTGGATGCTTCTGGTCGCACTTCTTCTGATGGCACAGCAAATCGAACAGGATCAGCGATCCGAGCGAATGGCCCGCCAGCGAGACGCGCCCGTTGAAGGTCGGATTTCGCTCGCAGAACAGCGTGAACAGCCGGTTCAGCGAGTTCCCCACGGCGTCGATGATGCTCTGGCAGAACATCGGGCTCGTGTAGAACAGCACGTCGAGCAGCGTGTCGTTGGTGAAGTGCCGCAGCTTCGGGATCGAGTCGAGCGTAATCGACTTCAGCTTCTCGTCTACGCCGGACTCCACCGAGTGCAGATCGTCATGCCAGGAGATGGGCAGTATCTCCACGCGTCCGACGTCCCCTCGGTCGAACGACGACCGATAGTGGCTCTGTACGAGCTGCGCCGAAATGCTTCGGAACTCGTCGACCACCTCCTCCACGCGCCGGAAGCGCAGATCGCACGCCTCGCCGATGCCATGCACCATGAACAGCAAATGGTCGATCTTCTCCGGCTCGTCGTCGTCGATGTTGAACTCGTCGATGCCGCGCTTCACCACCCGCGGTCGGTTCGTCGTCGCCGGCATGGGTGAATTGCTGCCGCCCCACGTGTCCGGGTTTTGCGTTTGCAGGAAGTGCACGATGACGGACGGGCCGTGGAACACGACCGTCTCTCCGTTAGGAATCTTTATCCGCCGGTGCCATTCGCCGGAGGTGGACGCTTCCTTGTACTCACGCTCGAGCAGATCGGCCACGTCCTCCTCGTACGGTACGAATCGGGAGTCGACGTTTTTGTAGAACCAGGAGCACCGTCGGACCTCGTTCGACGGGCCGTTCCAGTACACCGGCGTTCTTTGGCGTTCCCGGATCGATACATCGTAACGGCCACCGTCCGTGTGTATGACCACTGGCTGCGGTTTGTCATCATCGTCCCCTTTGATTGCCGCGTCCGCGAGCGCCCACCCGTCCTCGAGCGCCATCGAGTCGGCCATCGTGAACGGGGACCACATAATTTTGCCGTCCACCTCGCGCTTGTAGAACCAGTGGTTGTACGTCGGCCGGTAGGCGATGTTGGTGCTCGATTCCGCGATCGATGTGCCGGCAGTATTCGTCGTGGTGTCCGGCGCACCGACGCTCGTCGTGGCCATCGCCGCCATGCTGCTATTGCCGTCGTTCACGTCCAGTCCGTGCCCGGCGTTGTGCGAATAGAACCCACCGTCCTGGTAGGCGGACGATTTGAAATCGAACAAATTGTCGCTACTGAAGATCGGTTCGTTCGATGCGTTCCCGATGCGAGCGGAAGATTCTTCTTCCTGTTCACCGTCGTCGTCGTCACCGCCGTCTGCTCCACCGAACGCAAAACGATCGTTCACGATACCAAAACTATTAACATTCGATATGGAAGAAGTTCCAGGAGTTCCGCTGGCAAACTCTCCTACTGCTTGCGGGTCTTTTACACCGTCCGCTTGATCTCTCGGTTGCTGCCGTTCGGTTCTAAAGCCTTCCGGAACAGTTCCGCCCGTTGGCACAGGATCGGCGGGCCGGCCGAAAAAGTTAAACAGTGGCACGGAAGAGATAGTCTGCCCCGTTTTGATGGTACTTTCCGCAGCTGGTTCCTGCGGTAGAACGGTGCTACTGCTGTTGAAGAAATCGTTCGGATTTATCGCTGGCGTTGGTTGCGGCGCTGGAAACGGTTTGTGCGCTGCTTGTTGTTGTGCGGGGAGGAAGAAGTTCCCGTTCCTTTGTGACTCTTCTGACTGGCGTA
The DNA here is from genome assembly GCA_034621735.1 of Anopheles plumbeus. Classification (NCBI taxonomy): domain Eukaryota; kingdom Metazoa; phylum Arthropoda; class Insecta; order Diptera; family Culicidae; genus Anopheles; species Anopheles plumbeus. Next base: position 17,543,026 of record JAOEFI010000003.1, read on the forward strand.
CGTCAGTCGGAACTGACGAAGTCGGTAAGCTGCTGGTGAAGAAGTCCAATGGGTTGTTTGCGTTAGTACATTGTGCAACTGGACGAGCTTCTGTTTCCTGCGCTTCCCGCTGCTTCGGTTCGTTTCGCACTGATCCTAAATCCTGGAAGGCCGCCGCCGACGCGTCCGTATCCGAGCGGAAAATGTCCGCCGGTGGCACGAACCCGGGAAAGATGCCGGCCGGTTCGCTTAGGTTCGAGTTTGGCCGAGGCGGTGGCGAGAGGACGTTTTCGCTCGACCGCGACCGACTGTCGACAATCGGCTTCACTCCAACGGTCGAAGCGTCCGTATCGTGGAACTGCGTGAAGCCGCTCGCTGACTCTGTCGCCGATTGCGGAAACTCCAGCAGCGCCGGTACGGCGGAAGGGTTCGCTTGAGGAAAGCCCCTGCTGTCGTTGTTAAAGAAGTTGTATTGAGCCTGCCAGGTGCTATCAACAGCCGCTGGTGGATTTTGTTGCAAGTCGGAACTGCCGGGCGATACTGGGTGGTTCAACACTGCTGCAACTGGTGTTTGTTCGCCGAAAGCTGTTGCGGATTGTTCAAGCCCGGCGGGAACCACATGCGGGAAAATAGAATCTAGCGACGATTCTGGAGGGTACGGCAAAGTTTGCCCTACTTCCACCTTCGATCCTTGATTACTTTGCACCGAAACAAGTGGAGAGGAAGCAGCTGGACTGAGGGATCCAGAAAACGTTGGCACTATAGCTGCTGGTGTATTGAAGGGCGTAATTTCTTCAACCTTTTCCGGCGTTAGGATAGAAGTGCCAGTCGAAGCTTCAACAGGATTGAAAATCGAAATTGGTGTTTGCTGTACCGGAGGAACAAATGCCGGTGTGAAAACACTCGTAGGTGCTGCGGATGGAGGTGATGCTTTCAGCTGTTGCGACTGCGCTGCGGAGGGAGGCAACTGGTTGGGTAGAAATATCGGCCCCACTGCAGGTGCGGCCACCGGCGCAAGCGGATTCTTGTACGGACCAACACCCGGCACGCGACGTGCCGAGCTGTACGGGTTGCTCTTCGACGCGGAAGCGCTTGGCGGCGCAACCGGAACGGTGGGGATTCGAGCGGGCGAGTAAAAAGTGGGTGGTGGCTGAGGTGAAGATCCTACGGCCTCCGGTACGATCGGTTGCTCGCGCTCGCCACCCTCACTTGCCGCTGGAGCACTCGGTGCGAAAAGTGAAGCAGCCGGTTGAGGCTGCGGAGGTGCTGCTGCTGGTGGCGGACCTCCTACGAACGGGGGAGTGTAGAAATCCGCGGCTGGAGGGCCTTGTGGTGGTGGTGGAGGTCCCGAAGCGGTGGCACTTGGTGCAATAAAATGATCAACGATCGAGGCAACGTTCTGCGCAAACTGCAAAGCTTCCTCTTTCTTCTCGCCGACGATGCTGGGTTTCGGGAGTTTATCAAATATCTTCGTCGGAATGTACCCAAACAGGGAAGGTTTGGTGGTTTCCGACCGCCCACTAACTTCCGCCTGGCCTGAAGCAGGGAAACCACTGGACGAGTCCGCTGGAATTGGGAAAACGCCCACCGCTGGGACCGACTGGGCGTCTACTGGATACGACGACGATGATACCGGTGCGAACGGAAGTGGCACCACCGGAGGAGCGTTCTGCGGTGCGACTGACGGGGCTGGATGCAACACTCCGCCGGCCAGTTGGCTGGTGGTACTTAGGCCGGGGATGTGCGCGTACGTTTTCTTCCTACTGCCACCCAACCGGTAGGTGTTCGATAGTCCCGCAGTGGACGGTGGTGGCGCTGCGGCGGGTGGCGCAGCCGATGACGCCACCTGGTCCGGGTTGTAGAATGTCGGCGGTGGGGGAGGCGGCAACTGTGCTGCCGCAGCCGCTTGCGCATGTAGTTCCGCGACCGACGTAGATGGATCGTACGCGCCTGAATTTATTAATGACGCCGACGGCGGCAACAGCGTCGTATTTTGGAACTCGTACTGCGAGTCGTACGCACCACCGTACGCCGATGGCGGTGGCGGCTGCTCGTTAGCGGGCGGTGCCGGCGAGCTGCCCTTGATGACACGGCTGAAGGTCGAAAATACCGTTGACGCGACGTTCGGTAATTGGGCGGCGAACTGGGCGGTCAGGGCGGACGTTTGCTGCAGGTACGACGACGCGCCGGTTGAGGGGTCACCAGCACCGTACAACTGTCCGGGGCCCCTCCCGTCCGACTCCTCCAAATCCTGCAGCGGATTGTACTCGACCGGTTGCGGCCGCGACGGAGTTTGCGATTCGCTCCCGGCGTTGAGGTCGATCTCGCTGAAGCTGTCCGTATCCTGGGGCAGCTCCGGCACGGTTCCCGATCCGGCCGCCTGGGCACTGAAGATGGCCGCTTTGGTGGGACCTGTGAATGAGAATAAAAGCCACAACAAAAAAAAACCTTCAGTTAGAAGAGCGTAACATTGTAAAGGCGTCAAAAATAAACCTCCTTCCCATTTGAATAACAACAACATCGTCAAGCTTAGAAGAACTCTTGAAGGGCAGTAGTGGACGTACAAATGACTGCAGTGAATAATAATGACGTCCCAGTTTACCTGCTCCTCCCGTGTTAATTTATTACAGACATGGTAGGGAGTTATGGGAAGCTTTACTAGCCACAGGCCACTACCACCGGCAGCAATTATTCAATTATGCTAATAGAATCTCTTCTCTTCTTTTGCGCCCTACTTTTCCTACGTATCCTGCTGTTCTAGGGCAAATTTTGTTAACGTCAACGACGAACGAACCATAAAGCGCCATTTAACCAGAATTGCTATCGGTTTTGCAAGATCTAACAAGAGTAACACATTGTTAACCTGCAATAGTTGCTACACCTGACTGGGAAACCCAATTCCTTTCGTGCAACCCACACCGATTATGATTAATGATCCCAGCCCCAACACTTGTTGTGCCGGTAGTGGGATTTCGACAGTTCGCGAAGGGCGTGAAACTAAGTGGCTACTTAGTATCACATCCCCCCATTGGCCGAATGGATGTTCGAATACAGATTGTTCAGTAAAAAGCGCACCTAGGAACAGAAAATACCAGTGTCCAATCTTACGAGCCCTTGAGCTACCCACCCAGCGGCCGGTACTACGTTGCTGTACGACATTTTAACACTGGCACACCTAAAAACCAACTTCCTTCCCTTTTTGGCGGAAGATGGGCTGGGCGACAGTGGTCCTAGGGTTTGAAGAAGAAAAAAAAAACCCCCCCGACGAGCGTGTGACGACATTGAGGAAGAAGAATGTGAAGTTCACGCGTGTCCAGTCCAAGGTTGAAAAAGGGAAAACGATTAACAGTTCCAGGAGTAGGCGAAGCAAAAACGTCAAACAGGCAGAGCATCAGAAGCAGTTGAATGTTGGGTATTTATGCAATAGAGAAAACCATTTTTACACCGCCGTATTGGGTCATATTGGAACTAGTGGAAGCAAAGCTGGGATGGGATGCGATTAGTTAAAAAATGTTTGCTGTGTACAAGGTTAAGCCGTAAAGTGTTGGAATATACCGAAGAAACCAACCAAGTGTGTGTTGCGTAGAAAATTTTGGTAAACGTTACATAATGTTCAAAATATCTTCCTCAACAACATTTTGTAACGTATGTTTTGATTCCCAAAGTTTATGGCGTTAAGCTACTAAAAACGGGTATTCTTTCAATCAACACTTGGACCCTAACCTTAGTCGCGACCATCGGTTCCCACATGATCGCGTATGAAGAGATCGTTATGATGACCCTAATAACGCTGGAAAGGATAAAAGTGTCCATAAAGATCGGACACGGTTGCTCATCGGCAGACAGATCGGCTTTGTTGACGGTCTACTGCTGCGTATAGCCAATTCGTTCGAAGAGCCGGAAATGGCACCGAAACCGTTCGTTGACTTCATCCTGCCGCACGCGATCGACGGACCGGGGGTAGCAGATCACCTTCGCGGCCGCTCGAGTGGCGCGACCGGAGCGGGGCCAGGTCGTGTGGTGTGCGGTCGGTATATTTTTAAATTTATTTCCAAAAATAAAATAAAAACGCACATCCCAACCAAACGGGCCACCGCAAAACCGTGTCCCAAGCGTGTCACCATGTCCGGTTTAGGTTTGATTACCTCCGGGACGGCGGGAAACCTCCACCGCCAGTTTGGGGCAGCTGATTTGCATTGAATCAATGTCTTTTTGGGGTGTTTTAGCAGGCAAACGTCAATAACATCGGACGGAGTTGGTGGAGGAGGCCGTCGATAGTCCATCTCGGTCGGTCGATCGGTCGATCGGTCACCTACCCGACGCCCGAGGGGCTCCAAGTGGTCCCCGGCGTCTTCGTCCTAGTGGACGAAATTTGCCTTCGGCTGGACGAGTACGTTCGTGAGCCGCATTTACGATCACGCCAAGGCGGCACCGCAACAACTGCGCGCGATCACCAAATTGGACCGCGCTAATGTGGTGCCCCCGAATTGGATCGGCCGGCCGCTCGGGGCGACAAAACAGTTTGCACTTCCATCCACCATCGGAACGAGCGACCGCTGGTAAACGTCTGCGCCATTATTGCTGCATAGCTCTGCAGATTTGGCTGCACTTTTGGTGGCACTTTTGGTTCGATTAACTGCACAAGTCCTGCAGTAGCAGGCGAAGCAGCCGGCACGCACGCACGCACGGCGACGTGCATCAATGTGGCCGGCCTCGGCGAACATCGCGTTTCGTCTCAAGCAGGACGATAAGGTCTCGTCCGTTTCGCACTTCGCCGACGGGTGTTGGTGCGCGGGTCGCAACATTCTTAGGGAAGGAGGGTTCCGTTTGTTTAGTCCTCCCTCCTTTTCGGAAGGGTGTTACACGTTACCACCTCACGTAAACAATCACAGAGACGGCCCGAAGGTGAGCTCCAGCGGTGGAGTGTTGCAAAATGTCATAAAATTCTTACACCCACACCTTTCTTCTTTGCGCCATGGCTTTGTTTCGCTAGACGCGAAAATGATGTCATTGTATTTCGGCCCAACGGAAAAAAAAATCCCAAAAAATGCCCGATAACGATTTACACCGGCACTCCAAAGTCGTTGGCCGATTATGGTTTTTGTCAGCTTTTAAAATCAAACGTTAGAAATAAACAACATAAGTAGAACATTGTTTCTCCGTCATCACTTTTTCTCCACTAAATCATGGCAGCATAAAAATGATAACGAGGAACTGCATACATTAACCAAATAGCGAGTAAAGATACCTCTTTTCAACAAGATTGTATGCCTTACAGACAAGCGCTTTTTGATAAACTAATACCAAATTGGAACCCAAGACGCCTGAGTCGACTGTGCTGTTATCCGAACGATGCTGGATTTTGCAATTGAATTCCTGTTGCCACGGAATGAAAATAAAACAACAATGTTTTCCCTCCGTACGGTAGCACATTTACTACACTCCCAAAAACGGTCCGCGTATGCTGCAGGCGACCCTCGTCGAGCGATGTCTCAATATCAAAACAGAAGTCGCAAAACATGAACCCAAAACAGCACGTATTTGCAGACGGTGGGTCCGTGCGGCATACTAAGCAGGATACACATGAAGTTTTTTTTTTATTGTTTTGTTCCGTACGCTTGGGGGGACCGCACGCCCCGCGACTGGTGCTGGGTGAGGGCTAGTGTTGTGGACGATAATGGGCCGCACTGCTGACTTATTTATACTCATCGTTTGTGAAGGCAAGCAAATCAATCGAGTATTCCACCAACCAGAGGTCAAGATCAGGCGGAAGTTTCTTGGCCAGTTTTGGACTTTTTTTTTTACGATATATCTGCAACTTATTGCCGATGCGTATCGAACGGATTGACATCAATGTTGTTTTATTCCATTCGATACGATGCTAAAAAGAACCCAAAACGAATGATCCCCATCTTACGTGTGGTGGGGGGGGGGGTTTCATCGACACCGTTAACTGCAGTGATCAGTGCAGAAAATCCCCTTTCTTGAACCGTTAAAGCAGGTGCCTCTTAAAATCTCACGATCTCAAGCGAAAGAACACGCGACTGCATTTTTACATGTTTTTCCAGCGATCAAGAAGGGGAGAAAGAAACATTTATCTCGTTAAAGCTCCTGTTTCGCATTCCGTTGTTCACTGTCGGTGCTGAGAGGGTTGGAATATTTATGTGGCATAATGTTTCGTACAAACGTTGCTTCTGTTTTTATTTATTTGGCAAGTCATAAATATGAAGTAACGTAAAATGTTGTATTTGTCCTTTGAGAATGAAGGAGAAAGAAAGCAAACAAACAAACCGAGTTTGCATTGTCGCGTTGTGTGTACGTGTTTCAATAAATTTGTTCTTCTCGCTTTAACGAGATGACCAGGTGGTCAGAAACCACCGTTCGCCAGGAGAAATGACACCAGCACGCAGGACTCCGTTGTGAGTTGGAGATGTTATCCGAATCACCGAAACCAGGAGGAGAAGCACTGAGCTGAAGACCGAACCCGAATCGTTTCGAGGCAAATCAGTGAGCAGGAGATTCCCGGAATGTCGTTTATTAGCAAACGAGGTAAGCAAAGGAAACATAAAACAAAAAAAAACAGACACAGGATCAAAAACCCTGCCCGCATTCCTCTCCCACTACGGAAAGCCCTCCAGGAACCGGGAGTGGGAATCAGGGAATGTACACAATCAGGAATGGATGAAATTTTTGGTTCTCTGGTTTTTGTTTTGCTTTCATTCGCTTCGCGGATTTCCGCAGTGCGCCGCGAATTATTTGCGCCACCGTTCGCGTCTCTATCTTTTGTGTTCTGTTCTGTTCTATACGTAGAATTGGTTCTTCTTTCTGATTCTTTTTTTTTCGGTTCGAATCCCTCCCTATCGCCCTGTTGGGGGTTTTTTTTTTTTTTTTGAGGAAAGCTGCAAACAACGGCCAGCAAACAACGACCATGGTCGCAAGGAAGCGAGAAGGAAGAGCGCAAAGAACGGACATGGAAGAATGGGAAGAATGGGCCGGCCCTGCGCGGGATGTGGCACGCGATAAAACAAGGGCGCACGGAGCGAAACGCAGGAAGCCAAGAAAATCCATTTTTAAGCCCCCATTTTTCACCACGAGCTGTCAAAGCTCGACAGGAAAGTGCGTCCCAACGTGCCCGCAGCTGCTACTGGTCCCCTCACTGCCCACTTTCAGTTCAGTTCAGGGCTCTATCATTTTAATGAAAATTTAATGATTTCCGAGCATACATTAACAACATAAGTGTACGCTACACCGGAATGGGTAGCGAAAATCAAATTCGAACCACAAACAAAAAACCACAACCATATATATTGTTCGGAACGTGATGGCGAAAACCATAATAATATATTAGAAAACAACATTAGCATACGCGTCCTCCCCAAAATCTGGCAAGGATAAACATATGAAGGTGACAGCTTTTTGTGACTCGTGTCGGATCAG
>JAOEFI010000003.1:17550541-17582688 GCA_034621735.1 Anopheles plumbeus
TATGTTTGTTTTCTCTCACACCTCATTATTCTGCCGTCAGAATATTTTCATCTCACCACGTGTTTATCGCTCGCGTCTCCATCGCAACATTCTACTCACATGTCCAGGAGCATGCGCAGAAAAGAACATCGCGTGTTATTGCGCGATCCAGTCCATTCCACGGCTCGTCGTTCCCCCCACAGCCCTCTCAGGTCCGCCCCATCGCCCTCGCGTCGAAGTTCGTAAACAAAACCAGCTGTTTTATTCCAAAGCTAATATACGCTCGGTCAGCATGATGCGCTAACGGCAGATTCGTATCTCTGAGACGACCAGCACACCAGGAGGTTGAAGGATGACAGAACGGAGACGACGTAAACAACCCTCTCCTCCTTCCACCACCAGACACCACACGAGTGCGTGTGTCGGAAAAGCTTTCATAAATATTACTTTCCCTCTTTCGTTCTTGCGTTATCTCCGCATCGCACACACCTTCCTTGCTGGGTTATGTTTTGTGTATGCTTTCGTTGCCGTTTGTTTTTTGTTTTTTGGGTATTGTCCGCCTTGCTTCCACACAGACTTAACCTACCAAAGCCAAGACACTATCGTATATACTACAGCTCCACGAAATCACGGTTGGATATACTCGACTAGGTAGTCCCTACGATCATGATCGCTTACATCGAGCAAAATTTAAATGTGATCCTCGGTGGCGCTCGATTGGTGCTTTCGGTTCTGCACTCATTGTCAACATTGCTTCAAACGGTTCATTGTTAAAAATCATTATCATTCCTTACATCCAGTGCTGAATGTTTACGCTTTAATGTGTGCCGCTAGAACATTATCGTCCATCGCCAAACGTTTTTGTAACCGACTGTCCATTTGAAACTCTGCACCTAGGCTCCCTGATAGATTTGCTACAGGATGAAGCGAGTCACAACCACAACGGCCATCAGGAGCCGCTGCACGACACCCTGCACAATCCGTCAGAGTCAACGAACCAACGATCGCTCGACGGGCTTCCGCTCTGGTTATATCGCCTGAACCAAACGCACCCCGGACAGTATCGTTTGCACTTGTCCACGGCAAACTCGTCCGATCGGTACGCTATCACCGTCAAATCTGCACAACTCTACTGGCACGGACTGGAAGCACACGGTACGTACCGCGAATAGGATTTTGAAATAGCCACAACGAAAACCTCACCACACCAGCACAACAAATAATCAACCGAAACCTCAGCAGCTCCCGCATCGCAGGCGCCATGTGGCGCCCGAAGGTCATCTCTATCGTCACAAAACACGCCAGTATTCACGGTCACTCTCGGGTCCCCACCCCCCCACCCCACCCCACCCGTACGAGAGAAGAAAAAAAAATACAACTGCGAAGGGAAACATTGTGGAAAAAAAGCATCTGGAAATGATTGCATGTAGTTTTGTCGTTTGACGTACATACGGAAAGTTCACACGATTCGCAGGCGTTCATTGATAACGGCCGGCATCAACATCGGGAAGGAAAACATACGGTCGGTGTAGCGATCGCTCCGCCCGGCGGGGGTCACAAAGGACGATCAATAACTCGGCGAAGAAAATGCAAAATAACAACATAAAACTGCACCATTTATATCCACAAACCAACCGGAGGGTAAATCATCTCTGTTTAGGTCGAATTACACAAAATCAATAAACAGTTCAACGCGCGGAGTTCCAACGACGGTGGACGAAGGGCAAAAGGGATTAATGTATGGGGGGGGCTGACCCGGTATCGTTATCATTTGATCAACATCTATGCAGGTTTTATATGCTGTCATAAATTGACAGATTGTAAACAAAAACAGAAGCAGCTTCACTGCACGAGCTTGAACAATAACGAAGACGAAAGGCTGCAGCGTTTCCCAGAAGCCTTAGCCAAGATTGTACATCAAATAACGCGGAAAGGGAGGATGGAAAGTGGGGAAGGTGGCCGCGGGGGGCCGTAAATGTATATGTGCGCCCACGAATAATGATTCCACTCGATGTAATTACTCCACTATCATTTCTGTGTGGCACGTTTTCCCTTCCCATCGCGCACAACAAATGAACTCTTTTCTGGAAAAACAAAACAACGGTAGACAGACGGTAGAAAAATTGCCTCCACCCTCTCTACCCACACGATTCGACCGTATGTTCCGAAAGCGTGTCACAACCGAATGAGCAGGTCTGTTTTTTTTTTTTTGCCATGCTTCATTCATTCCTTCTGATAGCCACTAACCTTCGTAAACTCTCTCAGGAAACACGGGAATGGCACACAAAAGACCACGGAAGGTTATCACCACGGAAACCCTACTACTGCGCGCCCGCGGGGACTATACGGTTATAGAAAGACCGACGCACGATCCGCTCGATGCGCTGCTGCACGAGAGTTAGTTCCGTTTCGTTCCGTTACTTTCGAGTGACTGACTGAGAGATGGGGCGGTCGGGCCGTTTTTTTGCTGCCTCGGGCCAAGCGCGCCCGACCAAGCCCCCCGGTCGCCTGGGTCGTCGACGACCGACGCAAGAGGGGAGGCGCAACGTCGGGGCGTGCGAGCGCGAGTGACACACGCGATCAGTATAGTGGTATATATGTCGGTGCGGTTCGTTGCGCGTTTGTGTGCTGCGTTAGATGGTTGTGGAGTGAAATTGATAGTTGGTTGATTTGGAGCCCCCCACGGAAAAGAAGTGCGGCACTGTCTGGTGTCAGTGCTGTCCGGGGAATGCTGAAGGGGGTGATGAATTATAGACAACCGTTCGCTCTGGCTACCACTTCGATATGACCTCGATTAAATTGTGAACGCAACTAATACTGAAATGTTTATTTTACAGATTGTTCGGTTTAGAAATACCCATCGGCAAACTGTGTTTACGATACAAAGTTCAGTTGGACTATAAAATATGTCGAATGAGCACAACAAGGGGTTTTTCACTTTTGCAAGCAACGGTCACCGTTTGAAGAGGACTTTAGGTCCGCAGACCATCTTACTGACAGTCGTCAAAGTTTTTTCAGTCTTGTTCTAACTGAACAAATATTGCAGTTTTTTTAATTCACCAAAAAGAATGGCAAACACATCCTTAGAAGTCCCTCTCGTTGAAGTTTATCATTTGAAGTTAATTCGGTGTCCCTTAGCGTAAGGCTATCCGACTATTAACCCACAGTGCGCATTATTGCGATCCGTTTCCTCCGCCACAATCGCTCATATTTTGACGCATATGTTGTTGTTTTTGCGACAAACACACAAGACCGTTTTATGCGTAATTAAAACTAGTATGTCCTTGCGCTATTATTCTCCTGACTACATATTCAAGAAGGGTCGAACTTTTTGGGGGGAGAAACGTCCAATCATCGACGCCATTAGAAAGGCATCGCAAACATCGGAGAATGCAATCGCAAACAAAGCATTCCGGCTGATATTACATCCTCCTCCGGGAAGCTGACCTTTGACCCGCAAAGATTATGGTGTGGAGCAAATTGATTCGGCAGCCGATGAATCATTCCAGCGCGCAACTTGCAACACTGGGAAGCGCTTATCACCGTTCTGTAGCGAGGAACTGTGATGAATATTTCGTTTCCTATATATTTATTTTCATTACATTTAATTCCATGTTTCATCATTCTTCTCTCTTTTTTGCTCTAGAAATAGGACCCGACCCGGCGGCGGGGCAGGAGCGATGGGAAACTGACGAAGTGGAACTGCTGAGTAATAATCTCAGTGGCGGAACGCAAGTCCGGCTCAACTCTGGAGGAAGGTAACTGACATGATTGCCAACTGCGAATGATATTTTCTGTTCTGATACTAAAGCTGTGGTAGTCATCTCCATGACATCATTTGGAAGAAAGTGATGATTGAGCGACCTCCAAGTTGGATTGATAGGATACAAAAAACATCCATTTAGAGCCACATCTAAATACAGGCAAGATGTTCATAGTTCATCGAAGGTCATGAGAATGCCAGGCACTTTGAATATCGCCCTTCAATGCATAGTTCGTTAATGTGGTTCGTTTTGATTAGATCCTGAATACTAAATAATTCCTCTTTTCCATACAAAAAAAAGCTCAAAACTACCGCGAGCGATCGGTCCCGGGGAAGAGCACCGGTTCGCTCGTCAAACGGAGCTGACCGACGAGGACAGCGGCATCATAAGTGGGCGCGCGTCGATCCAGGCGATCACCAAGGTGGACGTCGGTGTGAACTCGCAGCTGATCGGTTCCCGCGGCCAGACGCTGCAGCTGTACTTCGAAGTGACCAACTACCGCCAGACACCGATAACGTACTTCTTCCGCGTGACGGACGAGCTGGCCTTTCTGCGCTCTCTCAACCCGGGACAGTGAGTAGCAGCCTGACCTCTTAGTGCAACAGAGTTTTTTGAATGATCGAACCCGTTTCTCCTTTGTAACCTACTGCAGAGCCGTACTAAACCCGGGGCAGACAGTGAACGTGGTCGTGACGCTCATCGTGGCGCCAACGGCCGAAATCGGGAGCCGCGATAAGGTGACCTTCTCGACGACCGGCGTCGACCAGGTGGCGCAGGCGGCCTGGGTTACCGTGTCTGATTCCGCCGGACTGGCCGATACGACTCGACCCTCGCTCTGGTACACTTACTCGAGCCGCTGCGAGTGGCGCTCGACGCCGGCCACCTGCACCGGCGCCTTCTGGACGCTGGAGGTAATGGCGCGGGACTACGAAACGGGACTAATGCGCATCTCGTCCAGCCCGGCCGGTCTGATCTACAAAACCCCGTTCACGGCCAGCACGCGGGATGAGGTGCGGGCTAGCTATACCGCCTCCTGCTGCCAGCCGCGCGTCACTGTGACGGCGTACGATGTCACCCGGAACGTGCGCAGTCTCAGTCTGGACGTGACGGACATATGGCTGAACGAGGCGGGCATCGCAGCCGTTGTGCTCGGTGTTCTGCTGTTCATCGCGCTGATCATTCTACTGATCCTGCTCGTGCGGCATTGCATCCGGAAGCGCAGGCAATCGAAGGAGCTTCCGATCTACCGGGGAGGAGAACCATCAAGTTCACGGAGGGCGAAATAAATGCGCCGTCTTAATCGAACCGGGGTCGATCGTACCAGGGGCGGTGTTAGTTATTAAGGGAAGATTCCATCGAACAAGATTGCACTGTTCCTTTACGCCTTCCTCGCGCCATAGATTATATCAACACAGTAACAACCTAAGCCTACACGTTATGAATAGTCATACCAAAAGCTCCCGCTAATGCGCGAACAAAATAAATATCGTTTATCTTCAAAATGAATCAGTCATAAAAATTTCTGTTTCTGTGCAATTTTTCGTAGCGCATATCTTTTACTCGAAAGAACTTAGTAGTAGTATAATAAGACTTTGAACTCGGCAACGAAAAGTTTGCCGAGAAGTATTATAAATGGCAATCTGTTCATGTCAGCATATTGATCAAGCTGATGTTGATTTGAAGTGAATTCAGTCTTTGCTTATCAATCTACTGGTTTGTTGCACAAATTAGCAAGAAAACTATTATGCTGAAACAGAGTGGGAACATTGTGTATACTTTAAAATTGTATTCAAATGAATACTCTTCAGTACACAGGTAAGATAATTCTGATATCTTCAGCAGCTTATTTACCAGCAAGTGTATTCGGCAGTTCACTGAAAGTAAAAGTTCGGCTATCCTGCTCGCTATCTACAACTGACCTGTTGATTCCGCTGGGTCCTTGGTAATGCTGGGCAGCGGAGCCGATGGCGGGAGCACGGCAACCGGCGCAAAATCGTCCAGTGTCAATCCGGTAAGCTGCGAACTCAGCAGCGGGTTCTTTATCACTGGCGGTCTTCGTGACGTGTCACTTTTTGCGGTACCACCAGGCACATTGGAGGCCATTGTACAATTTCTGCGGACACGTACGCACCAAACACACCTTTATAGAATGCACCGTTTTCTCGCTGTCCTCAGAATACTCGGCACACTATCAGGTGTGATAAAAACACTTAAAATGTAAACACTTTGACACCGTTTTTGGTAAAAAAACACACTTTAGAACCACTGATTTATGGAAACGAGGTAACACGTCCGAGCATGCTACGATTATTATTTTCTCCAGGTGCTTCACTTTCAAACGGCACTACAAATACTCACACCACAAACGTCGCTTGCAACTAGGAGAGGCTCGTTTTGGTGACCCTAAACACTTTCTCCAAACTTGCTCCAACCGGATTGATTGAACGAGGTGTTATGCTGCTGGCAGGAATCTATGGATGGCAAGTTTAGCGATAAGCGAAAATAGATGCTCACATATATGTTCGGTGAAAAAAGGATTCAATAATAGTCAAACTCAGAAAACTTCTCAACCTGCCTACTTAATATTACAGAAGGATTCCTGTTACACAGGGAAAACAACGGATTTCTAGCACAAAGGATACAATTTTTGTTATTTCCACTCGCATGCGACGGGTTGGCAAACTCCCACAAAAAAACCGATGACGACCGCTAGCGTCAACACGGCCCAGCGTACCACTTTGACAGCCAACCGCCTGGCGGGGTCGTCAAATGTGACAGCAATCAAACCAAAGCAGACACGAAATTATTTTCTTTTCTACTAAACATTTTATGTTAAAATCCTACAGAATATGTTTACAGAAAGCACTGCAATGAATATTTATACGATGTATTGCCTATGCTCAGCTCTACAGGCCTAAATTAAGTAATTTGCTTTTGCTTTTTTGGTGCACGTTTTTCCTGTACCGGTGGTGTTTCTGCGGGAAGTACAATACGGCGGAAAAGAATACTTTCCTCTAAACTTAATGAAACGTCCTGCGTGCGAAAAGACACTTTTAGATCGTTCCAATTCCGGCACGACACAGGTATCCTCAATTTATCAAGTAACTGCTTTGCTAACATTGGCACAACCGGCTGTAATGCGATGGTAGTTTGGCGAAGCACTTCCATCGTGATAGACAAGATAGCATTCAACATGGCACGGTCTGCGGGACTGTCGCTTTTTCTCAATTTCCATGGGGCAGTTGTTTCAAAGAAATTATTGGCTGTGTGGAGCACATGAATTATAGCATCAACCGCAAGATAAAAATTGAAATTTTCGTAATGGTTATGCGCTTTTGCTGAAATAAATACATGTACAATATTAGTGAACTATAATACCCACTAACCACGTAAAAATAAAATCACTCTTACCAGGCATTTCGTTCAAGGCTTCCAACAGACGACATGTAACATCGCTTTTTTGTAAACTTTCAAACGCTTCCGCATCAAGTGCGGGAAATATAGCACTAGGGTTCAACGCCTTCCCGCAGCACCGTGAAAGCAAATTCCCAAGAGTGTCGGCTAACTCAGAATTGAGTATCCGCAGAATTTTCGTGTCACTGTAATCTGGAAAAAAAATACAATAAATGTCGGCTCCATTTTCAATGATACCAAGGTTGTAATACTTACTGCCATCGCTATGAGCCACTCCTTCTCGTAGCAGAAAGTATCGCAATCCTTCATGAGTGTATAGTTCAGCCCGTTCGTTAGGATCCACCACGTTCATTTTACTTTTTGACATTTTCTGATTATCAACCGTCCAGTGGGAGTGAACAAGCAGCTGCCGAGGAGGTTCCAGTTTTGCGGCAATCAGAAATGCAGGCCAATATATTCCATGAAATTTTAGTATATCTTTCCCTAGCACTTGTACAATCGGTGGCCAACGGGCACGATAATTTTCATCGGGATAGCCTACTACTGTTAGATAGTTAACGAGAGCATCAAGCCAAACGTACACTGACTGTGTTGGATCCGACGGAACATTTATACCCCAGGAAACACGATGAACAGGTCGTGATACAGAAATATCAGGCAGCGGTTCGTCCAAGTAATCGAGAAGAATTCGACGAAACTTTTCCGGCTGTATGCGGCCCTCGAGGCTCTTTACCCAGTTCCTAACGTTGTCCTGATATCGACCAAGACGAAACATATAATTCTGCTCTTCGGTCCATTCCACCGGATGTCCCGATTCTGAGGAACGCTTTTCTCCGTGTTCGTCCTCTTTCAGCTGACTCTCAGTCAAAAAGGTTTCATCAGGCACACAGTACCAACCAGCATAGCTGGCCGAATATATACTGTCGGAAGCAACCAGCGAACGCCAAAAAGCTTGGACCGCATGCCGATGGTCTGAGTCGGTTGTCCGTATGAATCTTGAGTAATCAATGTGAAATCTCCCGAACGTTTGACGGTATTTGGAGGAGACCGCATTGCAGTAGTCTTCTGTGGATGTAGAGTGTTGAATAGCGGCCTGTTGTATCTTTAATCCGTGTTCATCCGTTCCTGTGCTTAAAAAACATTCAGCGGATGTTTTGGAAGCGGTTAGCTGCTTGAATCGATGAATGGCATCGGCAATCACTGCTGAATAGAGATGTCCAATATGGGGAGCTGCGTTTTAAAGAATATAATCGTATTTAAACTATGTATTTTTAAAATTGACGGTTTTCCCCGTGCTTTATGCCTCATTATACGATTTGCTAATAAGTGCGTTCACTCACCTGCATTCACATAAAATATTGGAGTAGTCACGAACGAATGATGTACTTCCGAAGATAACGATCTTGAAAAAATCCACTTTGTTACCATTTTTGAAGTGTTTCAGTACTTTTGCATTATTTTAATTTTCCAAAAAAATCACATGCCCCAATCGCCTGGCGAATTTCTAAACGATATTTGAGGCATCGAATTCTATTTCTATTCTCGGTTATTCTATTTACGAAACACTCCAAAACGGTACCGGTGATTGTTTCCATGCGGGAGCATCCGCAAACAGCAAACAAAACAGCTTCCAGCTGATCCATGTGACACATTCCATGAAGCAGGACAGGGCATTTAACTGTTGATCTTCTATTTCAGCACTGCGCAACAACATCATCTTGTCAAAATGACATCTAGAAAACCAAACCAAATGGTGAAAAAAGCTTGCTTTCTTGCGAAAACAAAGTAGAACAATTGGGTTTCCGAAGTACATCCTAGGAAATCGATTGCTCCCGTGGCCAAAATGACTTACCCTGGCATTATTTTGATCGTTGTGTTAATAGTATCCTTTGCAATATTTATCACTCCGCTGCAAGGTTAGTATCCAACTAGTCTATCCCCAGCATTACAAGACTAGCTGCAATTAAACTATTTGTAAACATTTGGGCACCACCCCTGACATACATCAAATTATTTGTTTTCGTTATTCAAAGGTCAATTGCACAAAAATCTTAAGTACTACGAAACACTTCACGCAAAAGACCTTTCACATCGGATCGAGAAACGAGGAGCGAAGCACAGCAATCATCCTTTCAACACCATCAAAGAGGTTGAGTTTAAGGTGCTTGGAAGGAAGTTTCGCTTGATTCTACACCCGCATGCATCTGTGTTACATAGCAAATTTCGGGCTTATTCTGTCGATGGAAACGGAAGCGAATCTGTTGTGCACCTCGACCGAAGCAATTTTTTCAAAGGACGCGTCTTTGGCGAAATGGAGTCACACGTGAATGCGCACATCGACGACGGCGTAATGACTGCATCCGTCGTGCTGCCGGATGAAACTTACCATATAGAACCTTCCTGGCGACATTTACCACATCTGAGCGATAAACATATGATTGCTTACCGAACGTCGGATATTAAATTCAGTTGGGACGACGTGGAAGCTATCGGCGGGGAACTGGGAGTTCCAAGAACTTGTGGGTACATTAAGGAAGGCCTGGAGCTCGAGCAAGGTGATGACGACGAGGAAGAGGAAAAAGATGAGTACGAGGTGGAAAATGACCCGACGCCGGAAACTGTTTGGCACGCTGAAGACGTGCAGGACAGGAGGAACATTCGTCGCAAAAGGCAAGCTGACCAGTACGAATACACACCGACCAAAACTCGTTGCCCGCTGCTGCTTGTGGCGGATTACCGATTCTTTCAAGAGATGGGTGGAAGTAATACGAAAACTACTATCAATTACTTGGTATGTCGAAATTCGATCTAATCACTCGAAGATCCTTAAACTTATTTATTTTTCTTTTTTCCTATCGCCTGTTTGATTGCAGATAAGCCTCATTGATCGTGTACATAAGATCTACAACGACACCATCTGGCAAGACCGTTCCGATCAGGAAGGGTTTAAAGGCATGGGATTCGTTATCAAAAAGATCGTGGTTCATTCGGAACCGACCAGGGTACGTGGTGGTGAAGCGCATTACAATATGGTTCGGGAAAAATGGGACGTACGCAACTTGCTAGAGGTAAGTGTTTCTCTGCCCTAAACTAATTACAACCACGGCTTCTTTTGACTAAAACTACTAACAAATCGCTCCCATTGTTTCTTAATGCTGCCTCAATCCAAATGGGATTTGTTATCGGGTATTTTTGATATGATATTAACGAAACAGGTTTTCTCTCGTGAGTACAGTCACAAAGATTTCTGTTTGGCTCACCTCTTCACGGATCTTAAGTTCGAAGGAGGCATTCTGGGGCTGGCGTACGTTGGCTCACCGCGACGCAACTCTGTCGGTGGCATCTGCACTCCAGGTCTTTCTTAATGACAATATTAACAATTGTTTATTGTTTAGATGGCTGTTTTTATTATAATTATTTAGAAAATGTATAATAATTAATAAGTACATGCTTGACCTGGTAATAATTCTCCCTGCGATGTTTCCGCTCCATAGAATACTTCAAAAATGGCTACACGCTTTATCTGAACTCCGGCCTTAGTAGCTCCCGTAACCATTACGGGCAGCGAGTAATTACACGCGAAGCGGACCTTGTAACGGCGCACGAGTTTGGCCATAATTGGGGCTCGGAACACGATCCGGATATTCCAGAATGCTCACCCAGTGCATCTCAGGGTGGAAGCTTCCTCATGTACACTTACTCGGTGAGCGGATATGACGTGAATAATAAAAAGTTTTCGCCCTGCTCGTTACGATCGATCCGGAAGGTGCTGCAGGCCAAGTCGGGCCGCTGTTTTTCCGAGCCGGAAGAGTCGTTCTGTGGGAACCTGCGCGTGGAAGGCGACGAGCAGTGTGACGCTGGGCTACTGGGAACAGAGGACAACGATGCATGCTGCGATAAGAATTGCAAGCTGCGGCGCAACCAAGGGGCGGTTTGCAGTGACAAAAATTCGCCGTGCTGTCAGAACTGCCAGTATATGATGGCCGGCGTGAAGTGCCGAGAGGCGCAATACGCAACATGCGAGCAGGAAGCGCGATGCACCGGCAATCATGCCGAATGCCCGAAGAGTCCTGCAATGAGCGATGGTACGATGTGTCAGGAGCGCGGCCAATGCCGCAATGGAAAGTGCATCCCTTACTGTGAAACGCAGGGGCTGCAGAGCTGCATGTGCGATATTATTGCAGACGCGTGCAAACGATGCTGCCGGCAAAGTATCAACGAAACATGCTTCCCCGTAGAACCGCCGGACGTACTGCCAGACGGTACACCGTGCATACAGGGATTTTGCAATAAGGGAATGTGCGAAAAGACCATCCAGGATGTGGTGGAGCGATTTTGGGATATCATTGAGGAGATAAACATCAATAAAGTATTACGCTTCCTGCGCGACAACATTGTCAGTAAGTATCCGGTGTAGAGAAGTGGATTGCGACTGTTATTGAGTACATTTCAGTAAATTTTAGCATTTAGTCCTATATTGACATTCGCACAATGTTCGCACAACAAGTCCATTAAAAACATGCCTCATATGATGTGAATTTTTGAGATGAAAACTCAAAGATTTCCTATAAATTTTTAATTTTTGGTTGGAAACTGAAATGTCTAGAACTTGATGTGCATTTATTACAACCCGATTACCAATTCAACATTCCTCATGCATTGTAGTGGCGGTAGTGATGCTGACGGCACTGTTCTGGATACCAGTCAGCTGCGTGATCTCGTACTTTGATCGGAAGAAGAGGAAAGAGGACTGGAAGGAGTATGAATGGAGCCAGAAGCTGGACCTCATTCACCCGAGTGATCGGCGAAGGGTTATACACATCAGGTATGGGATGTGTAAATAAAAGAGGTGTATCATACAATCTACGATGGTGCTTTTCCTAATGATTCCTTTCTTACAGAGTACCACGACAAAAGATAACCGTTGCAAGAATGTAAAAGGAAAATGTCCTTTATCTTTCACCACGTTCGGTAGCTGCAACTGCCTATTAATTTAATTTATTTGTACCGTAATTTTTAAACTACTGTAAAATTGAAAAGAAGCAGCAAAATCATGCATACGAGGGACTGACATCATAGATAGCGATTTCACGTCCTTCTTCAATAAGGTCATTTTTCCGCCATATGCACAATTAGATATAGCGAAACAAAACAACCGATTGTGCAATAGAGGAATACAATTTTCCGACATCCAATAAATAACCCCCTCGGAATACAAACGCGATTGCGTATTTATTTTATTACTTGGTAAAGTTATTATTCGTCCCATTATCCGTCCGATTGTTCTTTCGGAAAACGCCACTTTCCATCTGGTTGCTGCTGCTTGCCCCGTTCAATAGCTTCCCTGCGGCCAACCTCGCGCATTGCCAGGCGTCGTTCCTTTCGTGTACCATTATCTACCGCAAGCTGGCTAAAGTATCTCTGGCGGAAGTTTTCCACAACCGTACCCACATATTGATCGTCTACGTTGTCGGACACTTTCTCGTACGTTAATAGCCTGCGACTAC
Source organism: Anopheles plumbeus (assembly GCA_034621735.1). Lineage (NCBI taxonomy): Eukaryota > Metazoa > Arthropoda > Insecta > Diptera > Culicidae > Anopheles > Anopheles plumbeus. The sequence continues at coordinate 17,563,206 of JAOEFI010000003.1, forward strand.
TATATCCGGAAAGAGGTTGCTCCGAATTTGCGATCAGCTTGAGGCCCTTTTGGCGTGGTATAGAATCCAAATTGTAGTCCTTCCTAATAGATGATACAATGGATGCAATTTCACTTGCCTAAAAATACCAGTTAATGACGCCAACTTTCAACTTACTTTAACATCGGAAACCAGCACACCAAGCGTCCTCCAAGCTTAAGATGACGGGTGGAAAATTGGAGCAAATCCTTGTACATCTGGCACAACTGGTATGGAGAGGTGGACGGATAATGAACAGCGTCTTCCGTCATTACCGTAGTCTTTCGCTTAGTTTTAAATTCAATTCTTTCTGTTGCCTCACGAATTCCGTAAGGCGCTATAAATTAAGTTTGTAATATATAGATCAATATTCTAATTTGTGTAAAAAGCACTATTTAACTTACGATCCGTGATAATACTATCAAGTACAATATTTTCTGCCCAAATGCTTCGTGAAAAGTCCGCTATAAGCACGTCGACAAATAATCCCTCGCACCCGTACTGCTGCAAGTTGGCGTAGATGCTTTCATCCTCCTCTCTGACCTTTTGATTAACCCGCGTCGGCTTCGACTTCCCGTGCACGATCATGTAGTCGATGTCGGCACCGATCACGTACGCTCCAAACTTTGCAGCGGCCACCAGCAACGAACCGGAACCTGCGAACGGGTCGAATACCAGATCGCCGCTGCGCACAAGTGCTTGATTGGCCATCAGGAGCGACAGCTGCGGGTCCATCGATGTGTTGCCAATAAATTTTCTTCTTTTCAGAGAAATTTCATTTATCATGTCCCGCTTTCCATCGGCTATCCACCGGCCGAACAGAACCTCATATGGCTGCTCGGGAACCTCCATCGGATCCATGCCCCAAAACTCGATGTACCAGTAGTGAACGTCTGGGTTCCTCAAATTTACCGGCCCCTTTACCGGTAGATATTGCATCGTTTCGATTTTTGCGACCTTTTCCTTTTGGCTGAAGTGTTTGTTGTATGTTTCCACGGTTATTTTGAACGACTTTTCTACTTCGAAATGGGTCGCTAGAGAATGGTTCGATTCAATGTGCCGACGCAGTTCCTGGTGAAAGCTCTGGGGCCCATGGGCCGAATGAGCCCACAGCTCAAAGATACATCGCAATGACATCGAGCGGGAAGCAAGGTTGCGAGCTGCATCGTCGTTTTGCAATTCCACTATCCAGAACGGCCGCTCCGGATTGTGATTAGCTGGGGTGTTCATTTGAATCTTCCATAGCTTGAGCAGGGAAGCTATTTCCTAGCAAACAAAGAAAGGTTCATTTTCTTCGTTTTGTCGAGTCAACTTTTGATCAATGAAACTTACAGCTTGCCGAAAGTCCACATGTTCCTGGGCAAACCAGAGGACATATTTTTTCCAGGAACCACTCATTTCATCACTGTCTATAGTGCGGTTCGGACACACGCGTCCGCATGCAATTGGCAACTGACGTTTTCTTAAAATTGTAAACAATAACATCGTAGGATCTCTTTCTTTCGAAATGTTGCAAAGTAGTTTAATGAATAATAATATTTGTGTATTTTGCTTTTTGTCAGGTAAAAATTTAATACCATGCCCTCTTAGGTTCGATTAACTTGTATGTGAAACTTGCATGACGGCATTGTCTGAACTTCCGCAGTAACGGTGCTTGTGATTCCTAAGTTTGCCAAACCACCACGGACTAGTCCACAGGTGAAAGCTACAAACTGAAAGTAGAGCAATGTTAAACAATAAAATTTTTGCTTAGATGAGATGCTACGATTTGCTTTCGAGTTTTCATACCTTTGGTGCATGTTCCAAATACTGTGACCCGGACGAAAGTCTAGTTAAAAAGCGGAATGCATTATCCTGCAGCACATACACCCCTTGATGATTCGTCCGCAAGTTATCGATCTGTTTGCGATAGATGGAACTCCAAAAATCTGTGCAAATGAATTTCATCGTATCTAATTCGTCCTTAAACCGTGGCCATTCTCTGGTCAATCGTTCAATAATTCTGTAACCTGTAGTGAATCCGATGTATTCCAGTGCAGATAAATCATTCTCCTAAAATACAAACGTTTAGTTACACGCAGTTTGGCCTACGATGGTAGAACTATTTCTCTTATTTACCTTACTGTTCTCTTTTGTTAGAGTATAATTTACAATTTCGGAATGCAAAAACTCGAAAACCGCTTCTTCCGCCATCGATAGAGTTCCGTAGTGAAGCAGTTTTTTAGACAAAAAAATAGTTTTTGTTGTTCTGTCATTCACAAGATGAATACAGTATACAGATATACTATACTATATTAATCTTGATAGGAAAAAACAACCAAAACAGATCATCGTATTTTGCAATAACGCGGTTTAACTTGAACATTTCTACATTTCTGGAAGCACGTCGCATTGGTTGAGCTGTTATAACATATGTATCGCTGCAAATCGATTTTATTTTGATGTTGAAATAAATGAATCCTATTATTAACACAATCTTGTTCCTCCATCAATTTTATAGTAAAACCTGAAAAAGAGAGGCGAAGGAGTTCAGATCATATAGAAACTCAGATAGAAACCTAGTGGATGATCCCGTTGATTAGTTTATCTGAATCAGCGCCATCTGAATACAAGTCCGAAAGCTCTGTTGCACACTGAATATTTGCATATCTCTAACCGTTGAAAAAATAAAATTCTACTTACAGCGAGAATGTTGCTTCCACAACACATTTATTATTCAATCGCTCGTTTTCAGCTACAACATCGGCTTTTCTGGTTGGTTGATAAATTGAATCAATTGAATAGGTATTTATATATTATGCGTTACATGCATAGGACAAAACTACTGCGTTCAAGGATCTCGCTTCGTCTTGAATAAAATCTAACAATATTCCCTCTTAGCTGGGTGATCGAATGTAATACGTTCGGTAGACATCGATATCGCAAAAGCTTAGGATTCACTAAATCGTGAAAAAGAGCAATGAATCCCTTAAATTAAATCTGTACTTAGAGATTTTTCCATGTGCTCACTTCAAAAAGCATTTTTTCCCGTGCCAATATATATGATATATATATATATATCATACTGAATGGCCCTTATTTATTCCGTCCCGCGGGCACATGTTTTCGGTTAGTCTTTGTACTGATTTCTTTTTTTTTTCGTGATTTATCTCACCGTGGCGTGATAATTAACTTTTCTTATGAGAAGGAATTTGCAAGGTAAACCGAAAAGAACGACAAACGAGAAACATCTACAACCGGCGATGCACTACATATATCATCCATTCATGGAAACAGGGATACTGTATGGCGAGACTTGCAGATCTCATACTACGATTCCGCTACAGTTGTTGTGTTACCCATTCAATAGAGGGTAGACAAAAATAGTGGAAATGGGAGATTAATTGAAAGGCGATCGTTCTCGGATCGATGTTAGTTGAGAAGGCAGGCGGAAGATGCTATTATACGCTATAGTGGAGATTTAGTTAGAAGAACAGCTTTTCTGTCTGCTTGTTTGTCGGAATCTACACATTCAGATCTATCGTCTATGCTGTATTCTTGCTAGGTTTTAGTTTCTACGATACCGCCGTCTTGAGGAAACATTCTGTGAAGATGCTTGCTGATTCTGGCCGGCGTAAATGTTGTTCAGAAAATCATCCAAATTCGGTTCGCTGAAAAGTAAAAACGATTTAAAATCACAGATCAGACAATTGACCACACAAACTCAACCACAAATCCTAACTCACTTAGCCGCTGGTTCCTTCCGCGAGCGTCCAATTTGCTCTTTTTCTTGTTGCTGGCCCTGCTGCTGATGATGCTGCTGTTGTTGCTGCTGCTGTTGCTGCTGTTGCTGAGAGTTGCTACCGAGGACGATGCGATATTGTACGATATGAGAGTTCGGCTGCAAGTGTGACAGGGCTCCCTTTTGGCAGTTGGCCCATTCCGTTATGTCGTATACGTTGCCCTCCATCATTGCAAGATATTTCCAACGGAATCCGAGGAAAGTCGTTTCAGCCCATATATCTCCCTAAAATGCAATTTGCCAAATTGTTAATACACTGGGTCAATGAGAACTCTTACATAAGAAATACATTCGACTACATACAAATTATGTACCCTTTGATACCAAAGAAAAACATAATACTTACCTCCCTAGCGGGATGGCGGATTTTGCATGAGCTACATTCTCTGGCCGCGTAATGCGCCCGGCCAGTCGGTTTACGCGGATGACGAAGGCAACAGCTGCTACATCTGAAGCAAGAATGAAGAATAATTGAACAAAGAATCCAGAAGCAAGAAACGTTTTGCTGCAACCTACCGAATGGTGTTCGCGGCTTCCGATATTTTCGTGTGCAATTGCGTTAACAAATCATTAATCTCCGACCACGCCTTCTCCGCGTTCAGCGCTTCCGCCAGACTCTGATCGTACTCGTTGCGGCTTTCCGGTTCCCCGATGAGCTCGAACGACCGCTGGAGCACCTTGAACGCTTCCTCAGCGCCCGGCTGCTTGTTCTTGTCCGGGTGCACCAGCACGGCAATCTTTTTGTAGTGCTTCCGTATCTGCTCCTGCGAGCAGTCCGGACTGACCCCGAGAATACTGTACGCGTCCTTACCCTTACAGTTCAACAGCGAAGACATCGCTTCATCCGCGGTCGACGGCAGCCGCCCGTCCTTGTAGTGGTTTCCGCCGGTCTTTCCTTCGTTCGATTCCACCACCGGTTTCTGTCGACGACACCTGCGCCAAAACGCCCACCGTGAGTCCTTTTCGAAGCGGTTATCGAACGATTGCCAAGCGCTTCGGAACCACGCACGCGGGCGTCCTGAGTTTTTGCGGAAATCTTGTCGAAGGGTGCGCACATGCTGCCAACAATACTGATACCCGGAAAGGACGTAGTCCCAGGCTAGTCGTATGCTGAGATAAACCACGTCGCTAACCAGCGACCACAGCCAGTGAAGAGCGAGCACCGTGTACTCGAGCCACTTCAGCAGAAGCTTTTCCAGGAACGCGTACTTTTGATTCTTGCGCGATCGGCCCGATTTTTTCCCGCCGCTCGAGGCGGTCCCGAGCGGTCTGTCCTGCTGCTGTTTACCGAAGCTGCGAGGCCCTCCGACGCTGCGGCCAGACGTGCCTCCTTTACGGTACCCTGACGTACGGGGTGGGTTTATTTTTTCGATATGTGTATCATTCGCGCCGTTCGAGTTTTTCTTCACGTTGTACACGAATTGGTTCACTTGCTGCTGTTGACCGTTCATAGTACCTCGGTTGCTTTGTTGACACCCAGCCTCCGATTCCACACTATCATGATCGTATTCTTCTGAATAGTCTTCGTCAAAATCATCAACGCGTTCCTCCTCTGTTTCATCGTTAAGTGGCACAACGTCATCTCCGTTTTGCAGCTCATTAACGTCCGTCTCGTCACTCCTGCGTGAGCGTCTCGGTTTCCCATAGGCGCTTCCATCTGGTCCATCAATCGTATAGGGCCGCGTGCCCTTTTCCTTTTTACTGGCAAACTTATCATTCTTTCTACCCTTTTCTGGTCCTTGCTTCATACCAGTGGAATCAACCTTCCCGTTTGGGTCGATTAATGTAGCTGAAGTGGCCCCAGTACCACCATTGCTTCCGTTTACACGTTCTCCTTTCTTCGCGACGCCCTCATTGCCACGTTCCTTCTGATTCGCGACACCTCCGGTACCGGTCTTGCGATCTCCGCCTGTGGCATTACCCTTCTTCGATTCCTTTTTCCCGGAAGTTTTTGTGGCCGTGGTACCACTTCCATTCACACCGCTGACAGACGAGGACTTTGTGCCATTCCCCAATGTGCCAGAGGTAGCATTCGTCACATCCCCGTTTACGCTCATTGAAGTTGCGCTACCGGTTCCAGCGAGAATACTCACCGAAGCACCTACTCCAGCGGAAACGTTCTTACTCAGAACATCGGAGTAGGACATACGCATTGGTTTAACTTCCGCCACAATGCGCTGCTTCTTGTTAACGTTCTGATCAAGTTTTGCTGAATTATCGTCATTTTGTTGGTTATAAACCGCGGCTACCGATGTAGTTGCGGCCGCATTTGTGCGGGTCGCGCATACATTTGGAGAGCTCGGCTGCGTCGATGAGGAGGGGGTTGGTGTCGTACCGGCAATGGTCGGGGGAACGGGGTTCACGACAGGTTTCTGTAGGTGTCCTTTGTTCGGGGAAGCAGAGAGGTTGCTTTCCGTTTGAGGATTGGCTTTCTGATTCTGTGGTGGCGTTGCTGTTGGTTCGTTAATGAGTAAAGGCCCATTGCCATACGTGCCAGAGATTGTTGGGGCCCAATTGCCCACCAGTTGGTTGATCAGTTCACTTGTGTTATTATTTCCATTTTCCACGGCATGCGTACAGGCAGATTGAGCCGCTGGAACTGAGATGACAGAATGAGCTGCGGCAAAAGACTGGGTAGGCGTTACCGGTGCAAATGATGCAGACAGACCCGGAGGAGGTGCTTGCTGCGATGTTTGCTGTTGCTGCTGCTCTAGAGTCGGCGCCGGTGGCTGCGGCTGGTGCTGCTGCTGTTGTGGGTTGTGAAGTGTAAATCCAAAACCTGGAGCTGCCAGCATGAAGCTACTATTGTTCGAAAATAGTTCATATCCTTGCTTGCTAGGCCCGGGAAGATTTTGATTCGCATCCTCCTCAGGGCACAACATCATTCCGGCGGCACCGGGCTGATGGGGCGAGTTATAGACAACCTTTATCAGCTGGCCGTACGGATCGGTATATTCATCTGCAGGCTGATGTTGCACTCCGGGATGGGGATATCCATTGGCGTTGGCAGTGAAATTATCCATCATGCCGGCAGAATTTGGATAAAATCCGGCAACTGGCGACGGCACCACTGGCGCAGTCGGAACTGCGTACGAGTGCGGATGCGGCTGCATATGCTGTGCTAGCATTTGTGGCACCGGTTGTGGTAGCGACTGAAGCAGTTGTTGGTGCTGTGTGTAATGATGCGGTGGCTGCTGCTGGTTCGCAGGCCAGAAATTATCATTGCCACCACTCGTATTATTAGACATTTTGCGTTGTTTTCTATGTTGTGCTCACTAGTTAAAATGATCGTTTTCTACTTCTCACAAACCTCATGTACACAAATAGTGGAAGCACTAGAGCGGGGTATTATCGCAGTTTCGTTTAGTACTGCCATCGACAGCGAAGAAGTTGATGTGGAACTTCCACTGCACACATGGAGTGAAGAAACCTAAATTCACCGAACATACGCTACTTGATGCACGCCAAACGGTGCCGGATACTTTCAGGAAACATTGGATAACTACGTTTTGCGATCTGTAACGATGGTAATATGCTCCAGTAGGTGCCGAAACACACCTAAGGCGAAAGCAAAAATGCTCAAGCGAAGTTCTTTTATGCTACACGAAGTAGGCGAAGGTGAAGAATATTCTTTTACGCAGGCACTGTCAAACTGGCAAGCGAGGTTAGCGGAATAGTTGAGGCACTTTGACAGCTAAGCATACTTCAGCATATCGAATCTAGTGTTAAAAATTGAGAAAGTGCCACAAGCTTATTTTCTTTTCGCTCAGCAAAGACAGCCCGAAACAAAAGTAAAACTCTCAACTTCGCGTTAAAAAAAAGTAATAGCCCGGGCCAAAGCGCGGTTTGACGGGAAAAAAAAATCATTGCTAAAAATGGACAAACCGTTCGCAGTTTGTTCGTGAAACGCGTAACAAAGACCGTGTTGCAGATTGCAAGTAGAGTCCGAGCCTTCTGATAGAGTGCCACTGATAAAGAGCTCTTATCAGACCAGAAGTGTACCCATCTATTCAATATTTTGGAATACGCATCGTAAAGGAAATTAGAAATTGGCAATCGCAACCAAATCTAGTCATTGATAGTACGACACGGCCATATGGAACGCTTCCGAAAATTGTAAAGTAATTCGCGTAGTTTTAGCCAGTTTTTTATTGACACGTTGTTCTTAATTCTATGCATATCGAAAGCAGATTTCTCGCGAAAGTCTCGTTCCAAACAAGAATCGGTTCTTGTTTCATCGTATAACAACCGGCTCAAAATGGTGTCGACCATTGCCCTCACCGGTGATCGTTCGCGGTCATTGACTGCAATGCTATTGTTGGCAACAGCTATATTGCTAGTGCAGTGGGTCAGTACCACCGAAGCACTGTTCAGCGGTGAGGAAGATGGACAACTTCTTTTCGCTCATGTTGTAAGTTTACACAAATTAAATAGTATACTTTATTTATTCTTGCACGGTCGTGCTAACTGTCGTGATGGTAATGGTAATAATTCCACCCTCTCCACAGCTATTCCGGCACGGCGATCGTACACCGATCGATTTTTACCCCAATGATCCTTGGAAAGATCCTAGCTTTTGGACTGCGGGGTGGGGTCAACTAACTAATGTAAGATATTTTGATTAGAATTAGATGTCAATCTATTATAAAAGCGCCATTCAACGAAATCACATTTTTTTAAACGTAGGCTGGAAAAATGCGCCATTTGTTGCTCGGAAAATGGCTGCGGCAACGGTATTCGAGGCTGCTGAAGGAAACCTATAGCAACGATGACATTTACGTTCGTTCTACAGACGTCGATCGTACACTGATGAGTGCCGAGGCGAACCTCGCTGGATTGTATCCACCCACAGGAGCGGATGTTTGGGATTCCGGAATTAACTGGCAACCGATACCCGTGCACACCATTACGGAAGAGCTGGATAGCGTTCTAGCAACGAAAAAACGTTGTCCGGCATTCGATCATGCGTTAAAGGTGTACCGAAAATCGGAACCTTACCACTCGTACAACAGTTCACTGGAGTCAACTTATAGGTACCTGACAGAAAACACCGGTAGGCGATACGATTCAATCTCCGGTGCCCAGAACCTATACAGTTGCCTGCTAATAGAGGAACTAAACAATTTCACCCTACCCGCCTGGACTAAGTCGGTCTACCCCGAACCATTGCGAACGATTTCTGCAATAGGGTTTGCGGTGAAGACGAACACCACCCATCTCGCTCGGCTAAAGATGGGTCCACTAGTGAAAGAGATGCTACAGCGCTTCCGTTCGAAGGCAAAAGGAACCCTCAAACCGAACCGGTCGGTGTGGGTGTACAGTGCGCACGACGTAACGGTTGGAAGTTTGCTGAATGCGCTACGAGTTTTCGAACTGCATAATCCACCGTTTGCTGCTTGTATACTGCTTGAACTGCGCCAACCTACCAACGGAGCAGGGCAACCATACGTACAGATTTTCTACAAGAATACCACAACCGAACTGTATAGCATGCCTATTCCAGGCTGTGGGAAACGTTGTCCGTTGGATAAAATGTTTGAAATTTACGAAGATATTTTGCCGGTAGACTGGGAAAGCGAGTGCCAGTTGTCGATGCTCTCCATGAGTTACGTAGAGGCGAATCTGAACTCCACTACCAGTCTGATCGGAATAGTTCTGCTAGCTTCCGCGTCTATGCTTGTCTTTTTGACCATGGTGGCAATTGTAAAACGGCGTAATAGTCATAGCACCGAACGATGGTACCTGCGGATCGATGGTTGATGAAGGTCGCAAGACTGAAATTTGTTTTTGAAACATCAAAGACAAACTACGTTTTAGGCCACGTTAGATGTTTTTATAAGGCTGATTTATGAGTGTTCCTCGTTTGAGATTGTTGTTCAGGGAATATAAATGTATTAATTGTTAAGAATAGATGAATGTATAACTATTGACGAATAAACGTAATATATTGACTAAATGGAAATGCTCTGTTGATGAACATCATCGTAGTGCTTTATTTCATAGCAAAAAATACTAATTCTAGCTGTTCTAGATGGTGGAAAGGTGTAAAACATGTGAGTAAAAAAAGAGATTTTACAGCCCTAGAACTCGAGATCTTCCAGTTTGACTTCTTTTTTAATTGGCGTCTTTCTTATACCGTGTTTGCCCCGTGCCGGACAAATTGATGCATTCAAACAATCATTACAACGAGGAAAGGTGGACGTGCATATTGTTTGACCGAATCCCACCAGCATTTGATTTACTTCTTCCCACATTTCAAACGGTAACCACTTCTCTAGTGCTTGGCGTGTGTCTTCCGGCGTTTTCGTTTCCTTTGGAACCCACTGCAGCCAGTTCGAAATACGGTGAACGTGAGTATCGACGCCGATCCCGGTGACAATATTCCAAGCGGAGCGCATGCACAAATGAGCCATCTTCTTTCCAACACCCGGTAGCTTCAGCAATCCCTCGACGCTGTTCGGGATATCTCCGTCGTACTGGTCAATTGAAATTTGAGACACCTGTTTGATGAATTTAGTTTTATTCTGAAAAAGCAATATGAAAACCAAAAATTAGGAAGTTTTACCACCAGGGGGCCAATTTACAGCATGTCATACTGACGATGACAGTTGTCTCTCGTAAACAAAACAAAATATAGCTGCTGCGTTTCACAAGGTTTTACAGCCAACAAAATCGAAAATTCCAAAAATGAAGCTGATGGTAAAAATTTTAAAGGGAGAGGAATACATAGTGGATGTAAGTAGACACCCGTTATAATATATTGCGATAAGAGACACGTTTTCACTCGTTCCTGCAGACCACCGAAGATTGTACAATACAGCAAGTAAAGGAGGAAATCGAAAAGAAAAGCTCCATTCCAGTAGAGCATCAAAAGCTATTACTCGTCGGCAAGGCATTAGCGGACGAGAAAACCGTCGCTTCTTACGGCAATATTGCAGACGGAACGAAACTGACTCTAGTCGTCAAGAAACCGGATCCTCTGCGGGATGTCATATACCGGCACTTCAAACGCTACCTTCAAGAAGAGCAATCACAGCACCTAACCACTAAATTCATGGATGATTTTGAGCAAAAACTATACCAACTCAGTTTAGATGACCTCGAGAAGATTGCCACAGAAATGCTTGCGAAAAAGGGTCAAAATGTATAGCTGTCGTAGTATTCAAAGTAAAGCTAAATTATGCAAGACAAGATTCCTTACTTCAAATTAAAATTTTTCAGTTGTTCTTTTACCGCAATAAAGATTTAATAGTAAAAAACGTGTTGCATAAAAGCCTACCTTGTAAAAGCTGACCGGATAAATCAATTTCTCCAACACAGTAGCATCGGTCTCTACGATTGATTCAGGTGTGAGGCCATGTTTCTTCAGACGTAACATACACTCGTGATTGACTTGATCTTTTGTTTGGCTGGAGAGCATCAGTGATACGAGGCAATGATAACGTTTCTCACGACCAGAAAGGGCATTTTCCACATCTAAGGCAAATTGATCGCAACCCATCGTATCAACTGGTGCAAGATTTGCTCGGCGCATTGCTCGAATGTTTTCCATCGTCTGAATCCAATTTTTTGGCTCCCACTTGATTTCCTTGCCATCATCATCGTCATCAGGTGTTTCTTTCGTTAGCTCCCGTTTAATTGGCAAACGAATTTCGATAGTGTCCTGCTTAGCAGTTTTTAAATTCAACAGCTCCAAGTCGTCGGTAGCTTCCACTTTAATTTCAACCTTTGTTTTCGGCGAACCTGGAAATCGTTATGTTTTGAGCGCTTAATGTTGTGCGAGTTAGTAATTACCTTTGATAAGATTCTTACCACCTTCGCCATCAACGTATTTCTTCGATTCGTGTGACTCTTGCTTAAGCTTCTTTTTAAGCAGCAAACTAGACACGCCGGATTCCTGCTTTGTAGGCGTTTTTGGTATAATCAAGGGAAACGGTTTGGTAATTGTATCTTGATATTCACCAGCCGTACTCAATACGCCATCAGAACGAATGTTTCTTTTGCGAATTTGGCTGGCCGCTTTGGACTTTATATTTGCAAGAATTTTGCTATCATTCGCTGTGTTTGGCTTGGTAGTGCGAGATACGATTGGATCAGGTTTCTTTGATACAGTAGACATACTAGACTGTGTTACTTTTTGCAGAAGAGTCAGCCCATGCTGTTTTGTGAAATTGCGCGTTTTCTTCGGAGAAAAGTAGGGTGATTTGGTTTCCTGGAAATATAGTTTACAATAACGACCGCGTTTGTGCAGTAAAAGGATCAAGATTTACCATCCTTCTAGTTATAGATCGAATGAAGCTGATCCAGAGATTTGTCATAAAAATTACACGTTCTGCAGTGGGAATTATAGCCACCGCTTTTGGACGATTTCCGCGTGATTCAATGCAAAACAATAAACACGTAAACCCGCAACGCTTTCTTTCACGCTGCAGCGGTAGTGGTAAACGTCAAACCAAGTGCCATAGAATATACTCTACGCACCTTGGTTAGATAGTGACCGAGTGTCAAAGTGATAGATCAACGAAGCTGTCATTGATCAAAAAAGTAAAATCCATTCGCCCCGCCGACGCCATTGGTACGTTGGCGCAACACTGGAGATAGAAGACAAAATATTTTTGTTTTTTCCCATAATCCTGGTTCTGTTTCGTTATCATTTTGTTTAAGTTTACCATCGTAAGCCTTAGCTTAGCAGTAGCAGTAAGCCAGAGACGTAGCAAAAAACGTATGAGATGATTCCGGTAAGTGTTTTGTTTGTGTTGTATGCACGGCGGTGTGGTGTATCATTTCCGGTGCCGTACGCGGACCTACGGCTCAGGAGCTGAGAAAAGCGTTGAAATAATATTCTAACCACACTCTTTCCACGAAATTCGCGTTCGGCGCGTTCTTCTTCAACTCGCCTGCCCTCCGGATGCCGACCGCGGTGGCTGTACGGACGCGCAGAGAACTAAAGTGTTTGTGGGCAGCCTACCACCAGCGACCAAGCCGGAGGAGGTACGCCGGTTGTTCGAAAACTATGGCGTTGTGACCGAGTGCGACGTAATGAACCGGTGTGCATTCGTGCACATGCAGAACCAGGACATGGCGGAGAGTGCCATCCAGGCACTGCACAATACCACCTTCAAAGGTGTTACGATCGTGGTGGAGCGCGGTCGCGTCCGCGAGAGACCACCGGGAGGAGTCGGGGTCGGCGGAATGGACAGCTCGCGCGGGCGCCCAGGAGCCGGTCCGATGCGTGGTTCACGTGGTGGTATCCGAAGCCAGCCGTATGGCGCTGCTGGTGGGTACGGGGCAGGACGCACACCGGGAGGGTATGGGGCGCGTGCAAGCTACGGCACAGGAAACCGGTACGATGGCGGTTACAGGTAAGCATGATCGTAAAATTAGTCATGTAGCTGTCACAGTCGATGCTAATTTTTGGTCAACATTCTAATACCCGTGTTGTAGAAATGATGCGGGGTACAGTTCCTCGAGCAGTGCGTATGGATACGGGTACAGCAGCAACGGAGGTGGCTACGGCAGTACGCGCCATGCCAGCAGCGAGGATCGTCGCGGTTTCACTCTGCCATCCTATCCGGCCGACCCGAGCCGAGGCACGTACGGAAGCAGTTACGATGGTTATTCCAGCTACGATGGCTACAATAGCTACGGATACGATACCACCCAAGGATCATCCAGCTACCAGCGGTGGCCCTCATCATCTGGAAACTCAGCAGAGAGCTAGTAAGTAGTGCTCTCCATTCCCGCTACCCAATCCGCGCCTTTAAACCACCGGACGCCAATCTAATAACATAGAATGTTTCCTACAATCGTAGTCTTTTCTATACCCTGAATGATTGTTACAGCCTGTTGAAGGCGTTTCAGCGTACACGGTTATCTACCCTTTCTTCTATACTACAAGGCGTACACTTTACTGTTTTAACAACATTGTAGCTCTAGAAGGACTGTATCATTTTTTGCTTATTTTTCTCTTTCTTCTGTTCCAGTTCATACAGTAGTGGGTACTCGCAAGGGCCGGCGGATGGAACTGTTGTTGGACAAACTACAGATTACAGTCAGGCCTACCCGTCATTGAGCGGTGGTAGCTCATCGGGATATCGGTAAGGGAATAGGAAAACTTGAACTGGTACCACCTATTCCGTACTACTTATAACCATAATTGTTTGTCGTTCCACTTTCTCTCCTGCAGTGCATCGGCAACCGCTTCTGCCCCGCAATCCTATCGCAGCTCCGTTTCCGGGTACGGACCTTCTTCCTCCGGCAGAAGGTTTTGAGAAGCTGCAAATAGAACGCTAAGCTCAAGGGGTCCCGGAGAAGATGTAAAACAATTTGGCAGCGTTCAGTTTTGTCCCACTAACTCATGTTTGCCGCAGTTGTTCACAAGGTTCCGGATATAATATCGCCTCTATCATGGCCATGCTGACCATATAACTCCAATCTTCTCAGTCACAGCAACATTGCGTTCATCGTCGTCATCAAATTCATTGTCATTAACGGCAAACTATTTTAGTAAGACAACATTTTCGACAAAAAGCAGCATTAAAACTGCTACAGAGTAAGAGAAACGGCGTGGAAGAAAACGAACGAAACAGATATTTAGATTACTTTACATTTCATCAATGCATAAGATGGTACAGTGAACAATCGTTCGTTTTTTTTTGATTATTTACAGTCAGTAATTTTTTTGTGTTAATGCTTCCTAACTATGTACCCGGTATTGACATTTTCGTTTATTCGAAATACGCCACACGTGGGCGTAAACAAAGTATCAATAGTTTGTGCGATGTGAATTTGAAACATTTTGTTTACGAGGCTCATTTGCTGCACGAAACAGGAGTTCATAATTCATTGGATGCAGTGGAAGAGGTGCAGGAGTCGAGTACAGTTGAAAACGTATTTAGAAACAGCAAGAAGAAACGTAGCCGAAATCACTTTCTGTAGTAGAGCAAAAACAAGAAAAAGGTATAGGGAGGGAGATATAATGAGAAAGTGTCAGAGAGAACGCGTGCACACCCGGCGTAAGCGGACAGTAGATGCTAAACTTCAGTAGTTCAAGCCAAACGTCGGCGACATAGATTATCATCCCACACCTGGACAAACCAGTTCAGAAATGACCCCGGAAGAAAAAAAAAAATGAAATCGCGGTCAGGAACTTCTTGCGTAGTTTCTTCAGCTAAGAACTTTCTGAAGATCATTCTCTATTATATTTATATACACTTATATACATAAAGAAGGTCCTACAAACAAATCTTTCTTATATTTACGAAATCAGAATGCAGAACGGCGCTCAAGCTGGAAAAATGAACATCCGCACGGTGGTAACGATCGAGCTGTAAAATACACACCCATACACACACACACACACACACACAAACACACACACAAACACACGCTCACATAAACAAACAATCTTTTTTTTTTTTGATATAGTATAATAAAATCGAAAATCCATCAACTGATCACTCACTGTTCCATCTGACAAAAGAGACATGTGCGTGTTGTTTCAACCGTTCCCTTCTTGGAGTAATAGTTTGTCCGTTCGGATCCCTTGCGCCACTGGAGAAAAGTAAACCGACCCGCTTGCCGGCTGATCATATCAGGCCTTCTGCCTACGGGCGGAACATTCAAATGCCATGCGGCACGGGAAATTGGTTGCCAAATGAATGAATAATGGATTAAAATTAATATCTTACCTCTTATCATCCGTAATGCCGTGTCCGCTTATTTCTTGTGTGTTGGATGCCGCGTTGGGAATGTGGTGTTCTGAGAAAGAAAACGAAAATGGGAAGGGGAACGTCAGAAACCCGTTGTCCGTTGCGAGCCCCAAAAACTGGGCCAAACACCGGCGACAGTGGAACAGGTTCCCGTGCCGGTTCAACGAGACTACGCGTCGCTTCCGTACTGGGCTACCCTTTGCCCACAGAATGTGCGTTCGGTCGGTCGCTCGTCGTGCCCTACATTAGTCGGCCTTTTCAATGCACCCGAAAACACAAAACCAGTTCTATCGCCATTCCGCCAAAACGGGGACGCGCGTCCGAAACCGGCACAGCGGTAGCAACGAGGTACCGGCCACACGGCACGCTCGGCATCAGCTGATAACGGACGCTTCGGGTTCGAAGGGACAGCGTTCGGCGCAATAATGCATCAATCATCCCTTCCCGGGGCGCGTGTGTGTTGGATGCTGCAGTTCCGTGGAGCGACGCCACTATAACCGGGGAGACGGATCGACAGAGCGAGAAATTCGGCGAGAGCGTGAGAGCGAGAGCGCTCGTTGCCGCCGTTCGTGGAGTTAGTTGTTGGCCGGGGCGCGATCCTCGCGTGCTCGCGTGCTCGTTGATACCAACAGTACCGCGCACCGACATATTATGCAATGGCGAAGTCGGCCAACGTCGGCGGAGCCTCTGCTGCAATATGAGCCAGCGCGACGCGCTTTCGGTTTCAGTCGAGCTGCAGCATCAGCCGCATCCGGACGGCTGTTGGTTGGTTGACTACTTCGCTGTTTGAACGCGCCTACGCTACATTCGGTGCGTTGCTCGGTTGCAGGAACACTCTGTCTGGCAAAGGTTAGCATCGAACACCAACGCGAGTTGGTTTGACCAGTGGAATCGGAAGGCGGATCGCACCGAGTGCCATTCTGATTCCAATGGAATGTTTTCCATTTGACGCGCCACGAATGTGTGTGTGTGTGTGTGTGTGTGTGAAAAATAGAAGAAAACTAGGAGAAAGAACAGTTTCGTGGCGGCTCGCGTCGCATTTTTGTTAATTTTACGCTCGGCCCGGTTAAGTAATTCCCAGCGACGGACGAAAGTGAAGTGGGTGCCGGTGTGTGTGCGTGCGTGCGTGCGTGCGAGCTCGAAATGTGTGATTCCCGTACCGTCCGTCTCGCACCTCGCCACACGCCGTGCAGCAATGCATATATGTCGGCGTCGGCAGTCGAGAGATCCTTTACCAATCGGATATTGGTCATGCCCTACTGGGTTACGTTATCGGTTCGGCTATACTCTATCGCGCGTGCGGGTGTGCGTGCTTCGGAAATCGGCCCCAACGGGGAATGGCGTCAGCCGCTTCGCAATGTACCGCATTCACGAGCCACCAACCGCGCGCTGCCCCACCCCCGGCTGGCTCTCCGGTACGGTAGGTCGCGTCGTAGGAAAGCGCGAGCGAAGGTTGTGCGATCGGGAACGGGTGCGCACTCGCTCGTGCCGGGTGTCAAGATCGCGCAGCGCATCTCCGGCGACGACAAGAGACCAGGACAGACCTAAGAAACCTAAGTCCATCGAAGCTAACCGTAGCGAAATCGCGGATGTCTTCAAGGCTCTCGTTTTCCCAAGGCTGCCTGCACCGGGGGCAGAGGTTTCCGTGGGACTCCGCCGTCGTTGCATCGCCGACCGGTTGCAAGGAATTCAAATTCAACCTTTGCACTTCCAACACGAGGCATACCGTGCCGATCCGCATCGGGAAGAAGTTTACACAGTCTATCTACATTTTGTTCACAGTGATCGTGCGTTCGCGAATTTAAACAAGACGCTCCCTTTGCAGTGAGACAGTGTTGGGAATTTTGGGAACCCGGATTCGCGTGTCACCCGTGAAGAAAGTGTGTGCGTGTGTTTTTTTTCTCCCCCAGATCGGAACGCGGCCGCACCAGCACCAGCAACATGTTGGCCATTCGCGTGCTAATCCTGTCACTGGTTGCCATCGGCGTGCACTCCAGCTATGCCCTCCCACCGTCCACGTTCGGGGAAGCTTTGGCCAGTGCCGGACAACTATCGAACAAGCTGAAGGTACGTAGTAAGCCAGCCAGTCGGCCCTCGTCGATGCTGTCGTTGTTGGCGGGTTCGTTGCTTGTCGGTGCGTTGCTGTTATTCGTTTAGCATTTGGGAAAACGAACCTAAATGGGAATTTTTAATGAACGGCTTCCAAATATTTGGTGCCGCTTCCCAATATTAAACGATTAGGGCGTTTTAAAAGAACATTAGTTTGTCAGTTCACACTCCTGCAACTATTTATAATATTGGTAGACACTTTTTGTTATTCGTACATATTTCTGTCGGTGAGGTTACTGGGAAACCTTTATTTAGGTAGGTTTTCTGACCAGTGTCGGAGAAATCAAGCAGACAAGTTTTCAATGACTTGATAAACAATGGAAAGGAATCTAAATCATCAAATAATTAACATAAACATGAATTATAAATTTGGGTTGGATAAGAAAAAAAACAAAAGTGTTTGCTGGAATTCGCTTCTACTATCAGAACCACAACTTCCCGAGCACCCTCAACTATGTGGATGGTGCCCACAGGTTGTCGCTAAAGCTACATTCAGCTTTCAACGATACTTATGAAGCTGGGGAAAAAAGAGAGCCACTCGAGCAGCAATAAAACAACAGAGTTCCATTCATAGGAATGGTAAAGTTCAACGAAAGTTAGCTGCGCGTAAAGGTGCGAAGGCTTTCACCGGTCGGCCTCGGATCACGAGCCCTAGAGTTTTTTGTTTGTTTTCGGGCTAGCTTTTCTAACGTTTGACGATTAGTTTAGAGCGTCTATATTCTCACGGTGCTGACAGAAATAATTAAGACTCCGTCGAACCGGGCTGTTAACGGTTCGGGGTGAAATAATGATGCCATTAGGCTAAAGCATAAAAAAGCATAAACGAGATAAAGGGTTTACAATGCAACATTCGACGCACCCTTACAGCCACCCAGGGGCAAACCAAAATGAGGGGACAATTGTGCTCGTCATGACCTTGTCCTTTGGAGTAATGGAGACCCCAATCTCACGGTGGAAGCGCAGCAGAAACACAATAAAAACGAAACAATCGTGATGTAGTAAAAAAAGCCTATTACTAAATGAACGACCATTTGGTAGCCTAAGCGAGACGTTCCTCGTTTAACCCGACAGTCGCTCCTCCCCAACTTCCATTTGCTGTAGGAAGGAATTTTCCTCCAACTAAGGAACGACCCAGCCAAGCGTCGATCGTGCGACATGAACACTAATGGAGGATGGGCACATTGGCGCCAAATCGAGCCGCTACACGAAAGGCACATTAGCGACGGTCCCGTTTACTTTCCGTCTTTCCCCGGCGCGGTGGCATCCATGGCTGTCTCCCTCGACGTTGCCGTCGCATCCCCTAGTTCCCCATAGATCAAAGCACTGGTGAGCTGTGCAAAGTGACACACGAAGTGGCACGCGCGAGCTCGACACTCCTTTCCGAAGGTGACCCCAACTCAACTGCCAAACAATTACCTCATCATCATCATACATCATCAGCAGTAGCACGTTCGGTTTTCTTTTTACTATGGAACAGTGCAAAGGCTCCTTCCGCGAGCAGCATAAGAGAAAGGGAACGACCGGGGACATATGATAGGCAATCGAAACAAGTGGGTGAAATTCTGTCATGTTTACTCGGCCGAGAGGTTTTCGAGAAAGGGAAACAACCCCAGTCAATGGCAAGGTTAGCGTGCCGGCGTTACCATTGATGGTTCCGGCCGGGGGTTGGTTGGAAAAGCATTGAGCATGAGCATTGACGGCTAATTATTGTGCTGCAATGTGAGCGCGTCGCAGGTACATCGAGTTTACATGCTGCTCGCCATATGCATTATGCACATAGAACACTCAAACGATTCGAGAAAGGTACTATGACTATTAGGTATATTAATTTTTATTTTTTAGTAAATCTTTTCGTCAGACGAAT
>JAOEFI010000003.1:17589166-17618275 GCA_034621735.1 Anopheles plumbeus
CTTGTTGGCCACCAGTGAGTGATGGTGTAGAATGTTTCAATTTAATCAAACCCTAAATGCGCAAGATAGAAATTGTAGTCGTAGTTTTCAACACTTTACACACGTAATATGAGTTTTGATGACGTTTCCGTATAGTTTTAATGGTCGAGTGAAACCGAAATAGGTCGTAGTCAAATATTAAGGTTAAGCTTCGTCATTGTTACTGTGGACTGAACTTTTTAAATAAATTTACAACAAGTAAAACAAATGAATGACTTTTTTCGATACGTTTTGCCGTGTGGTAAGTGTTATTGTAGCAGATCCTACTGCTTTAGATATGATTTTGTACATAAAGATGCTTGAGGCAAGTAGATGCATTGTGTTAAAATAAGCCGCAAATCCCTTTTTTCCTACTTTGTGTTTAAATTTAATATGGAACACGTGGTTCCAATGTTATTGTATCATCTAGCACATGGGAGCGTGATAGGCTGAAGCGAATGAACTAATAGCATGAACTCACGTGTAAATAACTGTCAGCAGTATACTGACGGGGTAGTTGTCAAACAACCCGAAGCAAGTTTAGAAGAGATGGCAGACGAACGTAATTTTCGTTCTACTTATTACGAAAAAGTAGGCTGCCGTGGTGTGGAAGAACGAAAATCGCTGGAAATCTTACTGAAAGAGAAACCCCTGAACCTGACCAAGTTGACACAGTTCTGCATACGTTTTACCGTGCCGAAGATTCACCGCACCGTGTTATGGAACTCTTTGCTCGGTAAACATCGAGCCCGTTGATAGTAGAACGGGTTGTTTTTCGTCAATGCATTATCCTTTTTCCCATTTCAGGAGTAACGCCAGTTTATGATAAATCTCGAGAGTATGTTATGGAACAACGGGTAGCAGTTTATAATGATTTGCTAAAAGCACTGAACACTATGCGCATAGTTGATGAGAATTCTCCAACCTCAAGGGTTCTCTATGCGATGTGGCTGTTGGAGAAGAAACAGTTGTACCTGGGCAGAGACATTACTGTAAGAACCGGTAGCAGTAGGTTAAGACTGATGAAGGAATACGTGACTTTATTAATGCCTTCTTATATCTCCCCATGTGCAGCAAGAAAGCCATTTTTGCAACATTACCAAAGTGTTGCTAGAAATATTCGACAACGACATAGAAACGTACTGGATGGCGAAAAGTCTGTACGATTACTCAGAGGAGGTGACTCTAGAGATGGGAAAACTATCCGACCTAACCTACACAATCCTTGAGAAGGAGGATAATGGATTGTACATACATTTGAAGTCCTGTGATATGTTAACCGCACTGCCATTGTCCGAGTGGTATAAATCATTTTTTGCCGGGGTACTTTCTGAGCCAGCGTTAATACGAATATGGGATAAGATTTGCGGAGGAGCGATAAAAATAGTCGTATTCGTTATGATCGAAATTTTGCGTATGTTGCGACGCCGAGTTTTGCGATGCGTTGATCAAAAGAGTCTCTTCGAGTGTATTGATAGCGTAAGTTGAACGTCGACATCCACATTGGACAGTGATTATAAATATGATCCTCCATCTTCCATAGATAAAAAACGAGCAAGAAACGGCCGACATGATAGTCAACGCAGCAATCGAATTGTGGCAGCAGAACAAAGGGCACGAGTATATTCCACATTCGAAAGTCAAATCGTTGTGTTAAACAATAAGTATCACAGAACACACTCTATAAGAGGTCTGCTTTGTTCTGCTCGCTATGTTAATGTTTTATTTTTAAGTTTATCTTGTTTTGTTTAAAGTATAGCCTGTACTTTTGTATAGGGGAAATGTAAAATACACACCGTTGTTCAAACTTTTTGACTATTCATTTGCTCGCGATGCATATGATCCATTTCGACCTGCTTGACGCGTGTGTAGAAGGCGGATCCGAGCAAGACAACGGCATTCGAAGTCCACCAGAGGAATGATTTGGATTCCTGATACCACGAGGTGGCAATCACCGTCTGTGCGCAAGCCTTGGCCGTACCAGAGATGTTGTGTGTCAGGGGCGATGTCACCTTAATCTGTAGCGTCGTTACAAACCCTATGGCAAATCCGCATACCCCACCAATCGTCATGACACCCCAGAACCATGGTTCTAGAAGATGTTTGTAATTTAAAACCTCTCGAATCTCGCCGTTAACGATCATTAGAGGGATGAACAGAACTGCCGAGTAGACGTTGTTGTAGTAGCTTAGCAGCCAAACCTCCTGGTTCACGTACGGTAGCGTGCGTTTAGTGTAGATTGAATAGAGAGAGAGACTTAGCGAGCCCAACACTCCGAAAATGGTACCAATAAGAGAAAATGAGTCGGTTAGGCTTTCTTGATCTACACCGATCCAAAAACCTGCGACGATCAGCAAGCAGCACAGGCTGGCTTTTTGGCTTGTTTTTTGTCCTAGCAGTATGTATGTCAGTATCACGTTGAATACTGTGGTCAACGAGCGGCCAACGTAGTAAAATGCAACTCCAACGTACTTCAGGCAAAGATTGTTCGTCGCTATCATGGCAGTGAAAAGGATTGACAGGGGGATCACTTTGCGGAAAGTATCTTTATCGAAGGGGTTGCCTTCGGGGAAGCTGATTACGTGTGGGAATCTCCTACCCAGGACACTCATGATGAAGCATATCGACGATGAGGTTAACACCTGGAACCACGTTACGAACAGCGGGGCATCGAGTTGGAGTCCGCTGAGCAGAGCTTTGTTCACGAAAACGGTTAAGATGGATATGACCCTAAAACGAGGTGTGGTAGTTTCAGTACTCATGCGAAACTCTGATACAATGTGAGCAATATTCTGCTAACGTTTTCAACATACCAGTAAGCAGCAACGACGACGGCTATCCGAACGTATTTCGCGAACAGATTTTCCTTTTCCAGAGGTTGATACATCATAGTGCGATAAGCTAACAGAGTTATCACTCAAAAGAAACTAGCATCCTACTGAACTGTGTCGATTGCCCTTATCAACGCTAAACCGGTGTTTTCTTATGATATGCTTGCTTCCGATGCAAATGTCTATGCTCTGTATCGGTTTGTTTACTGTAGGCCGCTGACAGATAATTGAAGTTTATGCCAGCCTTTCCATATGTTGGCGGCGTTCATTTCCACACCTTGAAGGATGGCTGTTGAATGAATGTAAACAACGAGAAAGAAAAGGAAGTTTTCTGGAAGATTTGTTTCGTTTTAGGTCCAAGAAAAGAAGGATGTCCATCCAACTGGGAAAACTGTGTTCCCGCATTGTAGAGCAGCATTTCGGAGAGGTAGTCCGTATAGTAGCGGACGATTTATTTGCTTCGATTGCGAAACCTTTGGGGCAAATCGTGCGCTCTACTGGCCTGACAAAATCTGAGGTTCGCCGAAATGTTTTACCATTCATTTCTGTAATAACAGTATTATTCGCCATTTCAGGTATGCAAGTCATTGGCTATTTTGTTAAAGTTTGGCTTGGCTGGATTTGAACCGAACAAAGCTCGAACAGGCTACGAGTATCGCTTGGACTACGACCGAGTAGTCATGATTCTGCGGTATCCACGGTACGTGCATTTAATACAGACCGAATTCGGTCACGAGTCTTCCGTGTTGATGGAAGAATTGCTACGATGCGGGTCTCAATCGGCGTCGTACATAATTGTAAAATCAATCGCAAATGTGGACGTAAAGGACGGTAACACGCTATCGATTCTTCGTGAAAAGTTCGAAATGCTCGCGCGCGATCATTACATCATTCGGGCACCGGGACCGGAAAGATGCGAGGGAAACAGTGAACTAATAGAGCTAAGTTACGATAAATCCAATCCATTCGCCATGCCAGAGCTTGATTTGCGCAATTTGACTGAACTTCACGAAGGAAAACCGGTCAAAGCATTAGACGAGGGCATCACATGGCAGGTGAATGTTGAAAGATTCCATATCGAGTTTAGTAACACTATCATGACTACTGCGATCGAACGTATGATAGATGTCAATGCCGGCGAATGCATGAAACACCTGCTGCTGCTGATGAACGAACGAACCAACTCGTGGGAAGCTGTGTCCAACCCGATCGCACTTGTCGACCTGCGACAGAGGTGTGAGAAAGTCTCGAAAAACAGTGAGATGTTGCGTTATCTGGATCAGTATATGTCCGTGATGGAATCCTACGAATAC
Source organism: Anopheles plumbeus (assembly GCA_034621735.1). NCBI lineage: Eukaryota > Metazoa > Arthropoda > Insecta > Diptera > Culicidae > Anopheles > Anopheles plumbeus. The sequence goes on from JAOEFI010000003.1 coordinate 17,593,329, forward strand.
TTGTCCAAACTCGATAGTAAGGGTGGTGGCCAGTTCACTGTTAACGTGAAGAAAATTTTCGAACAACTTTCCTGGACGTGCATCGAAAACATTATTGTGGAAAAGTATGGCGCGAAAGCAGCACGCATCTTCCGGGTGATCCGGATGAAACGATGTGTAGAGCAGGAGGATATACAGAAAGAAGCAATGGTACCGGCGAAGGAAGCAAAACAAATTACTTACAAGCTGCTGGAGGAAAATTTTCTGCAGATTCAAACGTTCCGCAAGCCGGGAGGAGGAAATGCCGGTGCACCTAAATCGTTCTTTTTGTTTTACGTCAACCAGACGCAGATAGTGGCAATGCTTTTGGGTATCTGCTACAAGGCACTGTACAATTCCATGACTCGCTCAACGCACGATAAGACCGTTAACAAACGACTGATCGAAAAAAGTCATCGTTTAGATAGTATCGTTGAAACGATGAAAGAACGTGGCGAATCGGAGGCATATATTAATGAAATTCTCGAAACCTTAACGCCGCCTGAGCAAGAGATTCTGAAAAAGGTAAAGCTTCGAGTGAAAAGTTTGTATAGCGCTGAAATTGGCATAGATGAAACCATTTTCATTCTGAAATTGTATCAACAGTATCAAAATAAATAACCAAACCAAACGCTTGAAATGCACATCAAAGTTTTCTTTTATTTGAACGTCTTTCGGAAGGAATACAATGACATTCTCGCATGGATTTACATGCAGCCAATTCCTTTTGGGGAGACAGCAAACGTGGAATGCTGCAACGTTGCGTTTCCTTTATCGGCGTGGTGTTGTGTGCTTTAAGCGCCAAATCTGTTCATCTGATGCTGTTCCCACTTTACCAGTGGACCGTGGTCGTTGCGGAACTGAACGCCACATCCGTCCGGAACAAGACGACCCTCTTCGTTGTGCTTCTGGTACACGTCGCGGTCGTACTTGGTGAAACCCCACTTCTTAGAGACGAAGATCTTCTGACGGCCTGGGAACTTGAACTTGGCACGACGCAGTGCCTCAATGACCTGAGCCTTGAAACGATCGCTCGAGCGCACAGACATGATCGGCTGGCCGATGTTGACCCGTGCTACCGTTCCCTGCGGCTTACCGAAGGCTCCACGCATTCCCGTTTGGAGCCTATCAGCTCCGGCACAGGACAACATCTTGTTGATGCGAATAACGTGGAACGGATGCAGCCGCATGCGAATGTGGAATTGGTCCTTACCACAGAACTTGACCAAGTACTTGTTGCAGCAAATACGGCCTGCTTCCAACGCTTCCGAGCTGAGCTGTTCATACTCATCCGACACAAGGTGCACGCACAGGGGAAAATCTTCCACCAACGCCTTCTTGCGCCCCAAATCGAAGATACGGATTTTCGGATCCGGCACACCACGACAGAAGCGTGACTTCGGATACGGTTTGTTTTTGCAGTAGCGATAACATCTTGCTGGACGACGACCCATCTTGAACTTACGGAACAACCGCGTGTTCACAGAAGAAAAGCTTCTGACGGAAAGAACCAGAAACGTTCAATAGTGTTGAGCCACCTATGGCGATGACACATGTACTGCAAGAAAAATGGACGTTTTGCATGTTGTCATCGGCACCCCTTCCTAAAATAGTATTGCAGATAACCTAAGGTTCATAAACACTTTCTACGAGCGATGTTTGTTTCGAACAATCACTCCCGAAGACGTCGTTTGTTTCTACGGACATCACAGTTAAACGATTTTCATTTTGCACGTGCAGAAAAGTAGTAAATCGTCGATCTGCTACCGTAAAGTTACTGCTCTAAAAGAACCAGCTTTCTCTATTAGGCTTGTGCTTGCCGGATAAGAATGACAGACCTATCGACAAGATGGATAGAGTCTCTTGACCTGTCACAACTCCAATACGTGTCGGTCGGTGGGTCGGTCTTTGATTATCCAGTAATGCACTAGTGTTTCCCGGTGTTTGATTCGGACCCATGGTCCTCGCACGGTTGCATCAAAATGCCCTGCTAACGGCGACTGACACCGATTGTACTAGAAAATAGCTACTAAATAGTTCTACGTGCTTGCCTAGCACCAATAGTAAGCGGAATTAAAGTTTTTTGGTTCGATTTTTTGCTTTCCAGCCGCGGTCACGCTACGTGCAAGTGTGTAGGTGAGCGTATGCGCTGATGTGCATTAGTTCAGCGTTTGTTCTACATTGCCGTGATCCGGCGAGGCGAAAATTAGCTACATTCTCGTGAAAACATCCAACGCACGCGAATAAAACGAATCCTCAACGATGGATCGGTCCACTAAAAGCACGCTCCGGAAGACAGCCGGCTACTCGAGTTTGATAACTTTCGCTGTTCTCCTGCTTGCCTGGTTGTGCGGCTTCTCCAGCCGGCTCTTTGCTGTGATCCGTTTCGAGAGCATCATCCATGAGTTCGATCCATGGTAAGTGGCGAATTATTGTTTATGGAAAGCTGTAAAACACCATTTACACCACCCTTCCCGGCTCAATGCTATATGCATGAGTGCTGAGACGCGAAGTCCCAACTCGCCAACAGATTACGTGTCGCTCCAGCTCCACATCGAGCTAACGCGATTGTTTTTGTTTCGTACGTGGCGGATCGCCACATGAACCACACATACCTTATCAAAATATTCTAAACACGCTGTCTTCTTCTGTTCTCTTCTCCTCTTTGGTTCAGGTTCAACTATCGTGCTACGGCACACATGGTGGAAAATGGATTCTACAAGTTCCTCAACTGGTTCGACGAGTCGGCCTGGTATCCGCTGGGACGTATCGTTGGCGGCACCGTGTATCCGGGGCTTATGATCACCTCCGGTGGTATCCACTGGCTGCTGCATACGCTCAACATCCCGGTGCACATTCGCGACATTTGCGTCTTTTTGGCACCGATCTTCAGCGGTCTCACAGCAATCTCGACGTATCTGCTCACCAAGGAACTCTGGTCGGCCGGGGCCGGCCTGTTTGCGGCCAGTTTCATCGCGATCGTCCCCGGCTATATCAGCCGATCGGTGGCCGGATCGTACGACAACGAAGGTATTGCGATCTTCGCCCTCCAGTTCACCTACTACCTTTGGGTAAAGTCAGTGAAAACGGGCAGCGTGTACTGGGCCGCCTGCACCGCCCTGTCATACTTCTATATGGTGTCGGCATGGGGTGGATACGTGTTCATTATCAATCTGATCCCACTACACGTGTTCGTACTGCTGGTTATGGGTCGCTATTCGCCCCGGCTGTTTACTTCTTACACGACGTTCTATATCCTCGGCCTGATCCTATCGATGCAGATTCCCTTCGTCGGGTTCCAGCCGATCCGCACGAGCGAACACATGGCCGCCTCGGGCGTGTTCCTGCTCTTATTCGCGGTGGCCGTTCTGAAACATCTGCAAACGATGCTTTCCAAACAGGAATTCAAACGTCTATTCCTGATCGGCGGTCTACTGGCGGCCGGTGCCGTCTTCGCCGGTGTCGTCCTCCTCACGATGTTGGGCGTGATCGCGCCATGGAGCGGTCGGTTCTACTCCCTCTGGGACACGGGCTACGCGAAGATTCACATTCCGATAATCGCGTCCGTCTCCGAGCATCAACCGACGACGTGGTTTTCGTTTTTCTTCGATCTACACATCCTTGTGTGCACTTTCCCCGTGGGGCTTTGGTACTGCATCAAGAAGATAAACGACGAGCGCGTGTTCGTGGTACTGTACGCGATCAGTGCGGTCTACTTCGCCGGGGTTATGGTACGCTTAATGCTGACGCTAACGCCGGTCGTCTGTATACTGGCTGGGGTGGCGTTTTCCGGACTATTGGAAGTCTTTCTGAAGGAGGAAAACGCAGCGGGAGGTGCGAAGGACAGCGGCGCGGACGATGAGCAAGAAGATGGCAGCGGGGAGAAGAAACAGATGTACGATATTCCGGGAAAGATGAAGCGTCGCCCGAATCACGATTTGTCGTCGCATGGTGCCCATGGTGAGAACACAGGACTCGGATCGAACGTGAAGAACATTGTGATCGTGGCCATACTAATGCTGTTGATGATGTTTGCGGTGCACTGCACGTGGGTCACGTCGAATGCATACAGCAGCCCCTCGATTGTCCTGGCTTTCTACAACAGCAACGATGGGTAAGGTTAACATTGATTTACGTTTCAAAAAGTCCATGGTGATCCTAACTTACCTTTGTCACCTTAAAAGTGCCATGATTAACGCATTTATTTTAACAAGAGTATTTGGCTTATTAAAAAAAAAATTAAAAAAACCTCCGATGCTAACGAAACATGAAACTTGTCTCTATGTCGACGTTCTTTCCAGTACCCGCAACATTCTTGACGACTTCCGCGAGGCTTACTACTGGCTGTGGCAAAATACGGCACCCGATGCACGCGTCATGTCCTGGTGGGACTACGGGTATCAGATAGCAGGCATGGCAAATAGAACAACACTAGTGGACAATAACACTTGGAACAATAGCCACATCGCGCTCGTCGGTAAAGCAATGTCGTCGACGGAGGAGAAAGCGTACGAAATCATGACATCTCTCGATGTTGATTACGTTCTGGTAATCTTCGGTGGCGTGATCGGATACTCCGGGGACGACATCAACAAGTTCCTGTGGATGGTGCGCATCGCCGAAGGCGAACATCCAAAGGATATTCGTGAGAGCGACTACTTCACCGACCGTGGCGAGTTCCGTATCGACGCGGAAGGCGCACCGGCGCTGCTGAACTGTTTGATGTATAAGTTAAGCTACTATAAGTTCGGCGAGCTAAAGTTGGACTTTAGGTATGTGGGTAGTGCATGCCGGATGAGCGATTGAGGACTGTTACTGGAAACCCCCGCCAATGCCACCTTTCTCTTAATCTTTTCACGATTTTCCTCCACAGAGGACCGGCTGGATACGATCGCACGCGGAACGCCGTCATCGGTAACAAAGATTTCGATCTGACGTACTTGGAGGAGGCGTACACGAGCGAGCACTGGCTGGTGCGCATCTATCGCGTCAAGAAACCGCACGAGTTCAACCGGCCGGCGCTGAAGCCGGAGGAACGCGTGCTGCCGACCAGCGAGTTTGTATCGCGCAAGACGACCAAACGGAGGAAGGGCATGATCAAAAACCGTCCCGTAGTGGTAAAGGGCAAGAGGAATAAGTGAACGGTACACTAGGTGAAGAACTAGCCCCGGCTGGTGTATGCGAGCGTGTTCTTATCATGCTGGTTCGCGCTAGCTGGGGTGTTTTCCCCGTTTTTCTCATAGCACTAACTTTCACTGTGAACGAGTTAAAAGAAAAGGGAAAAATCAGTCCGATAAAAGATATGCTTGAGAGAGAAGGGCAGGCAACAGGGGATGCTCATTTCGTTTATTTTAATTCATTTTAAGTGCATTTACATCCCGATTGGCAATTGAAAAACATAAGGACGAAATAGAGAAGGATAAATATAGTGTCAAACTAGCACAGAACTGGGAAACAAATACGATCAAAACAACTTAGTACTGCTCAATGAGCTGTTTTTCCCACTATCGCATTTCGGAAGCATGGCATGTGAGGGAAAAGTAAAAGGGAATGTGCTTGGTAGGAACATACATTCGATTTCGATTCGGCAACCTATGAGTATGATCACAGAGCGCGGCCGTGACTCGTCCGTCTCGAAGCGTGTTTTTTGTTGCACTGATTGTAGTTTTATTCCATATAATGAAAAATCAAATTCGTCGTACGTTCGCTGGTTACTAATCGTGTGTTTCTTTCCTTCTCTTTTGGCCGAAATTGACGGACGGCGTTTCTCGTTAAGCATTAAAACTGAACACAGCCAACAACACACGAACGCACATGAACAAAAAAAACCTTAAGTCCCTATAGGCCTTTTGATAAACGAGAGGCGTTCTTAGCTCATCTGCCAGATACAATATGAACAAATAGAACTAGGACTAAGTAACAAAATGAACACAGAACTAAGGGATCAGAACTTTCGAGCAATCTCAAGGTGTTGGATGGATGCCTGGAATGTATCTGTATTCCCGAAGAAGGCAAAAGACGACTTGTTACCACGGAGGCGCGAATTTTGGGATGAGCTGATTAAAAGGTTTAACCGATGGGTTTCCATCGGAACCGAGAGCGGCCAACCATGTTATTCAGATGGCCAATATGAGCGAGTGCGTGTGTTTGTGTGGGCTTGTGTACCTATTCCAATGAGCAGGACACTCCTAGACGCTGGGAGCAAGAGAGGAAGTGTAAAAAAAAATGAACAAAACATCAAGAGCAAGAACCTCTAGCTGCCGAGGAACGCTAAATACCACTTAGGGCCGAAACCATAGAATAAAATCAAATTATTCGTTCGGAATAACTAATTGCCGTTTAGTCGTGTTTGAGAAAGCAGTGCACCTGGATTTTATTTTTCCTTATAAAAATATTGTATTCCGCGCATTAACGATTACAGTGTGCTTCCGCTTAAAACTCATCGGTCACAGCATCCACACTTTAATCATCATCATTCAACCTCTGCCTCGTGTCAAAATGGCCTTGTTTCCGGTGTAATTCCGTACCTATGAAATCTGATATCCTTGTTGACTTATTCTCACGCCTGCAGACCACAGTCAGACTGTTGACTTATTCTTAGATAGCCACTTGAATCCGTATCGCCGTTTGGAATGCAAACGGCTCGAACTAGTTTTGATAAATTCATAGTTGTGTTACATTCAATAGGCAATTGTTACATTCTATCACCAATGCTACAACCGGGCAAATCGTTTTATCGTTTTATTTTCCCCTTCTAGAATCCAGGTCGAGAACCCACCGTGGGCGCAGCAAGTAATTTGGGAAAATCTAGACAAACCGTCGAGAAAAACCCACAATAAAAAAAAGCCACGCGCCGCCGGGAAGAGAGAGGAAAGATCGGTTTTAAACGGTTCGTCCGTGCTACCCTATCAACCAATCAACAGCGTTGGCCGGAGTAAATATTTTTGAACATTCATCCCGCGCATGTGATCGTAGCAGCTGATCTGGAAAGCATTATTCTCACACCGCACTTCCATGCTCCCCCGTAACGGCGATCGATCCCTGCCCTTAAGCAACCGCGGTACGCCGATTTAAGGTAACACCTTTTTTTGCCAACACTGAAAACGAAGACCATTCGCATCGGCTCGCTAATCACTGGACACTGCACTGTCAAAACGCGACGTCGTTATCTCTGAGTGAGGTACGGTCGGGGCATGGTCGGCTGGCTCGATGGTTAGTGGAGCGAACTGGTTCCCAGGGGAATGCGCTGAGAACCCGCGGGCGGGGAAGGCTGTTTGCCGATGCTGTTGATAGTGTGACGCGCGTGCCCGCAGCTTCACGCATATAAGAACGCGTTCCAGCGCGTCTTCCGATGGAGTGCTGGTGATACGAGTGTGCTCCGCGTTCAAATTGCCCGACTCGCCGGGTGACGCTGCTCATTCGAAGACTGTACGTTGATCGCAGCGGAGGTCGTTCGAGCAGCCGTCTCTGCTAGAGACGAACGCGCGGCGGAGCGTGAAAGTGATTCCACACGTTTGTGCTGTGAGTTAAATATCATAGGTATTGTGGAAGACCGGGTCTGATTAATAGTGTTGTTTGCAAGTGAAAAAAAGGATGAGATAGAAAGAAGGGCAAAAAGAAACCAGTCAACCGAAGGAATTTGTTACGTCAGACCGGCATCAACGCCAGCCGGCGAATCGTCAGAATTTCCGGGATCCGGGAGCAACACAGTGAACGCTGCCAACACGTGCTGCCTGCAGTGTAGGTTTTGTGTTGGTGATGAGTGGAGTGTTTGGAGTGCAGTTCAGGGTGCACATATTTCTCAAAATTGTGCTGTCTGACGGCAATTATTATCGTCATTTACCAAGATGGGAGACATTCATGTGAGCTGTTTTTTATTCAAAAGAATTATTAAAAAAATATTCAAGAAAATGTTATAGAAAACAGCAAAACGTTAAAGCGAACAGTACCGACAAACGGTGGAAATGTCACTTGTTTCGAAGTTGACCTAATTTAGCTCCCTCCCTGCATATCAGTTTACTTCCTCGAATTTATCTAGACCGACGACGGCGACGAGGAAAGTGTGGCTTGTAACGATGGGCGGCAACGAACCCCTACGTTGCCGCTCTGCGTGCGCATGCCATTCTTGAAGGGCTCGTCTCGTCTGCACATACTCGAACTGGCGGAGCATAAGAACAAGACGACCCCTATGCTGTGCACGCAGAGAAGAAGCACACAGCATGTTTTTTTGCGGACGGCGAAATAGGAGCCCCCAAAGCGGCGTAGCAATAGCAGTTCGTCAGTGGAGCCTTGACTCGAGCCGGCATCCGAGTGCACGTGTACAGTTCTTTTGAGAGTGCTACATTTGTTGCACTTCCTTTTCTCTTTTCCTGACCCAACATACGGGCTCAACCTTACGAAACGGTATGCAGTTCATTGGGTGAAGTGGATGTTTTTTTTTTCGCAAAGCACCTTGAGTTACAGAAGTGAACCATTCTTGTGCGTGTGCATGTATGCCGATAGTGTAAAGTTGCCACTGGCTTTGTAAAGGCAGCGAAGTGGCATCATATGGAAGGGAAGTTTGCGCGCGTGACCAACCAAGAAGTTGGCGACCCTCGGCAAGGTCGCAATGGATTTCCCTCCCCCTAGGGGAATGGGGTTTACTGCACACGCGGCATTTACATTTTCTTTTAAAAGGCGGTCAAGCAACCAATTAGCTTTGTGAAACTGCAGCTTGATGCAGTTTAATACTAATACTTGATTGATGTTGATGATTGATTGTGAAATTATGACGCAATATCGCATTCAAATTTGCTGGCCTGCGATCAACTCTGATTACTAATTCAACAGCAATATTCATTAACTTGCAAAAGTGTTGTTTTCCCTAATATGGTTTTTTGTCTAAGTAATTATAATTTGTGTGATCATGTGCTTCGCCTGCTAGGGAAAATGCTATTAAATGGAAATAGTATTTTGAATGGTATTTCCATGATCGAGGAATCCTACATTGTCTTGACCATCTGCAAGGATATTCATTCGTGTTGAAGCATAAGTAGTTTGAATGAATAGAGTTTCTAAAGCTTTGGACACGTGTTGTTCTTCGTATAGTATACTTACTATAGTTCACACCTGTTTATAGTTGCCATCATTGTCGCACAATATGACCACTTAAATGATATCTGTTATTTTCTAAACAGGTTGCCTCTAGCCCGCTAGGCTTGAACAAACAAGACCCTCACACCCTCACCCAGTATGGACGTAGTGGACCATCAGCCAAGCACTCCGAACCCGTCGCCGGAAAGTGAGGAGGACACGCCACACCCGTTGGAGACGGCGTCACAAAATGGGCCTCCGGCAGGGCCCGGGGCGCGCTGGAAGCGTAAACAAATGGTTGACGTGAATCCGCACGGTAGCCTCGATCTGAGCAAGCTGTCAATGCGACGCAATTCGAGCTACGGCAAGATCCCGCCCGAGGCACCCGAAGCGAAGGTGCTCGTCATCTACACCGGCGGTACGATCGGCATGATGCGAAACGAGAAAAATGGTACGTATGCAATTAGCACTGGATGTGATCCGATTAACCGTCCTATGGAGGATCTAATGCGGTATTCTATTTGTCACTTTGCTCATGTGTGTTGATCCCGCCCCTGGGCAGCCTTGGAACCGCGTCCATACGAGTTCGTACGCAAAATACGCCAGTACCCGAACATGCACGACGATGTGTACGCCAGCAAGCGGTACGGACCGGCGAAGAGCATGGCCCCGCTGGTACTGCCGTACGTAGAGGGCCAGCACCGTCGAATCCTGTACCAGATATCCGAGTACGAGCCGCTGCTCGACTCATCCAACATGGGCATCGCCGACTGGGTGCGCATCGCCACCGACATCCGCCAGTCGTACGAGTTCTTCGACGGGTTCGTCATCCTCCACGGCACAGACACGCTGTCCTACACTGCCTCAGCCCTGTCGTTCATGTTCGAGAACCTGGGGAAGACAATCGTCATTACCGGCTCGCAGATTCCGATCTTCGAGACGCGTACCGACGGTAAGGACAACTTCACGTCCGCTCTTATCCTCGCCGGCAACTACGTCATACCGGAGGTGTGCGTCTTCTTCAGCAGTCGATTGTTCCGCGGAAACCGGACGATCAAGGTGAGCAGCGAGTCGCTAGAGGCGTTTAACTCGCCGAACGTGGCCCCGCTGGCGAAGATGGGTATCAACGTGGAGGTGGACTATCGGGTCATCTTCCGGCCGTGCACGGTAGACAAGTTCACCGTGCACCTGCAGATGGACGAGAACGTCGGGCTGTTGCGGTTGTTCCCGAGCATCTCCGTCGCAACGGTCAACGCGTTTCTGCGCGAGCCGATGCGGGGCGTGGTGCTGCAGACGTATGGTGCCGGCAATTTCCCGACGAACCGGACTGACCTGATCGAGGCGCTCCGGGAGGCGAACGGGCGGCAGTTGCTGATCGTAAACTGCACCCAGTGTAACCAAGGGGCCGTATGCGATCTGTACGAGACGGGCCGACAGCTGCAGGAAGTCGGTATCGTGCCCGGGTACGATATGACGCCGGAGGCGGCTCTAGCCAAAATGTCTTACGTGCTGAGCAAAAAGGAATGGGACTGGGAGACAAAGAAAAAGGTAAGATTCAGGTACGGTTGGATACATCGAAACCAGCGCTAGCAATGTTTTATGTTTTGTGTTCCTTTGCAGATGATAAAGAGCAACCTTCGTGGTGAGCTGACCTGCGAGAAGCCACTGGAAATGCAGGAGTATGATCTAATAGATGCGGTCGCGCGAACGCTGCACCTGACGTCCACCAAAGAGCTGGGTCAACTCAAGTCCTCCCTTTTTCCTGCGATGATCAACACGGCGGTTTTAGCAGGAGACGTGGCCAAGGTTTGCTCGATCTCTTGTCTAACTTCACGTTGTGCTAAACCATACCCTAATCGCTCTAAGGTGGGTTTTCTCTTCGCTCTTCTTAGTTGACGAATCTAAAGGGCTATGGAGCAAACATGTCGGCGGAGAATTACGACCGCCGGACGGCATTGCACGTAGCCTGCTGTGAGGGCAACATCGAGATGGTGCAGTACCTGCTGCAGAACGGTGCGGCCGTCCACATTCGCGACCGGTACGATCGAACTCCACTGATGGACGCGATCATGCACGACCACCACCAGGCCATCCAGTTGCTGATCAAGTGCGGTGCTCACCTGACCGGCTCGATACGGGCGATCGGGGACGGCCTATGCGCGTCGGCGGCACGGAACCAGCTGACGCGACTGGAGTCATACCGGCTTGCGGGTGCCGACCTGTCGCAGGAGGACTCGTGCGGTCGAACGGCGCTGCACGTGGCCGCCCTGTACGGGCATGTGGAGGTCGCCCGGTTTCTGCTTAAGAACTACGCCGAGGTGAACGTCCCCGACTACCTCGGCCTGACGCCGCTCGACTACGCGCTGAAGGTGAACGCGATGCCGGTGATCGGCGTTCTGGAGAGCCACGGGGCTCGTCGGGCACACGAGTTGTCCCTCGACTCCGACAAACGCCCGTCCACCGAGGATTCGTTCGACTGAATCAACTATTAGACCTAGGGCGAAACTGTAGGACAACATTGTGATACGGAACATGAATAAAATGCCACAAATAGAAACTACTCACAAAGCTTTCTTATCCGTCTTCTATCATATACGGTACATTTATATAAAACCCCCGTTGTTTCCGTTCTAATATACGATTAACAGGCCTACGCTCAGTCAGACAAAATGTTCTCCTCTCATACGAACATACAGAACTAATATAAGAGATTAAGCTGACTGTAATAAACAAGGTAACGTACTTCTACATATGTGTATGACTACAATTTTATTGCGGATTTTCCAAAGATCTAAACTATGAATTTTATTCGCTTAACTGTTTCACTATATACCTTAACCATACCGACAAAAGAAGGTGTTCTAGTCCTTACCATCCTACCGGCAGCTACGTGCGAAGAACCTACCCTTTGCCAGCGCGTCGGACAACTTTCTCCACGAAGCTGGTAATCGGACAGTCGGGAAAGGACTGTTCACAGTTTGTCTGTTTCCGGCCCGTCTGAATCGCTTGCTCGAAACCGGTACCGTCCGTGAACTGGCTCAACCAATCGGCTCGCGAAAGTCCCTCGACGATGGTGTCGATGGAGCTGGGCCGACCTTTGGCGACGGCCTCCGTCGCCTCCTTCACGTACCAGCAGACGGTTCGCTGGGCGCAGGCAACGGTATCGATGTCGTATGGCTCCATCGTCCGATCTAGTGAGCCGAGCAGCGTTCGCAGAAGACTAGCCTCCTCTGGGTTGTCTGTGTGAAGGTAGCAGAAAAGAGTTAACGTTGTTTGCAACACAGGAGCAGGAGGAGAACATCCAAGAAGTCATTGTGGAATGAAGCAAATTTCACCAGTGTGGTTCGCAAGACGCTTTGTCGCAAAACACTCCCCCACAAATGGCGTGCGTTGCTGAAGTTAGCGGCGAAATTGCAACCGGTTCCCCCCGGGGGTGCCGGACACGACCGAGTGCCTATACCCTTACCATATTGATCAAATTGTTGGAGTTAAACGATCTGGAACCCAGTGACGAAAAGGAACAATTCCAGTTGCTTCTGAAGTGTGGCGAAACAAACGAGTGCGCTGCCGGGACGCTGGCATCATTGAACAAGGAGAAATTGGGAAACGTTATTAGGTACGTTAGGTGAAGGGGGTGGCATGTTCGATTAGTCCAGTTCCAGCTATCCAATCTTTCGTTATCGTTATCCGCAGCCTGTTATCGAACGCAAATCAATTTGTAAATTTTTTGAACGAAAGCGTCATCGAAGTAACGCTCGCGAAGGACAACTCGGCAGTGGCCCAAGGTCAGTTAAGACTGAAAGATACGGCGGTGATCCACTTCGATCCGAACGGTGATGGCGGAGATCCGGTGGAGGAAGAATTTGCCCTCAACGATGGAACCGGGCCGATTGGAGTTGTAAAGATGATACTGCGAGCTGAACGGGGTGTGTCCGGAACCGGCTCTCCACTGGACGTGGCCAGTGACGTTGGGCAGGGAGTCGATATGGCTGACACTATGTTCGTGATCAACGAAAACCGTCGCAGTACCGACCGGCAGGACGAATTGCTGCGGAAGCTGCTGGCGTGCGACAAGTGCAATGTTTTACGTGCCTCGGACGGGTCTCCAGATGACTTCGGCGGTCGGCCCGACTATCAGTATCAGTTGATAGATGGGATTCTCCATAATAAAGCCACCAACAGCACCGAGAGGGAGATTGAACGCATGAAGGAGAAGGTGAAGAACACCGTGCTGGAGGAAACCATCGGCCACCGGGAGTGCCTTTCCCCCGACGGCGGGAGTCCCAGTGGGAAATTTTGTAGCGTTTGCGGTGGGTTAACGATTTCTGGTGCCACCTGTGGGGCGGAGGAACCTGACCCGACGCGCAAAAATCCTTCGGTATCCTGCAACGACCGAGACCTGTTCTGCGAAGGAAATCAGGAGAAACCAGCCAAAGTAAAACCACACCCGAAACTCTCGAGCCGGTATGAGGTTGGCGGTACAGGAGGATTCAGTCGAGGAATTAGAGTTAACACCATTTATCACCTTCCCGCTTCAGATGCTGTGAACGCTGCAAGGCCTGTCTGAGCTGGCTTCCGGATGTTTGCTGCTGCCCAAAGTGTGGCTACAAGCCTCGGAGACCGGAGAAACACGAAGCGATGAAACCTTTCATGCGTGCGTTTCCTAACTCGCCCTGCTTCGACGTCGTGGCAGAATCAAATGAAGCCAACATACCTAGTGGCAGCAGTACGGTGGTGGCGTCATCACATTCCTGTCCGATATGTCACATCCGCCAGCGCAGGTGCGTGGATTGCGCCAAACGGATACACCAAGGTGAATGCAGTTCCCTGACGGCCGACTCGGACATCCAACATCCCCAATACCCGCCAATATCCACCAATGGAGGTCCGGCACGGCCCGTTACACGACGATCGACGTTGGGCGAGCGTCAGAGGCGGCTACGAGAGAGTCAAGGGATAGGTGTTGCGCCTGAAGCATCTGGAGCGAAACGCTCCGAGCAGCTACGGAAAGTTTACGCTGGTAGGCAGATCGTGCCGACTGCTACCGGGCCGTCCGCCCACCAGACCAACGGAACGGATCGCCCGAGTGCGGCACAGATTCGTAAAAACCGTAACGCATTCCTGCGCAGGGTGAAGCAACAGAACAGGAACCTCTACTCGTACCGCTTCGGTAAGCGCATCCCGCCAATGGTGGTGGGGCATAAGGCGTGCATGAGGCAGGATCCGCTGGTGCCGGCCCATATGGGCTGGCGATGGAACGTTTGCACCCCGGGCATCGGCAAGCGACGTCCCGGGTGGCGTCCCGGAGCCGTCCGCAAGCCCATCATGCAGCTGATGCAACACTTCCTCAAATGCTACCCGACGGACAATGTGCCCGTTTCGGGGAAACGAGCGGTCAGCTTCCAGCCGGCGGCCGACGGCCAGCAGCGGCCATGTGCCGGGCAGAAGCCAACGCTGCACATCACCAAGCAGCACGGCGAGTACACGATCACGATGAACCCGCTGAAGGACTCGGAAACGCTCAAGACCACCACCGATGCGTACCTGCCCTGCAAGCCGATCAAGTTTAAGCTGTCGAAGGATCCACGGCTCGCCAAGCTGTACGTGCTGCGTGACGCGCTGAAGCGGAAGGGCTTGACGCTGTGCGGGTGCAAGGACCTGGCGAACTGTGGCCATCGGAGTGAGCGCGAAAAGCGGCTGCTGGTGGAGGAGATAAGACGAACGGCGACGGAGCTCGGGCTGCCATTGCAGACGGCCGTCGCCGACCTGCCGAGCGGCAGCGAGAGTGAGCTGGATGTCGAGTTTACGCCACCGTCGGCCATCATTCATCCCGGTGCTAGGCGACCGGATGTGGTCGTCGCGGAAACGCAATACTGCGAGGAAGACTTCAAGGTGAAGCCGGTTGAGAAACCGAACACTGAAGGCTCCGGCCCCGGTAAAGGGCTGGCCACGCGAAAAGGACCCAAGAAAAGTGCCGTTGATGGTACCGGTCATGGAAAGGGGGATGCAACCATTCGCAAAGCGGAAACGAACGCAAAGGAAACTGCACCGGTCCGGAAAAGTGTCGTTTCGAAGGGGAATGCTGCTGCGAAGAAGGGGAAGCCAGCTGCACCGGAAGTGAAGAGTACGAGCGTTCGCATATCGGTAGCAAAGGGAAAGGTGACGGCGAAGGGAACCGCTAAAACGTAATGGCCACTATGCACTCGTCAGGACCACCGCGGCCATGCCATCCTACTTCTGTTTCGTTTTGAACCTTTCAACTTTCACAGAGCCTTGGAGTGTGGAGTGGTCAGCTCTTCAACCTTTTTTTAAAGATGTCTTTTTTTTGCCTCTTCCTTCGACTTTGGAAACGAAAATAGAAATTCCGCAATTATGTACTCATTCACTAGTGTCACGGTTTCCACCTCATTTTTCCACTTCTTCTTTGCGTAGCAAGATGCGGACATCTTTACGGTAGTTGCGTGCAGGGCCACAAGTGTTGTCACGTCCGGTGTCACTACTGCGTCGACAACTTGTGTTGTCCTCGCCTGTCTAACGAGATTTCTGAACGAAACGCCTTTGCGGCGTTAACCAATGACGTCACAACTAATTTTACCCACGCTGGTCAGGGAGAACAAACGAGACAGGTGTGTAGCGGTGCATTGGTTTCCCGGATCCCGGTGGGACACACTTGCTCGGTCACAAAACTTACCACGCTCATCCCGGCTGTGTCTACTTTCAGATCGGTGCACTTGGGCCTGCGTCCGCAGCGGTATGTTCGCGTCCCACAGGAGGGAGCTGTTGGCGAAGGAGCGAGAGGCGGCCCCGAACAGCGCACCGCCGACGGTCAGAATGCCGGCCATAGCGATGGCCCCCAGGTTCACGTTCAGGTGCGGCGTACCCTGCGGGCGAGAAAGCCGATGACGTACACGGTGGAACGCTCTTCAGTGTACCGTCGGAAGGAGTCTTCCGGGTGCGGGTGCAGTCCACACAGGCTGGAGCCGTGCGTCTGCCGTCCGACGCTGACCGCCTGCTGCTGCCATCCGCTGCTATGCTTACCTTCCGGATGGGAATCGACAGGAAAGGGATGGCAAAGTTGACCTCCACCTATCGAAAGCACCGGCACCACCAACCATTGATTAGCTAAATCTTGGTCAAATGAAGGAGGTCGTTGGCCTCCACCGTTCACTAACCTCAACGTTGTTGTCCTTCGTTTCGAACGTGATGAAGCGGGGTTCGCTGTGCATGCTGGACGCCTTCGGTGATCGTGGGCGCGGCTTCAGCGTGGTCGTAGCGTAGTCCAGCGTGTAGAACCGCTCATCGTCCGGGAGGGCCCAGTAGGACCTGGCCCAAACGGTTCCACCGCCGGTGTCGTTCGTCCGCACGCTGATGCCCGACGCCGGACCGCCGAACGCCGTCGGAGCCGACTCGGACAGGAGCAGCACTAGCGGAAGAATCGACACGGTGTGCATCATCGTCGTCCGCACGGTTCCAGTGCAATTGCTAAACTGTTTCGCATTGCGCAAAGTTCCGAAGGCTTGGCACTAGCACCACGCTAGCTACCCCGAATGGGGGTGGTGATTACGGCCAGTGAAAAGGCATTCCGATTTGTACAATACTATTCTCGCTCCAGCTGGCGAACCGCTTTTCCGAATGGGTGCACCGATTGCGAAGTCAAAGCTACACGCGAACGACTCGTCATCACCCGTCCCACCTTTCGCTTTTTGTCGCTGCTAGTGAAAATCGGTACCCGTATAGGGATGATCGTTTACGTTTGTTCCTACCTCTTTCGGGCGTCCCATTGTAGTGGAGTAGTTTGCAAACGATCAAAGGAAAACGTCCCGGAAAAACTTCACGACACCGTGATACGTACAGTCGGGGATGAACGAGCGGATTTGCAGAATTTGGCAAGCCGGTCCCGGAATCGCGTATCGGTTTATGCTCACGCAGCTATGTGCAGCGTACACGGAGGCGAGTGGTACAAACACTGCGAAGACAATGGCCGCTGTTGTGAAACTGCATTCCCGGCTGTCTGTGTTGAGAAGAACACACACTTTATGATCATTTCTTTGCAGTTTTTATTTTTGGTTTTTATGTTTTATTTTGAGGAGTTGTTCGATTTTCTTTCGTTTTGCTCCCGACTCATTGCCGCTTCTGATCGTATTTCGACATCTTCTGCAGATCAAGCAGTTGGTAACAGCTATTTCTTGGTCCGGTCGATAATGCAACGATTTCGTTGTTCTAGTTAGATTAGGTGACGCTACTCAACCATTTTACAATTACAAATTATTTGTAAAACAACTTAGAACTTGATTCATCCATAGCAAACAATTTAACACATTAAAGAGAGGTCGGGTATTTTAACTCTCTAGTTGTTGAATGTGGATTTGGTACTGTTTATAACACAGTTTTAGTATGCAATGGAGCCCTTCCGTGTCTCAGGAAAACCGAAAAAAAACTAATCCATTCAAAGTCATACATTGGGGCGACGCAACCCTTCTTTGTATGATTGTCATCAAGTAACCGACGGATGCCTCACAAGAGGCACACAGCGAATTTCATGGTTCGTGCATAATTTAACGCGGCAAATCCAAATCGGGCCACGGTATCGGGATAGTGCATGTGACACAGATCTTACCATAGGTGTAATTATGTCATCGCTGCGCTCATCAGCAATTAAATGATGCAACACGTGTTGTGTAATGGTGTTTACATGGCTTTTTCCGCAGTTATTTTCCTGGCCCTAAAAGATGGCCCTAATGTAGCTTGGTAGTTGTTTTGATGAATCGGTTATTTAATTATAACCTTTCCAACGGTACGATCACCAATCAACATAGAAACAAGTTTTACGCTACATTAGCAAACATTTTCATGTATGAAACTGCAGTGAAATTTAAATCAATGTGAAATGCCGTTACCACTTTTAGGAAACATTGCGGATAAGGTTTAGGGAGAATATATTGATCTTTTCATGCTGTCTGTCCGTATGTTTTCTGCATTCTTCTACAAACAAGTTTCCAAATGTTGTATGTGGGATTAAAACGTATGTTTGTTTTCCAGGAGACCAGTGTTTATCTGAATGTCGTTTCTCTAATACACATAACATCACAGTTGAGATTATTTTGAAACAATACTTTTACTGTCACATGTTTTCTCCAAATATGTCAAATATTGTATTAAAATACTCGTAGTGCAACAAATTGTGTTATAATTAATTCAATCACCAATAAATGGGAAACTCCCCGGGGGTACTGCCTTGGAAGCAAACCTTGTCCGGAATGCAAACCACCCACCCCGGCTGGATGTTCCGATGAAAGAGAAAGGAAATCACATGCATGCGTACGCGGAAAGTGAAAAATGTTTACCGATTGTCACGCCGCCGAAGCTCTGGGGTGGAAAGAAAAGCGGGTGTACCGTCTGGCGGGCCGCCAGCTTGCGCAACATTAAGACATCGGTGCGTCTTCAGGGCCGTTTCCACCGAAGAAAACCAGGAAAATTATCAATACCTCTGTCACAACAAACTTGCACCAACCCGTCGCCATTTCTTCTGCACAGGAGGAGGGAAAATTTCGAACATCTGCACGTGTCCCCGGGCCTGCGCCATAATCGCCCGGTAATGACGTTCATAATTCC
Organism: Anopheles plumbeus; assembly: GCA_034621735.1. Classification (NCBI taxonomy): domain Eukaryota; kingdom Metazoa; phylum Arthropoda; class Insecta; order Diptera; family Culicidae; genus Anopheles; species Anopheles plumbeus. The sequence goes on from JAOEFI010000003.1 coordinate 17,612,031, forward strand.
GCATTAAACGTTCGCGGCCTCAACCACCCCCCCCCCCCGCTCCTTTCCGGTGTCCTCTAGCTGTGCCCCCGGTTCCATCTTTGTCTGGTGGCTCGTGTTTCTCCACCCCATTAAGTGGCCGTGCCAGCACAAAAGGTGCGTTATGCGCACCGAGCCCGTGCCTCAACAATTGCGCCGACTGAATGAAACAACATTTCACGCAACAGGGCGCAAGTCGTCGTTTGTACTTGGCCAGGAAACGATGGGCGATGTGTCGTTGATGGTACTTTTAGCTGGCTTGTTGTTTTTGTTTGCTTGTGTTTCCATGCCGAAAAGAAAAAGGTCGTGAAGCACACTGCGCGGCGACTGACTGCTCTCCTCCGACTGGTTGTCACGAGTCATGATTTTCTTCAGCTCGACTCCAACGGCTGGGTGGACCCGAAACGAGAAGAAACACTTGCCACTAATTCTATTATTCATTGTGTTTGCGGTGAATTGGTTGCTGGAGCAGGATCCAGCGGCAAGTTTGCTATAAATTATGACTTCCCCAAACAGAAGGATTCATTACAGTTCGAACGCTTCGTTCGGTGACAGGTCTCGGGAACCAACGCTTCGTCAGCATCGATAGCAGCAGGATCATCATCAATCTAAAGAAAAAGAACAGAATACCATGAAGTCCAGAGCTGCTTACTTCGCCACGGTTTTGGTGCTGGCCACCATCGGCTGGCATAGTGTCAGGGCTCAAAGGTAATACAATGGACCAACCCCGGTTACGAAGTGTTAAACTAAGTGATAAATATAGAAAAAGCAGTTCTCCTTAACATGATCTAGTGAACAGTTTCACTGCACTCAGTGCAGGCAAAACAAGGTAGCAAAGAAACAAAGGGTCGATTATCTGTGATGCGTTAGCAATTTGCTAGTTTGTGGGTCTGCCTTAGAGAACAAGTTTGTGATCATACGCTTTTCGCCCGACCTGCTTGTTCTGTTGGCATAGATTAAGATTGCTCTTGCTATGAAGGAAATAAGTGGTTTTACATTGACCTTTGGACAACCTTATCAGCAATTGTGAATTATCTCACATAGTAATGATTGCAGAATGTTTCGTGCATATTTGAGTCTCTGCAATATCGTTCCAACTACTTACATTTCCTTTCTTGAAGCAACAATCCCTGGCGACGACAAAATGACAGCTTCGCAACGGAATCCGCCAGCGATCGGAGCCAGCGGCTCGGGCTGACCACGGGGTACGGCGGCGTGAACGGTTACGGGTACTCCAGCTCCGGCCTCGGCTCCTACACTCCGCTGAAGATCGACCTAGGCGGCGTCGTGCTGGGTACGTTGGTGGGAATCGGCGCACTGCTGCTACTGCCGAAGCTGGTGAACGTGTTCGGCGGTGGGTACGGCGGCAGTGGCCATTACCGTAGCGCCGACGGCGACCCGACCGGCATCTCGGACCTGATGAACAAGGTCGACGACTATCTGGCCCAGAACAACATCGATTCCGGCGCGTGCATGCAGAAGGCGGTCTGCAGCTTCATCCGCTCGTCCGACTACCACGCGCAGGTCGGCACGGCCGACCAGGTCGAGCACATGATCCTGGCCATCTCGGAGTAAGTACTAGGGCCTTACTTACGGCCGCCGGAGAAAAGAACGACAGATTACCCTACCGTGCGCGTGCCTTCTTCCACCCGCTCCAGGAACTCCATCATCGACTACATGCTGGACGGAACGGCCATCAAGGAGGCGATCAAGAACGGGAAAATGCAGACGGCCCGCTCGTGCGACGACATGTACTCGACCTGCCCGCTCGATCGCCAGTCGACGCTGCAACTGTTCAAGAAAATGTTCCCTATAGGCAACTAAACGGTACCGGAGTACCGTGGACCGAGTATCCCGCGGTCTGCTGCCCTCGTGCGAGTTTTCGGTCTGCCACATATTTGAGTGTTTACCGCAAACGGGTGGAAGACTTCTACATCACGAGTTTACGAGCTGTTGCAAACGCCTGGAGGACGGCCTGGACAACGCGCTGACCTAGTACACTCAGGTTAAATTTAGATAGACAGATAGATTTACCAACGGTTTGCAACACCGAAGGGAATTGGACGCCTCCACGCTGACGCCTGTTGGAATGTGGGGCATACCGAATACTCTGGACGGGGTGCGGTGCAAACCGCGGGAAACACACCGAAGAGCGACGGCCATCGGCTCGAGCTCGTGACCCTGGCACGGAACAACGATGTGTTTAGAATTAGTGGCAACGCAACCGAGCGGTGCGCTCGAAAGAATTGGAGAAGAGTGGATACATTTGCTTTAAGACGACACGAATGGGGATCAACTTTGTTTTTAAGCCTAGATGAAGAAAAAAAAAGATTGGAACCTTATTTTACTTTCATCTTTTCCGATACAGTTTTATTAGCTGCGTGGGATGTTTCTCGTGGCGGGCTGTTTTGTTTTTTTTTTCGTGTGTAAATAATTGTATGACATTGAAACGCGAGAATATTCAATAAAAATAAAACCAATACCGAAACACATGTCCCACCGCACCACGGTTGTCATGCTGTCGACATTGGATTCATTTAAACACCCAACGATGATTTTTTGTTTATCTTCCGAATCGTGCTGGGAAAATGTAACCCTGTAATTATTTCATTTTCTTTTGCGTGTGTTGCTACCAGAACCTACGAAGGTCGGCCCTTTAGCTTTGCGTGGGCAGATGTTTCGTTTCGTCGATGTATTTGGAACCTGTGAAAACCTTTCTTAAAGTTGAGTGACTAGACAAAATGGTACACCTTTTTTCAAAACGGACCGCTGGAATGTCATGGTCTTGTTTACGGCTTGAGATGAAGAAGGAGAATAAATCCTTGATCGGATTTTTAGGACATTTCAACTAAGTATAACTTACAATAATGAAGCAAAATCAGATATCGTAGAGAAAGAACCAGCACAAAGGAGAACGAACACTATAGTGTTCCTCGCAGTTTTTTAGCGACCGTTCAAAATGTCGCTAACCGTTTAAAAATTACCACAAGTTCGTCGTCGAGATATACCGAATTTCTTTTCCGATCGCAGTAGATGGTTTTTACCACTTCTCTCCGTCTGCTCGCTGAGTAGACCGTGGGAGCAGAGTTGCGCGGTACGAATCGAATAACAAAATCGCAAACAGTTTTATCGAAGCGAAACGCCAAACGTTTACACACTGTGTGGGCGATTAAAAATAACTCAACACTCAACGGCTCGATCGATCGATTGTATCATCAGTGTTTATCGGTTCCGCGGGGCAGGAAATGAAAACGAAAAAAAGGCACGGACACGAGTCGCGAAAGCATCGAACCGGGCCGGGCCATGGGCGCGACGGCCCTGGCAGTGACAGTGGCTCACCGTATTCGAGCACTTTGACCGTCCGGCTACATGCAGTGGTGGCACCTGAACGGTGCTCGAAAACGGTCGCGCTATTTGCGAACTCGGAAGCACTGCAGGGAAATGGGTCCGAACCGATGGAGTCAGGGTCGCTGCGAGAAATGGCTGGGCGGTGAGATATGCCGAAAGAATCTCGTATTACGCTGCGGCAGCATAAACAACTGATTCATCCCCATGCCATCATGCGCACAGGTGAGGCTACTTTGATGTTTTTGATTGTGTCCGATCGCACCTAATGAAGCCTTGCGCCGAACGTGCTGCTCGTGTGCAGTGTGTTACCGGCGTCGCTGGGTAGCGTTTTCACCGTCACCGTAAATCTTGGCATTGTAATGGTGCGTCTGACTAAAGTGACTAAATTTAAACGGAAAGCATCACACCACGGCAAGAACAGCTCACTCGCTGCTTTTCCCTTCGTCCGTGATTCGATTTTCGGTAGCGTGTGGTGACATTGAGTTGGTTTAGGTGGAAATCGGTTTTTTTTTCTTTTTGTTCCAATAAGTCAAGTCTGTACAATGACATAGGATTTCGGTGAGGTGTCGGGGAGTAAATTCGTGTCCAAAGTATAACAAACATGTGACGATTGCTAATGCATGTAAAAATTAACTGGGTTTATTATTATACTAATTCTGTTAGGTCTTGTAAAATAATGTCAACTCATGAGAACAGAGTAGAACAAAGTAAAATTTGAAGATAAAGAAAAGGAACACCAATATGAAGGACAAAGTAATTTAAAAATTCAACCGATGGACATTCTAACTCTGTTCTTAATTGCTCCTGTTCTCGCTTGGACATTGTTTACAAACAGTTCAGTTGGGTAACAACAGGATACAGGAAACAATGGGACGTGTGTTTATTTCTCAGATCGCATACCCTTCATTTAAAAAAAATAAATTCATAAACAACGTTCCACTATACACGGCACAGGGAGCCATGGACCAAGGAGACCAACTAACAGGCATGATCTGGGAAGAGGAATGAGCGTATAGGAAAGATCGCTTCCGAAGCAATCACTCGCATACGGCATCAACAATTAGCATTTAAAACACAAAGAAAATCACAACGGACCAATGGGAACTTGACATAGGTTACCGACTAATGTTTTCGCTATATGTTCTTTTTTTTCTTTAGTACGCCTTTTTTACCAATGTGCTACCAACCATTACATTTAGATATGGTTGCACCGGCAAGAACCCTTTGCCCACTGGATACCAGGCGCCTCCATTCAAGGCACAGCAATTAAGTCAACCATGCGCCTCCATCGTGCTAAAAATAAAAGAAAAACAAAACACGCACCCATCAGTTTGCATTCGCTCGGCAAATTACCAGGTCCACCTTCACACCACCGTTACGTCGCATATGTGGGATATTTTGGGGTGCATGATTCAAATCTGTCGTGACGAGAGGGTCAAATGCGCAATTCGATTCGGAGCGGTGGAAACATTTGAGGGGGGTTTGGGAAAGGAGAGCTTGATGGTGGAGGACGTGGAAAAATCAATCCGAACAAAGCAAGCCGTGTGTGATGTGAAGGATTGAAAACAAACACCGATTTCGCCGTTCCTTCTCGAAGGTGCTTAAAAAACTCTCACTCCAGGGGGTGAATCATATATGGAATGGTTTGGAATAAACCGTTCTGCCTCCCTTTTCGCTGCTGGCTACACTCCTCGCGCGTGGTGGTGTTTGCTTTACTATCGCGAAGGTTTCTTGGCGATACTGCTCCAATTCCGTTGGCGCTGGCTAAAAATAAAACTCCTTGCCCGTGGCGCAAATTGAACGTGTGACGGAGGAGAGCTTCGTGTGGCCACTTTTGCGTTGCGACGTTCTGTGATGGAATTTTCTCGGCGACCTCCATTCCAGGGCTAGTCAACAGGCGGGAATGGCGTAGGGAAAGGTGCTGAACAACAAATCATCTAGGAAATTTGAATACAAAGCTGCGACATCAGTTCTACCATTTTTGGGGGCTGTTTAAGATGTTTAGGTAAAACATTTATGATTATGTTAAATCACAAACCAAAATGTAGCTTTCCAGCAGACAAGCAGACAGTTGTTTACATTTTCATAGAATGTTATAGATACTTTCTATACGATTTGGTAAATTCGAAACCATTCGCTTTGATTTCATGCCGTTGTATCCAAACGTAGCCAAACTTGTTGCATTTGACGATCGGTGAGTTATCTTTCGTTAGTGTTTATCTGCTCAAACATTACGCCGATCATTTCCTTCAAAGACGGAAACGGTTGAATTGATTACCGAAACCACGCCATGTCAACAATGGTGAACGTTCTAGCAGTCGCTTGAAGCGCAGTGGTTCGGTGGTTTGTTTATAGTTCACTGCCGCACATGAAATCACTGAATGAAAAACATTCAGCAGCGGACGCAAACAGTCCCACTGCGAACCACATTCGAGCGAGATATGTTACTACCGCCAGTATCCCACCAGTATCCGCTTGCTCCGAAGCAATGCAACATCGGGAAAAATATTTATGAACGCACGCAGGGTAACGAAGAAAAAAAGAGGGAGGATACAGCATTTCTCTGCTTTCTTTTTTGGATCGAAACGTTTTGCACCGCTGTAAGCGGGATCGTGTGCAAAATGTATCTCCACCCCCTCCAAAAAACCACAATAATTGCGATCGTGAATTTGCGAAATGCATTTTATTTTCCTTTGCCGGTGTCGGAGATGCGTAAGATTGCCGACTCGAACGATATCGGGCGAAAGCAATACTCAAAGTACAACCCCGAATGTTTACTTTGAAGCAAGATTAACAGGTGATTGGCACAATGAATGAAATGCCGTGTAAAGCGGATACAACCCGCTCGCTTGGGTTATAATGTCCTCGCCACCGCGGGG
>JAOEFI010000003.1:17625172-17635379 GCA_034621735.1 Anopheles plumbeus
CGATCGTGAGAACCGCGGGCCAGGATCCTTTCTTGGCATCCTTTGTGGGTCTGGTATGGGTTGGAGAAGTACGATGGGACGTTCTTCGCTACCACCAAGATTTCTATGTAAAACATGCGACGCAAGTTGGATGTGTAACAAAAAATAAAAAAGCCCCGTCATAAAAAAGCATTCAAATGAGAATGAAAAAATCATAAAATGCTTTTCTCAATCCATCAGAAGGAAAATGGATAAAGCATGAAAATGGAACACCGTTCGAAGTTTCGCTGCCATGGAACCGCAGCCCGCTCCGACGATCACTTCTTTCCCCAATCAACTGGACCGAAAACCTGGCCTCAATAACGTTGGAACGTCCTGGGGAAAGATGTCAGTTCTAATTTATCATAAGAATGGACCACATTTACATATTATTCTTGCGCTTGAGCAATGGCTGGGCAGCGGCACGAGATCCACGGCGAAAGATGCCAACGAGATCGGTTTCGTGCGTGCTGTGGTTGGATTTGTTTTCCCGTGTCCTGATGAATAGCCTCGTCGAGGAACTCGAGGAATGAAATCACTTTTTTTTTTTTTGGCGTCCGGTAAGGATGAAGGTAGCTCGCCGGAACCCGACCATCAACAGGCGGGTTTTGTGGGTTGCTGGGTGCATTTTTTTCATGATGTTGATTAGAAGATTTCACGAACAGTAAAACTAGGGCTGGAACGGAAACCCCTTTTCGAGCAGCGCAAGAAGAACGGTGGGCACAATAATAGTGTCCCTGATTGCCGCAAAAGGTGCTGCCGGATGTTGCCCTAGCCGATCGTTCACCGATGGCCACCGCGATGGATCGTCTCGCCGTGTGTCCTGCAGCATCAGCTCACTTTCCCATCGAGCGGGGTATCGCCGTGGAATGGGAAACGAACGAGTGAGCTGTATCACGAAAGGATCACGTTTTCGTCCCGACGCGTAGGCCAGCTCCTGATCCTTGCTCGCCTCCGAAGCGATACACTCGGTAGCGAGCGGACGTACATTTGACACCCTTAATTTTCATTTGATTGTTCACGGCCCGTGCACTTTCCAGGTAGCGGATTAGCGAAGACATGGGACCCCTTCCTTTCCGCGGAGCACCAGACACAGAGGAAGGAGTGTGTGAGCGGTAACGAACGGTAGCGGAACCGGTGGGGAATGGGAAATGGTCTGTTTGTACTGCAGGAAGTGACAGAAAACAAACATTACCTTATTATGCGATCGCTTTGTTTGATTAACTTCCGAATGCACATTAAAAACCTCCGTTCCGGACGCGCCGGGCGTGGAAAGTGAAATTGGGAAAACTGGCAGCACAAACGCAGCGTGAATAAAAGAGCACGCCAGAATGAAGCAGAAAGGAGCACACACTTTCGTCATAGGGTGTACAAACAACTTTGTTCGAAGGAACGGTTCAAATTCAATTGAACTCTCTTTAATTTTTTTAACATTGGAAAATCTTTAAGAAAATTAGCGTCAAGACATAGTTTGAAAACGAATGGGCTCAATCCAACTTTAATTAGTTTTTTCTCATGGACTGCCATTGGGAAATCGATTCCCAACCAAACATAGCTTTCAGATTAAATGTTAGGCCATATATGATAGTTATCCTGTTAAACATGATCCCGAGCACTTCGTTCCATTGGAATAACCATATTCTAAAGGTGTCCACCCAACAAGGGTTGATTGGTTTTTGCGAGCAAAAAAAAGGAACCCGACAGCTTGTTACACAGCAGAGTTTCTTCTCTTTGAAGAAATGTAAATTAGCTTCTTTTCTCCGCACAGCGTTGGCAAAATCGCTAAAAGTTCACAATGGTAGCGGTTGAAAAGCAAGATTACGAGCAGCTGAAGCAACGAAACGGAAGACACTCTACGGGCCCTCCGTATTCCGGTTTGGTGATTTTCGCTTTCCTTATTTCGTATGCGAAAGATGGATTGCAAAGGCACAGCACGGAAAAGCGAGAGCCCTTTGAGAGCCGTTGGCAGTTGGCAGGACCACCGAGACTGCCGACAGCATTGTTACATTGCAGAATCGTTCGACCGGACGCGAAAGGATAACGACAGGTAAAAACTAGTGCCTAGGACAATGGGACGTAGAATTGCAGAATTAAGTAATACGGAGTGAAAAGAGAAAACGTACCTTGTACCCACCGGGGAACCGAGGGAAAACCCCAACCGGAAAGATGAAAGACGAGACTTTTCACATTTGTACGTGCGTGCGAACCGTTCGCCCATTCTTGGGAATCCGGGGTACTGGTAAAAGTGGTGAAAAACCGAATGCAATATGAATACTCAATCAACTGTGTGCAAACTTTCATCTATTCTCACTTTTATCTGCATTCTTCACTTCTCCTCTTTTTTTGTTTTTAAAGATCTGAAACGATACTATTTCGATATCCTTTTCCCGTTTGTTCTAGCGAACTCCGTGTCGCCCGATTTGTCAATGTTTACTTTGATCGCATCATGAAGCAACTTTGACAAATTGTAAGTGAAAAAAAACGGAGTAACCCGAATCACATTCGAGTAAACAATTGCAACGGCCATCCGCGGAAACCTAGAAGAATACTGGATGCATAAGGTTCCTCTGCGTTGAATCAGCCATCAGGCCCTTCGTCTTGAACGATCATTCTTGCGTAGCACGACGGCAGCGAAGCGTGCGAAAACACGTTATCCTCCCGAGGACCCGAAATATGGATGTTGCGAAGGGACGCCAGCACCTTGCTTTCCTCCCCTTCTCGCTCGCCCTGTCCGCGCTCGGCAGGCGGCTGGCCCAAGAAGTCCTAAACGTACCGGCAGCAGATCCAAGCGAAAGGAAACACCTGGAAATACGAGCCGACCGAGTACGATTTCCGACGGCCTCCGGTTCCAGCAGGACGAGCGCGATCGCCTATCTGCCACTCCCGCGTTCCACGACACACGCTCACCGTCGTCCTGGTTCCCTGTGTTCTCCTTCTCCTTGAAATCCTTTGTTTGACGTTTGTGTTTCGGTTGTTGTTGTTCTGCAGTTGCCGGAGAGCTCGAACTTAGACTCCGGAGAAGGAATGGAAAGCTGCCGGTCAAGGATGCTTTCAGCGCAATACCTACCGGTTGTAGCTGAAGATGCGATTTGCTTTGTCGGTGATCGTGTAGCCGTTAGGCTGAGAGGGTTTATTTTTGGGTTTCGTCGCTGCACTCGATCATTCGGAATGGACCGATCGGGATCGAGGCCGAGCGACGAGGATCAAGAAGGAGGAGGGCTTTGCGTGCCGGAGAAGATCAAATTTCCAGCTGGACCCATCGGGGTGGATTATCCTAACGAAGCGAGCAGGTAAAGGCATTCGCACCGGTGCGCCCGTCTCCTCCCAGACGTGCGAAAGAGAGGGTAGGAACGTGGAACAAAGATGAAAGGCGAGGCGGAAGAATGGAAGGATGTTTGCACTGGAGATTGCTGGCACCGGGAGTGGATGAATCTGCAAAACTGCTCGACTCAACTGTCCCACCTGGTTCTAGGAACGATCGATAAGGTTTGCGACACATTAGAGCGTTTTCTCCATTTTACGAGAAAGCTAAACGAAGAGAGAGTCGTGAAATGGAATGGTAAGGAACTTGTGAATGTCTAGAAATCTTATCTTTTCTAGTTAGCTCTATTCTTGTCAACCAACTGAGAAAAGAAAAGCGATAAGCGACACATATTTTCATACCTTCCAATTGTTCGAGGCTCAACGAGAATGTTGTTCTGAAGGAAAGCTAATCGGAAAACTGCCCAATTGAACCATTGAAGGCCACATGATGGAAACAAACTTCCATACGCACTCGAATACGTTTTCGAAGCTTTGCCAGAAGCGAGAAATCAACTATCGAAAAGTCCTCGTCTCGTCTCGCTTTTCCCTCCACAATGGGTTTTCTCGGCAACTGGACAGGGGGCGCGTAAGGCCCTTCATGTCTATCCAGGGCGATGAGTTTCACGGTATTATGTTTTCGTTAAATAGAAGTGATCGATCGAGCGGGCCTACCGCCCAATATTCCGGCCCTGCGTCCGAAGGGGCGTCCTCAGGAGGACTTCGGGGTGCCATCGCCCATCGGTAGAGGCGACAACAAAGCGGCAGCTGTAACATATATTTGCAGACAGCACGGTGGCATTGAAGGAGACATAAAACTGGTACGGAAAATACCACCAGTTGACACCATGCGTCCCCGGAACATCGGCACACGGACGAGAGTGCGTCTCTGGAAAAGTGCAGCCGGCCCACTTCTTCAAAATCAATCGATCGGCAGATCGGACGCATAGCCACGTGTCGAAAGAAGTGCTGATGTTTTGAGCAGACCTATTGTACGAATTCACCCAACGAATGCCGACCCCTAACTGCTGGTAAGAGAGTAAGACTCAGCACCATTTACGGGCATAGGTGTAGGTTGAAAGGAAAAGCGCCTGGAAAGTACAGTATCAAGAACAGAAGACGGTGATTTTTTGCAGATTCAAGTAAACAATTAAAGTTTCTCGTTAATATCGAGCCCTATTTAAGCAACAGGGCAAACCGTACGACGGTTGGGAGTTCTAATGTGCAGAATGAATGGTGCTGATACTTCGCTGCAGCCTGGAGATATGCTAAAGGGCACGCTTTCCTCAGTTTTCCGAAACTATCATAAAAGTTTCACAAACAAAAAAAAAACTATCCAAAGAATGTATTTATCTCCCAGTTTGCCCGCACCGGCGCCATTATGTCCACCTGACGGGACAGGGACCCACGAGGGCCGAATGGATGTCAGGTGATGGTTGGAAGATTGTAGAAGATTAAGTCTACCCCGCCCCACAAAAAAGCAAGAGTGAGGAAAATAGCAGCCCAACGACTGGTAAGCCCTGCCCCGCGATCGCCAACCCGGAAGCCGACACCCGCATCACCGATTGACGGACGGAACGGCATGAAATGAAACGACGGAAAATGAAAGAACTACAGGAAGTGCCAGCGTTCCACTGTACCAGCACACCTTGGGACGGCACTGTAGCGGGAGGGTTTCTTGGATACTGTTTGGAGAAGAAGAAAAGAAACAATGAACAAAACAAAAAATACTCACACACACCAACGCTGAAGAACGGCGCTCAAAAAGAGTCCTGCGCAAACGGAAAGGGAAGCGACCTGTTGCGATCGGATTCGGGCGAAGGCAGCGCCAAACCAAGCGGCGACGAGGGAAGGGGCCCGCGCGCGGGAAGAGTTTGTGGAAAGGGCGCCCGGAAGAAAAACATACGGCAGGCGGTACGTGTACCATCATCATTCTGATCATCGTTACCGAACGATCGCCGAACGAAGGATCGAGGACCACAGGGGGAAGGATGCGAGCGAGCTCGGTCGGTCGGCGGGACGCGGAAACACCGGGTTGCTGGCCCGCAGCGCGGACATCGTGGACGATGGCCGGGGCAGGACAACGCACCTTCCGAGCGAACGAAAAGAACGCGCCCAAAAGGGCGAGAAAGAGCAGGCGAGATAGACACAGAAACAGAACGAGACGAGGCGGGCGCGGAGAGGAAGGGCACCCAGTGCGCGGTCGCTAACGGCAACAGCTTGCCTATGCTGGGTGTGGAAAGTGTCCGTTTTTTCTTCACCGGACTTGTGCAGCTGCCGCAACAGCACCTTCGCCGATGGGCCGCCGGTCGGTGGTGGCTATGAATATGAAGGTTAAGGCAAAAGATGGCACAACTTGTGGTCTTCCGAAGGGAGCAAGCTGCGCACACACACACACACACACACACACACACACACAAATGCAATTACACGGGCACACACGAGGAGGATCGGCGACACAAATGTGTGTTTTGCTCACTGTGGCGGCATTTTGGGAGCTTTTTTGGGTTGTAGAGTAAAAAAACCCGAAATATAATAAAAAAGTAAGCAATTATCCTTGGCTAAGAAATAACCAAAGCGGGCCAACGGATTACGCCTGAACCTAACCTAATTTGCCCCGTTTCTAAACACGCAGGGGGCACGAGCGCCAAGACTAATAGAATAATAACTCAACTCGGTATTCTGCTTTGCGGACAATATTTAAATTCTCCAGGAAATATGGAGGTAGAAACACAGTAAGATATAATTGCAGTTTTAATCAAAGAATTGTATTGCTATTGTAAAATACAAAAAGAACAAAAAAAGTTCATATTTTTATTCAAACTAACTTAACAGTTTGACCAGTTAATAAATGAATAATACTTTAGATTGAATGATGAAAAAGTGTCTGATAAATGAGTTAGCATAAATTTTTCGAACAATAAAATAATGGTGAAACTGAAAAGAAACTGAACCAACCAAAGAACGTTGGCCTCTTGGTAGCCTTTTAAATGAAAAGTTGCACCAACTTCCGTACTCAACCAGTTTGCGTATTTATCACTATCGCCAAAAATCGGGCGGCCGATTGTTGCAGCTGGCGAATTTTTATGCTCCTACGTTCGCCTTCCACACCACTTTCCTCGTGTAGGACTCTCTGTAACTTGATGATTACATTACACAGTGCGTTGGCTGCTGGTGCTGCTGCTGGCCCCGTGGCATGCACACCGCTGCCCGTTACAATCTGGTTTTCGAGGATATTACTGTAGATGCATGCCGGGCCGGTCCAAGTTGCGACAGATGGTGATAATTGAGATCAGCATGAAGTTTATTTTGGCACCAACCGAGGGACAAACTGCCGAATGGACGGACAACAGTTCGTTTTCGGCCAAATGTTCGATTACGTTTCCCCAACTATTTATTTTGCATTAGAGTGAACATCAACGTGATAATGCATACATAAGTAAGGCGAAAGCTTTAATGTTGCGAAAGGGAAAGGCCTTTTTCTGTTGTGACCAACAACCAATGTTTGTCACAGTTGCAACCTCCACAATCCGAAACTCGTTCCTGGATGTTTGCTATCTCGAAGATACATTTAGTCCCGAGACGAAGACGTCTCGGTACGCGTGCCCCCGGTCCAATCGATCGATTGATCGTGCGAGGGGAAATGCTCGCCCATAAATTACCGCTTCCGCTGAAAGGACGTCACACGCGAACCGACAAGCAAGTATATTCGGTAAAACCAACTCCCCGGCCGGCTGCTTTCACCAGCGCCGAACTTTAAAGGAGCAGCGCGTCCGACTCCGACCAAAACTTATCTCGTTTTCGGCCCTTATCCCTTTTTTTTACCTCTCAGCGCAGCATAGGTTGTCGAAATTGATAATTGTCGTGCCGGCACGAACGGCGGGGGACACGCGATGCATCGGAGCACTGCACTCGGGACGGCAGGTGCATTCCGTTTGACCACGACCGGCGACTGAAGTAGCCAGGGCCCACGAGGGCGATGTAATTTGTACGGGGTGGCGTCGGCCATCGGTAGACTGCTGCAGCCGCTCGCTCGATGCCGGTTTGTAATATGGCGTTCGAAATGTGAAATTTTAATAGCCGATAACGAGTGGCTGCGCTCGTGCCATTTGGCTGCAGCCGAAAACGGACCGGATCTGGCTTAGCAGCGGAATGTTTGCCAACGGATACATGATGCTGATGAAGGGATACGTTGATGCGATGCGTTCTTTTCCTTGTGCATATGGGAGATCGGTGCATGTCGGTCCATACCTCCGGTTTTTTTTAAAACAAAGTATACTCAATGTGGATATTACATAGTTGACATTGAGTGTACTCTTCTACCTCTACAACCGTGTAATCAATGCTGGCCCCCCGTTTCACTTCCACATATCCAGTTTGGTAGGCAATGGATTCGATGTTTGCAAGTTCCAATGAAATGAGGGTGAAAGAAGACACCACACTTCATGCACAGACAGGAAGCGTCGGATTTTCCATTTTCTAATTTCTATCCCCAACCCAACTAACGAAAGCTGCTGGAACAAACCGGCGGCGGCACAACAAACGGTCCGATCCATCTTTGGGGTAGTTTCAATATTTTCACAAATTTCACACCTTTCCCAATGGATCGTATGAGATGTGGAAAGCATAACATGAAACAGTCGAGCAGGGTCGAGCACACCTTTCCCGTCCGAACAGGCTCCCATCAACCAACTGTTGAATCATTCGGACGATTTAATGCAACGCTCGCGCGTGCTCGTGTCTGTTTTCCGTGTTAAAATCGAACATTTCGTCGCAATGCTCTTATTCCGAACCGGCACCAACACGGCGCAGTCAGCGGTCGGGAGAAACGGCAAAAGACGGGAAAGAAACACACTCCCTTCGGTTGCGCTTAATTTGACCGAAATGTTTCCTCAGCTTAGAGAAGGTGTCCGGAATCGATCGTACTAAACACGAGTCGGAAACACCGATGCGTGAGCCATCTGCCGTACCAAGCGTCCCAGGCAGCACGAGCCTATACAATAGCAGGAAAGGATACGTTTGGCAGCGTCGGAATACCTGCATACCTTCGGTGTATATACCTGGAAATACAAACCGAAGAGGGAGAGACGCCACAGCGTCGGAAAGAACCGACAGGATCGATTCATCAATCTTCATTACAGTAGTTCAGCCAGGGCGCCGTTCTTGATGATTGGCGTTAAATCAATCCCTACCGATAACGCATCATCAGTCGTCGAAGAAGCTGTTCGGAAAATGCAGGCATCCCTCCTCACTGCAGCTGGCAAAAACGAAACGGAGTTCGTCTCTATGCGATTGTCTGTGAAACTATTAACGATAAGCATTGGTTACTTAATTCTTCGAACTTTCGGTCGAACTAAAACAACGCGACACCGCGATAAACTAGGGCTCGTTTTCATCCAGATCATACCGATGAACTTTGAGAGGAAATGCACTGATCGAGATGCATGTGCACCGCTTGGAAAGTTAACAATTTCGGTACGCGTTCTGGCATGACGAACAAACACACTGATACGGCTTCTATTCTGTATGCTAATCAATTATCTCCCAAAAAGTACGGAGAAGTGCCCATTTATCACTTGCAATTTTTCACATTATAGATTTTTATAGATTAATAGTTATATTAATTTTTCAAAACTCAGCATGCAAAGGTTCGCTTTCATCGTCAACAATGTAAGCTTGAGTTCGTGCATTTCTTTTAATTTAAACATTCTCTCGGCATTAGAATATTGACTCTAGTTTCCCACCCGAAGCTTACATCCACTTACAATGTGTTTGCAAAGCGAGCCCCCTTGTTCCTCCACTGTACCGAGAGTGATCCGCACCACCATCACCAGCACACGCGGAGCGTCACCAGACGGCCGGAAGTGGGAGCGGTTCTAATTGTCCCATCGAAATAATGGAAACCCTGAAATGAGGTGGAAAAGTTCGACTGCTCTCCGCAGCATTCGCTCCGGAGCGAATCCACGGGCGAATCGATGAACGGAGTACAAAAACACAACCAAATCGGAAAACGGTATCGGAACCAGCATGAAGCGGCCTCAAGCCCTACGCAAACTCGTTCCGATGAAGGAGTGGCCCGGTTGGGAGGAAGCATCGGCTAATGGTGATCAGCTGGGTGACTGGTATCGGTACGCTGCGAGCAAACCTGGCATCCCATCAAAGATCGCCGAAGAAGCACGTTAGAATAACATGCGCACGCATCGCACCGCGCTAGTGACTCCCCGTTTTCCGCGGTCCACCGCTTCGGCCATTCTCACAGTTCATTCGCTCTGTGTCGCTATTGTTTCGCGCGCTTTTGTTCGGCTTCGATGCGTAACGCGCCCTCATTTGGAGGGTGTATGGGTGGCGGGGCTATGAATAAATGTGTCCCGTTAGCTTCCAGTTGCTGTAAAAGATGTGGAACTATTCGTGCCCGGGAGGTTGATAAGTATTGGCGCAAGAGCAGCTAGCAATTTGGGACGTTTCTTTGAATAACAACAATTTACATAGGCAAATGTTGCAAAACTCCTCTTAACATTTATCTATATATTTGGTACGATATTTACGTAACACTTCGTCCAACTTGCCAAGGAAATGAGTAATTTCGACTCGTGTAACGCCAAGAGCCGCACTCGCTGTCAAGTACGGCACGCGTGCCGTTGAACTATGGGCGCCCCAGCAGGCAAAGGGATGCCCATTGATGGTTTTACTATCGATCGTAGTTACCACCCGGCATCCGGACACGCCTCGTTTCAGCAACATGGAACCAATCATTTCCAGCCGGCATGCTTCCGTTTTGAAAGTCTCCAAAGTCATTGCTGTGTAGAGTAATTAACCGTATTGTTTGGTTATTTCTTGACACTCGTCCCTACGGTATAAAACTACTTACCAATAGAAATGGGATTTCGAC
>JAOEFI010000003.1:17639874-17680642 GCA_034621735.1 Anopheles plumbeus
CCCGGCAGAGAGGGAAAGAACGTAGCCAACAGTTGCACCAAGTGCATCGATGGTTTAGCACAGATTTCAAAGGTGCGCTATAGACAAACCCGTTTCAGAAGTTGAAACGAACTTGTCCAGGGTTTTGCGAACTTCCATGGCGCTGTATTACTGTTTTATCTCGTGTTTTATGATGAAATTTATTGCAAGTTGGAATTCTTTGAAAAACCCCTGTACACGTCTATTGTCAAACGCTGGATGGTGGTTGAGTTACACAGGGATTAACAATTTGTTTGTTTAAATTTTAGCTGGAAATAGAAAACCTTAAAATGCAGTCCACCTGCTCTTCGCAGCTGCGGGAAATTGGCGAGCTGAAAACCCTGCTGAACGAGCATCGCGGCACGATCGGGGAGCTACACAACCGGCTCGACCTGAAAGCCGAACGGGATCAGCTGATCGACGAGCTGAAGGCAAAGGCCGCCCAGTTTGAGCAGATCATTCGCACCCAGATCTCGACGAACTCATCCAGCAGCGCGACGTGCGACAGTGCCACCTCGCCACACCGGAGGGTAGAGTCTCGCGATCAGAACGTCGGTACGTCCGACGATGGAGCGGGCGACGGCGATCAGCATCATTCGGCGACAAGGGAACGGCGCCGGGCCTCGTCGGTTGGTGTCGAGGAGGCCGAAACGAGACGGTTGGCGCGCGAGCAGGAGCAGAAGGTGCGTGAGGAAATGGCCAGGGCCTTTGCTGGACAGATCAAGCAGATCGAGGAGCGCTTCCGGGCGCAGTTTGTGCGCTTCGAGGAAAACATCGACGCGCTAAAGAACGAACTGTATGAGCGGGTGGCGGAGCTGAAGGTACGCACGCAGGAAGTGGAGGTCCTGAAGTGTGCCATCGTGACCGAGCGCGAGAAGATGGGCGAGCTGCTCGCGCAGAAGGACGCCGACGCACGCTCGCTGTTCGACAAGCAGTCAGAGCTGATGGGCAAGTATAAGGCTGAGCTGGGCAATGGGCAGAAGAAAGTGCAATTCTTGGAGCGCGAGTTGAAGGAGAAGCGAGAGCTGGTGGCGAACGAGCGCCAGTCGATGGAGAAGCTGATCGGACAGATCTCCGCCGAGCGGACGATGTACCGCGAGCGCGAGCAGGAGATGACGGAGAAGTTCAAGGAGATCGAAACCGAGTATCAGAAAAGCTTGGACCTGGTGACGGAGAAGTATCAGTCGGCGAAGAAGACCGCCCTCAACTACAAGGTACACTTGTGTTTACGGCTTTCCTGCCTCTTCTACGGGCTTGTTAGGATTGTTTAATTCGTTCGTAGCTCGCTTCAACTCTCTGCTCACCTGTTTCATTTTCGTTTGCATTCCACAGAAATATGCGGAAGACAAGGAGCAGCACATGCTAAAGGAATACGATCGTATCAAGGAAGGATATAGCACGGCCCTGGTGAAGGTGCAGAATCGGATGAAGGAAGCGCTGGAGAGCAAGGAACGGAACTTGCGGGAGAAGATAGCGAAACTGGAAGCGGACTATGAAACTAAGCTGCAGTTGGTGAAGCAGAGCAGTTAAGAAGTTTTCGTTTTAATAGGAAATCATATTGTAGGATAAATATCTAATGTAAAACTGCCTTAGAAACGTCAAAACCTGCCATAATCATACTAACAGGAAAAAAAAACGCTTGTGAAACATGCTCACGCGCCCAAGCTCTCTGCTAGCTAAAAAGTTAACGTTTTAAATGTAGAATCGTACCTTGCACGGACTCGTAGTATTGTAAAGAGGTATAACTGAAGCGCCTTCATCGTAGACTGTGCGTACTGGCATTTGGTTACGACTGTGTATTACATTTTGAATTTGTAATTTAAAAGTGTTTTAAATCTCTCTTGGCACAAGTTACCTGCATTTCGAGCGTAAATAAACGCGCCCGTACCTATATATTGCAGATAAAATATGTTAATGTTGTGAAAAACGAAAAGAATATCTGTTTTAATGGAATGATGACATTCGAACAAGTGAAATGTGTTTCAAACATTGCAACGAGTTGTAAAACTGTGTGGATTCAATTCGAATCAGTTTGGATGATACTGTTCCGAATTAAACTACTATCAATGCTGGCGCGATCCAAATTTCGAATACGGTACGGTAGTAGCTTCACCGCGCGTTTCCCCGAAAAGATTTGTTAGTTTCTCGTTTAGCTTAGAGAACCTGCAGGTACAACCGAAGGGACAGGCAAGCGTGAGTCGTAGGGAAAAAGAGAAGAAAGTAAATCGCTGGTGTCGGTTTCTGCTCTTGATTTTCTGATTTAATTACAAATTAATAAATATTATACAGGCTGTCCGCTCATCGCGACGTAAGCACTTATGTTTGGACATTTATCTAACTTCACTGTATCCACTTGAAATTCTTTTGGCACTCGTCGCCAAGTTTGCGCATCGAAGAAGTAGTACGTGCCACGCTCGGTTGTGCCATTCTTCTCGTACGATGTCATGCCAGGCACGCGCGTAATCCACACCTTTTCCTCCGTATGATATCGCCAATCTCTACTGTGTCTGTAAATATGAACGGATGATGGTGCGGAAGGATTGCGGAGGTTGAAGATGAGTCGAAAAAGGACAATATTTTTAAACGCCGAGGTCCCCACCTCGGGGGAGCACACTTACAGTTCCGCCGCTACCGCCAATTGCATCATATCACCAACGTTCGTGTAAAATAAATAAAATAATAGATCATCCTTATACTTCTGCAACGTAAGCTTCGACAGCTTGTCTCTTATTGACATGTTGATCAAATACTCTGGTGGTACATTGTAGTCGATATCCTGGGGCCTGGAAGGACGTAATGCGTAAGAACAGAAAAAGGTTGAACATCTTCGCCCATTCTAAATTCGCGGCTTCATCGTCACCTACCTCGCAGGCGCATCGGCAAACGGACCGCCAAAGCTTGGGTACAGGTTTTCCACCGCGGTTAGGTTTAACCCCAGTGCCATCAGGTCCTGACCCATCGCTAGCGTCACCAAGTTGGGATCGGTTTCCGCCGCCCGGAGGAACGTTAGCAGACCGACCATACCGAACTGGTTGTTCACCATACTGGCAGGAATATTCGTTACCGATCCTGGAAAGGGACATTTGTGTTTCTCATGTCAGTACTTCCGGTTTCAAATTTCGGAATGAATCCCGGGCGAATCGAGCGGCATCGCTGTTGAAAACTTTCGACTTTCGAGATGCATTCTATCGATTATGGAAACCCTAAGCGATTTTATAGATCAGTGTGGAAACGTTTTAAAAGCTGGACTAATCAACTCAGCCACCCAGGGCTGGTTGTGGAATTCGCCCGTAAAGAATAATGGTGCGATTTTATATAATGTCGGGTTAAGTCCAGCATTCGGACGCGACACCGTGCATCGAAAGTTTTCGAACGAGCCCAGCAATCGCTCGCAATCCCCCATCTTACCGCTGGGTGATGTTTGTACGCCTCGCTTCATCGCTCCTTTGTCCATGTTAACATTGGAATTGCCGGAATCACTCTGCAGATCCATGCCCATGCCCGCCGCACTGCCCACCGGCCCACCGCTGCCACCGCCGCTGCCCTTGCCGCCCAAGCTGTCGGAACCCACGCCGCCGCCACCCACGCCGTGGTGGTCCGGATGATGGTGGTGGTGGACACCCTGCAACCCCTGGCTTGCCGCCCCCAACTGGCTGCCCTCCGCGTTCTGCGTGCCGGGTAGGGCCGGGAAGTCTTCGTTCGACATCGTGAACGCGATCTGTTCGGACGTCGGTTGTTTCACCATGCCCACTGCAATCGGAAGGGAAGAAATGGTAAATGGTTAGTCGCCAGCTCGTACACGGACAGCGGTGCTTCAGTGCGGCAGATACGTTACCGTACGGTTTACTACCCGGTGGCTGCAGCGCGTTCGACTGCGGCAGGGATTGATCGTTTTGGCCACCGCGCGCGTTCGTGAGCGAAGGGAATTCGGAGAGATCGAGCAGGGGCGGGGTGCCAGTATCCGTCGCACCGCCGTCGACGAACACACCGTGGTAGTTGTTGAGGCTATTCCCACTTTGAGATCCGTATCCTCGCGACTGCATGAAGGAAACCATGTTGGACTGCACGAAAGATAAAGGATAGAGAATTTTATAACAAAAGTTAATACTATTTTAGTAAACACACAGTTTGCTATTCCTACTGTAGACATACATTTCAAACGACTTGCAATAGCAACCTTATCTGACGATGTGGATTTGAACACTGAATTTGAAGTGATCTTTCTTATGTTTTGCGGTTTGTAGAGCCCGATAGAAAAAAAAAACCCATAATTGAGCATAGCGATGATTTTCATAGCGGTATTTTCGTTCTCAGTAGTCCTGAAAAAGGTATCAAAGTTGCCGCTGCTATATTTGTATACCCTGAGCAAAACTTTCCTGGAGCAAAGAAATTACCTGGTATGGTATAAAAACAAACCGCAAGCAAGTCCTCCAACTTAAGGAACCGACTATTTGCCGAAACTACAGACAACATTGAAAAAGTAACTGGACATGTTAGAACAGTATGAGGAAAAGTTTGAATTTAATGAAGAGGTCCTAGACAGTGAACGGTAGATGTAAGTTATTATCCCACATATAATCTACCTTTTGCAGCCTTGCTTCAGTTGAAGTCCTCGACCTTTCTTCGTACTCTAAAATAAACTTTTGCTTACTATCTACTCCCAGTCAGCAAACAATAATAAACCGCGGTCCACAATAAATAGCGGCCCGTCGGCAGGTACTAGGGGTAAAAATATCGCTTATAGCTGATAGTGAAAATTACAACACAGAGATTCTCTCTCCGTGCTGTTGCTCGTCCAAAACGCGTCATATGTTCGCCCCGCGGTCGGACTGTTTGTTTCTGTACAATGTGTGCCTGTTGAAAAACTCCGGACAGTTGGACTTATAAGAGGGGGTTGCTTCCCACGATCGCTAAGGATTTGTTCGCGTTCTGTGCTGTGATAAGCGAAAAAGGTCAAGCAGCAGATGGCAAAATTTTAATCGATGTCGTAGTATATGACGTGCTTTGAATAGATCAATACGATAATAGTGAATCCTTTGACAGGATTGCATAGTGCCTAGTGCAGCATCTGGAGGTTTCCCTAAACATTTCATTCTAGATTTTAACGAAGACAGAGATTTGGAGTGCATCTTCTAAATCTGTTTACACGATTCTCTACAAGCGTAGCTCAATCTCGGGAAGGGTATACACTTCTAAAAATAGGCTGTAATGCAAATTAGTCATAATATATGCTGGCACGATCCGTTATGGTCATTAGTGGGTGAGTGTATTTGTACTTGCGATATGATGTAAGTACGCAAATCCATAAATTTATGCTGCACAAGCTAGTGTTAGTACTGTTACACAGCAATATCGCACGGTCAAGATCATGCTGTGGTTACACCCTGCTTTGCGTGGTGGTGAGTATCGTGTGAGAGGAGTACACACTCCAACAATGCCGGACCATAAGTAAAAGCAACTTGCTGTTATGTTGTCGAATGTATTATTTTACATCCAGGGTTGAACATCTTCCTAAAAAAACGAATGGACAGCATATATGAAAACATTTTATGTATTTTCAATGTTGTACAAGCAGCTTTCATCACGATGTAAGATACGAAGTACATTGATCGATATTTGGGCTTGAAGCTGTATCTATCTATCGGTTCTTATCTACATCTTCAATTGCGCGATAAAAGGTGAGCGGGGAAGGGTCGATGCCGGATTTATTATGGTAAGAAACGTTGGTCATGCTTGGAGGGACGGTCACTGCTCGTCGTCATTTTGATAGAGGCGCAAGCATCCTTTTGTGGGCTTGTTTCAGAACATTCTTCTACGAGAAAAAAACGAGCATATAGTAGGAGAGCCTCAAAATCACGAAATGCCTCAGAGAGCCTCAAAATCACTGTACCATTCTGCGCCGATTGTAAAACGCTGCCATGGCTCAATTTGACACTTGCGCAATTTTGACATTTGGCTGCATTCCACCGCCAACCGCAAGGCAGCATCTTTTGGGAAGACCCTTTTCCACTAAATTCGGCCACCATCCAACATCATTACAAAATGTCGGCCCAGTCACCCAATTTCGCATCAATTTTTAACTATACGAATGAGTAAACACGGATAAACGCTGCGCATATGCATGCGCAATGGCTAGGGCGGGGGGACACCTGACCTGGAGCGACACACACGAAACACCCGGTGGCTTTTGGTCGATCATTATTCTTGTTCAGAGGCGCAGCGTGCACCGTGCAGAATAATCACTTACGTTGCCTCCAACGCCACCAACCGCTGTGCCCGCCGCCGATGCCGTCGTTCTATGGTGATAATATCCTTTATGTGGCATTCCTTTCGGTAGGGTCGAGCACATGCTTCATCGAATGCACAGCAACAATGGGGGGATATGCTTCCGGCCGTGGCAGCTAAATGTTCTTGACACATAACACACCGAAACGGGCAGGGCAAAACAAATGTGCGTCTGCTGCTGCACGTTGGTTTTCTCCGCAGCGATACAGAGCGCGATACACTGAGTAATAGTAGCCCGCACACCACCAACCACCAATAACCACCGCACACTATTTGACAGATGGACCTCTCGAGTAGAACTGAAGCTGTCACAGGAGAGAGAAAGAGAGAGAAAGAACGGTGGATGCGAGCTTGTGTGCTAGAACGGAAGAACGACGCAGACACTACACAGAGCGACACACAACTGCGCAGCAGATTAGTAGAAGCGCCCCGCCGCTCTACGCCTCCACTCTTCACACTCCGGAAGGATTTATTTATGTTTGGTATTATTTGCGAGCGGGTTTTGTCCAATTCCGTTTGTTTTGCTTCACTCGCGTGTTGTTTCAAGTTTTTCTCTTTGCTTTGTTCACTTCGGTTCGATACGTAGCGTCGCTGTAAATTGCGATTACCGCCTAGTGTGCACGGTGGTGATACCGCGCGGCACCACTGTTTGGCGACCCCGCGTCCGGTGCTTAATTAATCGTACAAACAAAATTCCTACTCCTCTCGTTCACGTCCTTCCGATTATTTCCCCAAGGGACCGCGTAACGAGGGGACAAATAGCCGCAGCGCGAAAGAGAATCCGCGAAGACACACAATAACCGTGCGAATGCTCAAACGTGACTAACGAGCGCGGGGGACCGGGCAATCGCGCGCATACCGCGAATCGAAACTCCCGACACGCACACCACCACCACCCGCAGCAGCCGCCTCTGGTAGCTACCAGAGAAGCGCACTACACATGACAGCTGCTAAGATAAGTAACAACCAATGCAGCCGCGCGAGAAGATGGGCAGCCAAGGCAACCGAAAATATATCGCACCAACACGCATATCCGTGAACATGCCCATAAAACGCGGATGCGAGGGTGCAGGTGTGCATATATATGCTGCTATACAGTAGGCACAGAGTGTACGATGTGACCGGCACGGGATCCAAGTATGACCGAACTTGCTCGGTGGTGGATTGATCGAAAAGTACCCGCCATGGTTCATCGTTTTAGCACGTGCGGTGTGTTTATATTGCGCAATCGAACGCGAATTTAACGACGTCACATGTATTGCATATCAACCACTCCGTATCCAAAGCATAGGACAAGCGCTTACATTTGCGAAAAAATGAAACGCTCTAGCAGCCTTTAGCACCAACGATAAAACGCAGTTTGGATAGTCACACAAATTGAACCGTAATTTTTATACATTTTGAAGAGAAACAATTATATCTGGCGACAACGTTACCGAAAAGAAAAAGTGTGCAACAGAGCAAAGCAACTTTGCAGCAGTCTGGAAGGGGAAGGAGCGCATATGGTTTCTTTTAAATTCTTCTGTAAGTCTCGTGTTTAATCTGGAGTTAAGTGCATTACAAACAGAAGAAAAGAGTGTGCGTGTGGCCGTTTGATCTTCCCCTTTCTATGTTGCCATGTTCTTTTGTCTTGTGATGGAGAGGAATTTTCGGGAAGATTTATGTCTTCTGCTTAGCTGTTGGATCAAACTGCATAATAAGGATTATTTCTAATAAACAAAATGCGACGTTTGTAATACACAAAACTTGCAAAATTTGTATCATTATTGGTTTGATCTTGTAAAATGAATGAGTTTACACGTTTAGAGGACATTAGTGCGGCATCTTCGGAAAAAATATGATTAGAGGCACTTATAGTGGTTACAAATTTAGCAGCTCAGTGGGTTCTGATACGATGACGATAGAATCCACTTCACGGGTTTGTGAGACAATTTCAATTTTACAACTTAATGAAAATGGAAACGAAAACAGTTTCACAGATAAACATGACCAGTAACAGAAACAACCCTTTTACCAAACCGAACCATACCAACAGAACAATTCCAGACGTATATTATGATGAAATGATTGACAAAAAATTGGAAAAAAAATCATTTGAAAAATTGATTAATGAAGAACCAAGAAACAACCATACCAATGACGAAACAAAATTAGACAGACTCATACGGAACACAGCGAAATTAAATCTAAGATCAGTAGAAGGTACGAACCCAAAACGGGCTAGCCGAAGGAAATGAACATATAAAGAGGATGAATAAACCGGTGTCCTGTCAAGGGAACTTCTACGGAACAAAACTAAATAGTCGTTTGAAGCACTTGAGCAAATTCGTTTGCCATTTTATCAAGCGCACTGAACAGTTTAGAGATTGTTGTGCGTGCCATTGACAAAGTTGTATGTAAAATGAAAGGCCATTCAAACATAAACAGGTACAAGTACGGCTGCGAGGAAATTCGTCGAGCACCCAGAGGAACCAGGATGAGAACACGCCCCGAAAAAACAATACAGGAAAAAATAAATATTGGATTGGTTTCTATCAACCAACATCTACACAGGTTTTTGGCTAGGATTTAAAGATTCTCTTTCACTTACCATCGATGTACCGCCGAGTCCGGACAGTGTCCTCCGATCCGCGAATCCTCCGGCACCGCCTCCGCCAACTCCAGCACCAACACCGCCCCGTTGCTGACCGCCGCCGCCGAACAGGTTGCTACTTCGACCACCACCGGATGCTGCGTTGGAGGAGGAAAGTTGCTGCTGCTGCTGGCCGCTACTGGGGCCGTTACTAGCGAGGCCCCCAACCGCACCACCGTTTGGTCCGCTTCCGCCGCTCATAACACCCGCAGAGCCGCCACCGGCGCTAGACCGAGGGTTTCCCCCGTTGGTGCTGGGCGAGAGGGGTGCCACCGACGAGGAGGATTGGTTGCTTTGCTGCGTGGGTGGACCACTCTGGCCGAAAGGGCCTCCGGCTCCCACAGATCCACCAACCACCGACGGGAACATACCGGACGTGGGAGTAACATGGCCCCCGCTAAGGGCGCTACCACCAAAGGCCCCGCCGGCGGAACCGCCAACTACACTGCTGCTACCTCCGCCGCCGCCGCCACCACCGCCTCTCCCGCCTAAGGACACACTGCTCGGTATGCTTCTGGGCGGTTGTTGGAAGTTCAAGTTTGCCATAACCTGCGCTCCGATTAGCGATGCGCGCGGATTGAATACCAGCAATCCCGTTGCACATCATGGGACAGAATCCCATATCGAGGCCAACAGATGTACAAACGAAGAGGTCGGTTGGTTTAGTTTCCAGTTTTATGTTTTCCAGTAAGTGTTAGTTGAGTAAAATAAGATTTCGACGGCAAAGAAAAATCGCACATAATAATGCAACGGAATCGAATCGAAAGGCGCATCGAGGCCATTTCATAATGAACGACAATGGACACCATAATTGTTGAATGAAACCGGTGACAAAAAGCAACATAAGCATTAAAAGGAGAAACAGCAACAAAGAGTCACCAGGACATTGGTGCACGATTATTGTTTGATTTTTGATTGTTTGGTTCATTCGTTCGTCGGTTCGATGGTTTGTTGGTTGGTTGGTTTGATAATAGGAGAGGATTTGAGCGATCCATCAGCAACATCATCATTAACAGCGTCGTGATGATCGTGTGTTTCCAGAGAGGGTCGCAACGAGTTTCCCGCCAAGAAGATGTGTACGTGTGTCATATTGATGAATCGTTTTTGTTTATGTTAAATGAAAAGAAAGAGAAAAAAGTACTTTGTTAATACCACGCTGCTGCTATGCTGCATTAAGTCGCCAGTGAACCACAGAAGCCGAAACATTTGAGAACGCCCTAATAATTATCCCGGGAATACGAGTATCAAAAGACTTCACCCTGGAGCACTTTTTCATTGATCTAACTATTTTAGAGAAAATAGAATCGGGCATTCATATTGCCTTATACTATTCTGCGATGAACTTCTATTGAATAATTAATTAAGATCAATCGAACATAATTAGATTTACTTCATTAAGTATTGTCAGTTTCGCAGCATCGGTAGCAAAAGGATTTCATGGGCTGTTCACTTTGCCTTTCTACGAAACTAAAAAAAACTCTTTACAAACTTTAAGCCATAACCTGCTGGCAACAACATCGCGGAAATATGCATAAATGACCTTAAAGGGCTGTAGACTTCATCATCGTGCGTGCGTACGCCTATATGTGACTACTATCATAATTCTTTTTTTTTGTTAGAAGGTCTTCTGTTTCCCTTTTTTCCCTTTTCTTACTTGTGTTTCTCCTCTCCTCTCACTCGTTATCTGTCTCTCCTTACAAGGTTCTAAGATTGTTCGTCTCATTTTGTTTCTCTCTTGCAGACGGTCTATCTCTGAGCATCACCATGCTTTAGCGCGCTTTTGACATTCCCTTGCTTGTATCCATCTTTATTTATGCTTTATGCATAGTATTACTTCTACTATAATCGAAACATGCACAAACACCCAGGCACATAAGGCCGAGCAAGGGGATTTTATCTTCCTTTTTCGATTATCCTATTATCCCTGTCTATAACGCGCGCATCCGGCACACATGCCGTGAGATTGCGTTTTTCTCAACATCTCTGTGCGCATTTCCCAGACCGGCAGAAAGAGCGCGCAAAAAGTCATGTGAGTGAAAACGTGCTAATTCGTTATTTTGGAGACGCCTATTTGGCTTTTAGTTACAGGAAGCACGCGACTTTGCCGATTATTTGATTCAAACCGATTTCTAGCTCAAATCTTTTGGTACCGTGTTACGCAAGATGCGTTGCCCATTTGTAACGTGAGGATATGCTCCTCTGTGTTCCTCTTCGATTTAGCCTAGCTCAGTTTTTTTATTCTCAGAATGCCACAGAATGCCACAGAATGTTTATCAAACCTTTCAGCACTAAAAGAAAACAAGAGGACAATGGATGAATAGCAACAACTATCGGAGTGATAACCTACCTAACTGTCGGGGAAACGAATCATAAAAACAGTCTCCTGAGTACGATTGGAGATCCTTCCAGCGCGTCCTGGGTTCGCCGGATTGCCGCCGTCCAATGTCCGATAACACCGTGCCGTTGCCAAAAGTGTTGCCGAAACACAGCGCCACCTACAAAACGATGGTAAATCCGCAAATGGAGGTTTACTAGCACGACTATGCTTTCGCGGCAGGTGTCCTCACGGCAAACAGTAGCTTCGCCAGGAAGTCGTATTTCGCTGGTCAATGGTTGCTACGCTTTGCGTTCACTAGCAAATAGTGGATATTATTCGCACGATACGGAAACGAGCGCACATATATGATACACAACACTCAAACAACTCTTTAGGAGGTGATCAAATTTAGGACTGGTGAAATGTGGAATGATTCGACTCGCCTAGTCGAAACTGTACACCATAGGGTGGTAAGGAGTGTCTTTCCTTTTTTTATATTGTACTTAGCGTCCTTGGAACAAATATTTTAACCTGTACACACTACTTCGCGGTTGTTCCTTATTTGCACATTTTTCCTACTTTTCCAATCCCACCCATAGGTTCAGGCGGAAAAGGACATGGGGAGATTATACCAAGCGTTTGGACGGTATGTCTTGTTCTTTCACTTACTCACTCATGCAAGGGTAGCAGTGGGAAAAATCACGTAAATAACACGTCCGGAGGAGCGGAATGCCTTGGTCCACTCACTCACACACAAAAACACTTATGGCGCTGAACACACTTCACGAATCAGGCAACGCCACTAGAATCCTTAAATTGCAAACTGTAAGCGGCAGAATATGGACAGGCCAAATTAACGCTTTTTCAACACTTCGCACAATTCAACCAACACTAGCATACACGCGCACACGCGGGATGCGATATGTACATTCGATGATGTTTTTGCTATTTCCCGGTTGGGTTCTGGACCGCGTTATGGTGTTTTCGGTGTTCCGTAGTAATACATCACCGATTGGGCGAATGTACAATAACACACAGTGTACCCACGATGCTTGCCACGAAGCGGAGGATTATTGATTACTTTCGTAAGCCAGTGCCAACCAACCTCGTCAAGGAAGATTCCAAATCCGTGTGTAGCAGCTACACTACCGGAGGGTCCGATGGGGGTTCGTCGAGTTCGTTGTTATGTTGATTTCATGCGCAGCTTCTCTTTCAAGCCGTCAGTTGTCGCTCTTCGCCTACCGATGGAAAAAAAAAAGTTCAGTTGTAGTTGGCGCGGTTTCAGGAGGTTCAAATTGTATCCATAAAAACTAGCCACCACAGATTTTGAGGCTAATCAACCCGAAAATGGTTCGCATAACGAGTCTCGCGAACGAAGAACAGCCTTGGACCAATTGGGCGTTGTGGTATTAGTGTGAACGACGATTAAGCCTTCTTGAACCGGTTTGGTCGAACTGATTCTGTTCAAGATGAACATAGGCTTCTCCGGTTGTAATTAAAGATCTAGCACAATGTTTAAACGATGGATGACACTTGCAACGTCTTCAGATCACTATCCGCAATTAGTAAAACTATCGCATCTTACTTATTTTACGCAAGCTGGCATTCTATTATTCAAAGCCCTACTGTAATCTGCTACGTACGGAGCGGGCTTGAAACTCGAGCATAGCCTGTAAACATAACATTCGATCCACTTGTTTGTTTGCTCGCTCTCTCTTGAGTTGGTTTAAAATTCGTGACTCTGATATAATTCGAAAGCCAAAGGTTGTAATCCATTACAAACGGCTCGGAATCCTCATGCATAGTATGAAGTGAAGTACTATACAAATTTATCGGGTATGGGGCATTGGTAAAATTGATAGGAAAACCATTTCGGTTTGACTTATCACCTTGAAGGATTGCATGAAGAAGGACATCACACAACCTGCCGTCCCCATCCTAAAGTTTTGCAGAATGTTTAGTGCGATTTATCGGACTAGATAAACAAACAGATGAACTATTTATACCAGGAACGTAACTAAAAAGCAGGTTTTTTTCAAAGGGGAACTGAATGAATGGACGCAATAGAATAAAACATTGTTCAATGGACACAGTAGGCTCATCTCGTGTATCGTGAAGCCAAATTATTTTTTTCCAATGCACAAGAGAAGCACATACATATATTTTAAGCGAAACGCGAACTCCGCGGATAGCAGCACAAACCCGAATCAGGCGAACTGAGCGACAAAAGAGGCACACAGCCGCATGAAGAACACAAGGGGAAAACGAAGAAAACACTCGCGACCGAGAGGAATGGAGAAATAAGTCTTATTTTCGGTCGCGATTTTACCGCTTGTTCGTGCTGTAAACCATCGAGTCTTATTTCAAATAGCTGGACCGTACCTTAGCGAACAGTTTACACATGGATTGGATGGATTTTTCACTCGAAAACGGAGAACTTGGGACGCGTAAAATATTGGGAAACTCTTTCCGGAGGTTCCACTGAAACACTTTCGAGTGGCGAAAATCTGCTTACTACCGTACGCGTCTAAAATGCGACAGAACAGGAGATACCTCATATGCTAAATCAGCTGCTGCAGAGTGACGGAGTAAGCTATAGACACGAAAAGGTGCGAAAATTGAGATCCGCGCAGTAGCTCGGGCGAAAATAAATGACAATAAACGTCAAAGGTAAACATAGATTTCATTGCATCTTCATGGATCTTCCCAAATTCACAGCTGATCGTCTAATATAGAATCGCTTCCGAAGATTACACCACAGAAGCCACGAAAATATGCATACTCTGGAAAAGGCTTTGACGCTCTAATGCTTTTGCAAAGTTCTAGATTTCGATATTTTAATTGTATTTGATCAAATTGATACAGGATGAAAAAATTTGAATTCTATGTGGAGATGACATCGGAGCTGTTGACAGCTTAAAACATCGAAAAAACAAAACCAGGTGAGTGAAACAACGCAATTGAGAGAAAGAGAGCAATTGCTCTGAACAGGTTGACACAATAAGATTCCTCGTACCATTCGCATTCTGTTCGTAACCGACGACGACGTGATCACTCCTAGTTCACTTTGCGGAACGGCACTGGAATAATTCCTCTTCTTTCGGTGAGTTCGCAATATCGGTGATATGTACATCTCTACGAAAGGTACATATGCGAATTACTAATCGGCTTTTTCACTTATTATTCGTTTTGCACTTTCGCCTGCACTGGGAAATCCTCTTCACCGAATTGCTTGTTTGGACATAGCAGTTTGCCTCTTTGACTACAACACCTCCAGCAAGATGGCTCTAAGCGACGCGGATGTCCAGAAACAGGTGAGTAATATACAAGACATGCGACTGCGGAAGCCTCCTAAAGTTTGCTGTTGGTCCGAAATTTCCATCCATTAGTTTTACCCCCATTGAACTACACACATTTGCAATGGTTGGCGTTCTTGAGCGGTTGTTTTATGTACTAATTGAAAGTGCAGCGAATTGTGCGTAGAGAGCAAGTGGTGTAACATATTGCATGGCTCAAAATATCAAATTAAAAGGTGTCCTGTTTGCGGATTAGATGTAAAATTTGCAGTTTTCTCATTCACCATCTTCCATCGGGTCACGGGACCTGTCATGTGAAAACTGTCAAAGCGTGTGAGCTTATACGAGAGCGAAAGAGATGGGTAGACGATAACTAGTGTTTACTCGTTTACTTGTGCGGTAAAAATGTAATTTGGAGCAAATTATAAAAGATGAGCATTAAATCAAACGCTTTTTCCTGCGTTAGAATCCATCTGTTTAATTGCACCCAACGTCACTCGAAAAATCGGCTTGTCTGGCATTTGCTTTGAAGTATTGTGACGATAAAATGGGTCACATGACCCACGGTACCGCTCGAGAACCATTCGCCATGTTTTGACTTTCAACCAAATTGCAGCTGTACGAAAATAGGAAAAATTGCATCGAAACAGATGTCTATGATATGACATGAACGAATTTGTGACCACAATTGTTATCCAAACTGTGTAGCGATGTTTCTGACGAGCATTCCATCATTAGATAATTAATCAGAGACGACGTAATCGTCTGGGTGTCATATGACTTAGTCGATCAAACCCGATACCAACATGACGGTAAAAGACGCAATCTCCGGAGATTACAAGAGCGCAATAACTAGTTTAAGCAATGGTATAAAGTGCAAGATAAATGTACAATGTTAATAAAATAGATGGGCTCATTAATCACCTTTCTTTTTGTTTTCAGATCAAGCACATGATGGCCTTCATCGAACAGGAGGCCAACGAGAAGGCTGAAGAAATCGATGCGAAAGCCGAGGAGGAGTTCAACATCGAGAAGGGCCGCCTGGTGCAGCAGCAACGTTTGAAGATCATGGAATATTACGAAAAGAAGGAGAAGCAGGTTGAGCTGCAGAAGAAGATCCAGTCTTCCAACATGCTCAACCAGGCGCGTCTGAAGGTGCTGAAGGTGCGCGAAGATCATGTCACCAGTGTGCTCGATGAGTGCCGTCGTCGTCTCGGCGAGGTAACGAAGGATTCTGATCGCTACGGCGTGGTCCTGACTGACCTCATCACCCAGGGATTGCTTCAGGTGAGGATGAAACAATGTGGTATATCTTTCATTTTCATCTGTGTGTGGAACATAATCAAATAACAAACAAAACTTTATCTGTGTAGCTGATGGAGCCCCATGTCCTAATTCGGGCCCGTCAAGTGGATGCCCAGATCGTTCAAAACATTTTACCAGCGGCCGTCGCATCGTACAAGTCAAAGTGCGGCCGGGATGTGGTGGTTACCTTGGACACTGAGCATTTTTTGCCAGCCGATGCCACCGGTGGAGTTGATCTTTTGGCACAAAGTGGACGCATCAAGGTATGGTTGAGGCCCTTCTCGCCGTGTAACGCATTTCCAAACGAACGCGAAATATTTACATTTATTTAAAATTTACCTTCGGCAGGTTTCCAATACCCTTGAGTCCCGGTTGGAGTTGATCGCTCAGCAGCTGGTGCCGGAGATTCGTAACGCTCTGTTCGGTCGCAACATGAATCGTAAATTCACCGACTAAACGTCAGCGCTCTGGTGGAATAGCTGCTAAAAAAGGGAAAGTAATACCATCGTCAAGTCATGTGCCGCACAAAACAACGCCGACGAACATCCACGGCGCTGGCTGGCGGTGGTATGGCAGAAGGATACGCACGTAAAAGAAAAACACTTTCACACTTACTTAAACATACTTGTTTCCAAAATGCAAATTGCTTGTGCAAGCCAGGGAGACCGCCTGCGAAAATGGTATATCTTGCAACATCCAGCGTAACATGTTGTTCCCCTTCCTATCTTTTTACGACAGTATTGATATTGTCCATGCGTTTGTTGAATCATGTGTATATTTTCCCTAAAGCTATCCGTGCTACTCTGAATTACAATCACATCTTGGTTTCGTTGTCTAAAGTGAACCCAAACTCAAGCAGGTAGTAGCGGTCAGCATACAATCCATCTTGGAAAAAGGAGAAACATCTGAAGACGCCTCGTTGAAGGGATGCGATATATATGCCCACCTTAATCGTCCTAATCCTGGTCGGTCATTCTAAACTGGCAATTAGAAATGTAGATTTTCAGTTGCTTTTATTGATAATTTTTTTTCCGGCAAACAGCCTCATGCAGAATTTTAGGATCTAGGTTTTAGCGGAAACACCGTACACGAAAATAATTGTTGTTACATATTATAATTGTTTTATCTGATGTTTTTGTTTGTTTTTGTTCACCCTCACCTACAGCATTATGCGTCGTAATTAAACGGACACAAGAATATAACATCTACGTTTTTACTGTGCACCATGCTTGGTACGGTGCTACTAAAAACAAAAGGACCTTTAGGATAAAGCATCTTAGTCCGATTTGCTTTCGCTGGTGCAAGTGCCAAGACTGGTTGTGTCATGAAACGACAGTACGTTTAAACAAGAATTAGATGCTCGACCGGTATTTGATCTATGTATGTTGCAAATATTTTCCTGCGTTGAAGAATTAAGTACTACTTTTTTCCATTTTATAGTGTTAAGTAAAAAGAGTCGCGTTGGTCGCGCTAGGTCGGGATGCTATGGTTGTATACTTTTGTCATCGTCCGCATGATTCGTGGAACATAATCCATGCTGGGTGAAATGGAAGATGTTAAAAAGAACCGATAAAATTTGCTGGTTTTTAAAACTATCCATAATATACATTCCTGAAAAAAAGGTTACAGTGCAAAGGATCACGTGCAACTAGTTATCCGGCATGAAAAAACACCACCGCCACATTGCAAATAGAACACACACCGCCGTACATTCTCCCTACCTCCATGAAGCGAAAAACATCAGTCTGTTTTTCGGTAGATACACATTAGCTGTCCTATGATGCGTTTAACAAATACAATTTTATGGTCATTATCTCACATTGTTGTAACACCTGTGGCAGGTTATACGATCAATTGCATTTCCCTCGATACCACAGCATCTTGCTTTGTGAACATTAAAATTAAACGATGAGTTTCTTTTTGCTGATCATCGAAGCAATGGTAGGGGGTCCTTGTGATGGTATCGGTTTCCTGTGCACCAGTGAGATTATGATACAGGTAAAGTAGGTATTGCAAGTAAAGCAAGCGTGTGCAAGTATCGTTTAGTATCGGAATGTTTTGATTGTGACAATAGAACTTTTGCGCGTGTCTTCAATCGTAGCCTCGGTTCACAATTTCATTGAATTAAACAAACATATATTCTAAATATGCAAACATTCTTCCTCCCAAGGCAAGGCGTATTCCACTGGCTGGCGCTGAAGACAATGTTGT
Organism: Anopheles plumbeus; assembly: GCA_034621735.1. Classification (NCBI taxonomy): domain Eukaryota; kingdom Metazoa; phylum Arthropoda; class Insecta; order Diptera; family Culicidae; genus Anopheles; species Anopheles plumbeus. The sequence continues at coordinate 17,657,939 of JAOEFI010000003.1, forward strand.
CTTGGATTTTGGTGAACTTTGACAAAAGTATACTTATATTCATCCCACTGAGTGTGGCGTGCGGGGCGCTAGTAAGAAACAAAACTATATGTATATTGGAACAAAAATAGACATAACTGAGATAAAACAAATGGAAGGTAAAAAAGAAGAGGAAAATATAAAAAAAAATAGAAACTATATATATATACATAAAAATAGAAATTGTTGTAAACGAAGAGTATCGAAACTTAGTTAATGCAGAACGTTTATTCACTAGGTGAAACTAGAACACAGGAGCAACGTAAACACAACACGATAAATGGGAAATCACACTGCGTAAAATAATACATCAGCCGTTGACGCTGCACGGAATATTATAATGCCACAGGAGATAAGCCAGATCGTTCCGAGAATACCTGATCACTTCAGATATGTTATCCAAAAAGAGCAAGTACTAAAACAAGTATGCGACTTAAAGGATGTGATCCTTCTTACACGACATCAAGGGTTCGCGCTGCAATAAAATCGCCAATTTCAAATACGTTTTCCAAAGAGAGTCGTAAAGCGTAACGTGAAACAGTAACTATCCATCTTACTAGCAACACAAAAGCAAAAAGTGTGAGTATGGGCCCGTTGCTACTGCCATCACCCAGCACAGAAGACAGATCACAAATTTCTTACCCAGCCTCAACATCGGTAAATTGTGCATGTACTATTTGAAGAATAAAAAAATACACGGAAAGGCATGTACAACCATCGAAACGCGTTGATGTGTTTAGCAACATATAATTTTATTAGATATTCTTCATATTATTAGACGTGGTTATAACGTCTCTATCAATTTGCGCAACTCTTCTACTTTGGCTTTGCTGCAAATTTTGAGCGGTAATGCATCAACGTTGGTTCTTCCCATTGATAACGCTCTAGTTTGATTGCTAGATGATGTAAAAACGCTCGCCGATCCATGAATAGCAAGACAACTGGTATCATTTAAAATTGGTAGTATGTTCTCTGTAGAAACACCAGACCCAGGCATGATTTCAAGTGTTTTCCCCGAGTTCTGGAATTAGTAAAAATATGTTCAGTTCAACGCTTTGCTCAAGGAGTTGGTGATGCAGGCTACCTTCTGTATTTCCTCTGCGATGATTTTCATTTGCGCTATTGTGTGCACCCCCTCAGCTGCGGAAGCCTCCAGGCCACTCGTAAGTATAGTGGTGAAACCAAGATTGGCAATAATCTGAATGTTCGTCCTGAGCTTGCTTTTCTCTGTACAATCGATGGCACGGTGGAAAGTTAACGGAACCGTACCTGTTTCACTAGCTGCTTTAATCACTTGTGCACAGTGACTGCGATGGACATTGCCGAGCTCATCAAGAGCACCGAAGACGAAACCATCCGCTCCGTTTTCCTTCAACAGTTTCACATCCCGAAGCATAATTTGCATATCAGGCTCACTGTATTGAAAGTCGCTACCTCTTTTGCAACGGATCATGCAGTAGATGGGGACGATATGCCCCGTGAGTTTCGACCATTCATCTAGAAACATTTTTACCGTTTGGAGAAGCCCGATTGTTGGCGTCAATCCACCTTCAGTCAACGCAGAGCAGAGTTCAATCCGATCAGCACCACCTTCAGCGGCAGCAACGGCTGATTCGAACGTATCGACACAAATTTCCAATAGTATTTTCATGTTTCTTTTTTGGGGTTCGATTTAATGTACTTTGCCCGACTGACAATCGAAGGGATTCGTTGACAGGGCAGTAATGTTGGTATCGATAAGGATACAATTGTGTAGTCAACTCAAATTAAAACATCGGAACGAAACATCTGTGTTGCAGTAGGCTGCGATCATATAATTAAATACCTGCAAGTGCAAGTGCGGCGAACAGTTTTGTAATTTTGTTTAAAAACCTGGCGAAGAACAATGAAACATCAGTAAATATCAGTACGCATCCAAGCTGTCAATGTGACGTTTGTTCCACTGTATGAGCTCCTACCTCAACAAAACTATCAACATCAACATTCCCCCACCACATGAGGCAGCATTGTGTTAGCTGACGATGTTTCTAAACACCAGAAAACCGGCTCCGGCGCTGGTGGAGCACTAGTTTCCCACGGTATCGCGTTTGCGGCACATCTCGGGCTGATCGCGCTTGTACGGCGGTATTCTTCTCTTGCCGGATACTGGGCAAGTTGGTATCGGCGACATAGTTTTCCAAATCCCGATTCAGTATCGTTCAATGCTAGTGATGAATTCATCTGCTGTGGTTGGTCCTTCATTGGTTTGAATTACGGGAATTGTGCTTCACATCAAATACAGTATTTGGACATTTAATCGTTGTCCATTGTCCAAAGCATCAGCACATAGGAATTGTTCGCGGGTGAGTATTAAAAAAAAGGGCAGTGGCGAGAGATGATAATACAGCTGGGAGCAGTGGAAGGAAGGGCAAAGTGAAAGTGCATTGCAAAGTTGCGTGGAAAGGGTGCAGTGCTCAATGCGGTATGCTGTAAATACAAGAATGCACAATGGAGACAACTGCAACATTATTAAGCATTGTTGTAGTGTAGTTCATAACTTCTTTGATTCGGTTGATCGACTACTTTGGGCTCCAATCGAACCATAGACATCTCCGAGACGATCGAGCATAATTTACATAAGTTTTGTGTTTTCGTGCAACCAGTGGAGCTTACATCACAACCAAACAAGACCCATTTCCTTATGATTAGCCACTTGGATTTCGTAAAAAACAAATGATCGTCTCGAAGAATAAAGCGGAATGGTTCGAAAATGCCTTACGTCCTCCTCACCGAATTGGAATTGTATACCTTAATCGCATCATCGGGGATGACACAATAGTTATGATGCGAGTAAACATCATTGGAATTTGAGGAGTGGTTTGAATAATTAAAAAAATCTCGCCCCCCTATTTTGCATACATAAAATGAGGTCGACGAAATAAACTCGAGTATATTGTTGCTACTTCTTGTGAATATTCACATAATGGACAATATCATTTGCGTAGAAACTCCAAGAAGTAGTAGACATACGTAATTAATCTTTCACGCATATTTGAGATTTGAGTAAAAAGCATATCGTACAAACGTGCTGCATTTATTGTCGCGGGTGTCCAATATTACTGTGCTGGATTCCATTCTGGTGTTCTACCAGGTTCGCGGCAACGAACGATCTTCGATCGCCTCACCCTTCCATTCGTCTTTCCCATATCTGTCGTTCGATCTGTCGTTTCCCATTCAAAGCAGCAAACATCGCCATGCTTATTTACATGCGCAGCGAGTCACCTTGACGTTCCTTGCTCGGTGCCGGTTGTTATTCGCTGGAATGTCGTTTTTCTTCCTTCTCCCTGGGTGCCTGGGTGTCGTAGGGATGCACTTTGTGGGTCACATTCCTTGTTAGCCGAAATGGTGTTTTTAAGACATACTTTTTCTGATTACCATACCGTACATTATCGAATGGCGTACACTTCATGCGGGTTGTGGGGGAAAGTTGGCAGTATTCACTGTAAATTGGCACACCTGTGCTGAAATGGTATTGACCGATTGGACGATAAGAAATGTGTTGAATTCGATAGTAGCATTAATTTGTGGATAATTTTACTTGAGTTTGGTTTCATTTCTTATAATGGAACAAAGTCTAAACCCGGACCGCGGAGATCGAACACATGAGGAAATTTGTCTATGTGAATTCTTCCTCGCGCCTCTTAACGCCGCTGGTCGGGGAAGAGCAATTGATGATTACCTTCCAAACAGATTATGTTTACTCGAACGTAGCACTAATTGCCAAACTATGGTATGATATCATCGAACTTCTGGTTCAGAAATGCCGACGATGCGAACGCATTTACGCATACTGACAGAGAGCAGAAACTGATCCAACCGGAAAATGTGCGCAGATAAAACGGAATCATTCACCCCGAGACACATCGCAGCTAGTGGGACACCGTTGTCTGATATATTGTTTCGTGCGGAATGATTTCGTTGTTATTCGTAACTCATGCTCGCTCCAGTCGCTGGGCAGTAATTTTATCGCTGTTTTGGTTTTAATGCGCGTACCGCCTGCGTGCAGCTTTCTCCAAGGCTTTCTGGTGAAAAATCACACCCCGAAGGAAATTAGCGTGGCGATATAGGCGCTGGACTACAAACCTCCCATTCTACAGCAACAGACTTGGTTTGGGCTATATGCATGGCTTTTGAGTAAGGAAAGGAGCGAAAATAAAGGGGCAAATACAAATGCAAACCCCAGGAAAAAAACGTTCGCCAAAATGTGTACCGAACCGAATCGAGGTGTTCGGAGTGAATGGCCGCAGGGCGGCGTCTGTGGACGATCTCATTTTGAGATAGACGAAACGTGGAAAAGCGATGGTCCGCGGGCGGTCGTGGTTTGTTGTCGTGGAACCTAATTTTAACCAAAACTGTTCGATCAGTCAGGTGTGATTTCCCATGGCTATCGATGCACGATCATTTGTCTTTCCTTTTCGTACTTCAAGAAATCTGTGCTTGTTATTCTGTTCCGTAGTCAAATGCAGCATATGAAAATATTCAATGAAATTTAACATTCCACACGCAACATTCTTGTTCAGGAACGCAACAGGAACTTGTTCAACATATATTGTTACACGTCTGTTACACGTGTTATCGCTGTATGCTTCTCTGCGGACAATTAGGTTTACTCTTCAGCTTGTGCCGCTTTGCCGCATTTCGCCCTAAAGATTATACCGGAGAATCACTTCCTTCCGGTTGTTTCCGTGCTGCTGATTTCCCAGTTGTGTTTGCTCAGTGGTTGATGTGTACGGTTTGTACCTTTTTATGTAGGATTGGCACATTTTTCAAGGGCCAGGCCTATACGACTTTAACATTGCATACATATCGTATCATCAACGGCATCTTATAGAAATAGGTTTGCTGTTCATTGTCGATGATCTCGTGAGTGATCTGCCATTTCATGATATTGTATCGGAATGGTTTCGTCTTTCATTTTGGGAGAATGAATTGGTAAAACAAATTACCACCAAAATCACCCAACTGTTGGTAACCATCGCAAAGCATGATTACAACCCTCCTCTGGGCGTAGTTTACCATTGTCTTAAATGCTAAATATAGGCCTGAACATAACAAAGCCATCATTTTCCAGGCGATGAACAATCCACGCAAACATTGTTCTTGGACTGTTACTGTTTCCTATTACTGTTTACATCATTTTCATCAAACTTATCCCCCCGCCATTTATTCCATTTACCATCGCTCCGTTTTCTACGTCTTTCGCCAGCTATCAAACGAAGCGCACCTTTCTGATGATTTTTTTTGTTTTACTTCTTTCATTTCTCCGTAGCCTTCAATTTTCATCTTTAAGCCCCGTTTAGTCTCAGCACGCTTTGTAGAGCTCATCGCTGAAGCTGATGCCAAGAGTGGGCATTCGGGAAATATAACTCGATGCTGAAGAATTTGTTACAGTTGCGTGCCTTGTTTTGTCGATTGTGCGGCGCCGGAATCAAGCAACTTCAATACGCTCGGTCCAACGGTTACCTTCGCTAATACGAATTGATACACGCTGTTCCTGCTGTTAAGGGGAAACAAAATTAACGCATGAAGTCGCCATCGTCGTATACAAACGAACCTCTAACGTGCTCCAGGCTTATTCCGATCTCTGCTACGATCCGTCGTCGTACAGGCGACGACATCGTACGAATATAGTGAACAGCGAAAGGAGAATGAATCTGTAGCATACGGCCTGGACCTACGACTGTGTAGACTCTGCATGGCAAGTGTCGTAGTGGGGCGTCACCGCTGTCGAGAGCGTGTCTGAAGGCTTTCTACAACACCAACGCGACGATCGCCATCGGCTTGTGAGGGTGTCGCGGTGCCAGGTTCCAGAGATTACGTAGCCACAGCACTCCTAACCATCAAGAGCTAACCTGTTTTCGGTCTGTACCACCCTTAGTCTCCGCAGTCTTGTTTGTTAGACGGCACGACCGCGAAGCAGGAGAAAACTCCGGGTGTCCCAAAGGTTCCCGCGAAAGAGAGCGGCATAATTGATGGTAGTGGTATGATGAAACATAATGGTTTTGTGGCGCGCGGTGGTTGCTTGGAAATTTTGGATGGTTGTTAGGTTCGATTGTCGTCTGATAACACCGAGTTAATCGTAGGTCTGCTGCCGAAGTGGACGGGAAGCGAATTCGCTTGAGATCTGTGCATTGGATCAACTGTACCAGAGCAGACGAACGTTTGCGGAAGCGCAACGCCTGAAAACTGTAGTTACAGTGTCGCCAGTGTCGTTTTTGCGCGGAAAGGAGTTAACTATGTGCGATTGAATCATTCGGCGAATCAAAAAGTGAAAACGCTAAGTTAAAAGTAGATTGATTTTCACAACAAAGCAAAAAATAGGCAAAATGGAAATCAACCTAGTGCGTGTGCTTGAAGGGCAGTACTTGGACGAACTAACGAGTGAACTGTGTGACTTTACGCTGGAGGAACAGAATGCAGCCACCGAAGCGCAAGGCGTTAAACCGCTGGCCGCGTCCGATTACGTGCCAATCGTGGGCAAGACTGTCACTTACGTTGTTGCTTGTGTGATAGTAAACGACTCCAACGAGGTACTGATGATGCAGGAGGCAAAGGAATCCTGCGCCGGCAAATGGTACCTACCGGCGGGTCGCATGGAACCTGGCGAGACGATTGTGGAAGCTGGTGCCCGGGAGGTGCTAGAAGAAACGGGCTTGAAGGTAGCAATAACGACACTGCTAGCGGTTGAAACGGCCGGTGGGTCGTGGTTTCGCTTTGTTTTGACGGGGAACGTAACCGGGGGTGAGCTGAAAACGCCGTCTCAGGCGGACCAGGAATCCATCCAAGCCAAGTGGTGCCAGAACCTAGGCGAACTATCCCTGCGTGCCAACGATATACTGCCGATAGTGGAACTGGCCAGGAGCTATCGTAAACGCTCGCCCAAAGATCCGAATTGGCACCGAGAAATCCTGCCAGCACGGAAGGCACACTACAAAAATTACCTCCGGGTGGTAGTGGCCATCAAGAACAAGAGCACGAACCAGGTGTACGTGCTGCTGAGCGAGAAGACGGCCTATCACTTCCCGACGGTTGAAATCCACCCTGGACGAAGTATTCATTCAACGCTAAAGAAGTTTATGATCGAGCTATTCGGCGCGGATCTGCCGCAGCATCGTCCGCACGGGGTACTGAGCGTGGAGCATCATACGAGCGGGACGCAGGCAAACCCAACCGATGGAATGTGCCTCACGGTGCTGGTTATCTGCAGGCCATCGATCGAGTCGGTATCGCTGATCGGAAAATGCGTCTGGCACGAGCTGAGTAAGGATCTGAGTGCTCGGTTGGCGATGGCGGTGGCAGGAAAGAATGCTACCTTCCAGTTACATGTTGTTCGATAATTTTCGGGTACACGGGTAGGACGTTTTGCTTTTGTGCATATTTTCTTTTTAAGTTTTACGTTTGTTTCGATAGACTACATGCAACAGTAATCGTACACCAGTTTTTAAGTTGCGTAGTAAATCCTACTGAATATAAATATCCTTATTTATCATTCTGCAAGCATTTTATCTTTTTGTAATAAAATTAAAACCAAACTCTATTTCGCAGTATGCGAAAAGAACTCATACGGAAGGTAAACCGACAGTGTACCATTTAATTGCAAAAGCACTGTGCGAACAATTTTGTTGAATAAATCTTATGGTAAAACTATTACGAGGTATGTTTCTGGTTGGTCGACTTGCAGCATGTATGGACGAACGTTGCGAAGTGTTTACTACAGTAATGATGACATCCTGCATGTAAGTAAATACAAAATTATACAATTTAATCCGTAATGAGGTTATACGAGTAGTTTATGCAACGGTTTTAACTGATAGTACAACAACGAGGTAAACAGTTATAACAAAATATTGAAATGATCCGGTTTCTCTACTGCATATATGCATATATGCATCAAATATATTTGAAGAGCGTACGCACAACAAGCATCCACACTTGTACGCAGCCAGCTCATTGTCAAACGTCAGAAAAAGTCCCACAAGCTGACAGTTCGTTTGGGGAACGCATTTCGCTCGTCTTTTTCTTTTTCGTTAATACTACATTCCATTCTACACGTGAATGACAAGGAAAGAGAAGCGTACTTTGCCGGCAGTGGAAAAGTGACAGCTATCCTGACAGTTCACGGCAAACGTAAACCACCGTATAACAGTAGAGCGCATACGGAGAATCCGCTCCGGCAGCTACGCAGAGAATTGGGTTGGTCATTTGTGCCTGATATTAAGTGAAAACAGTTTCCAAATATATTCGCAAAACACCAAAGACCTTGTGTCTTTGCTACCCGGTGTTCCTTGCTGCTATATGTGTTGTGATCTCGACTCGGGATTGGTGTTTGAGGTCCAAGCCAAGCCGCTGTGATGCATCCCCCTGCTGCTAGATCGGTACGACAGTGATTAGCAATAATAGCAAAAAAGAAAAAGACCCGACAACGTTGCACATTATTGGTCGTCAAAACTTTCACCAACAGCTAGTGAACGCACAACATTTAAGAAAAGTCAAATTAAGGCCCAGCCGCGTAAACGTGGAACCAATTCGACAGGATCCTAACAGGAGATCAACGTAGAAACGTACGAGGGGAATGATCGGTGTTTATACCTAATTGATTAGTGTGAACAGGATTCATCGTAACAACTGTTTACCCGGGTGATAGAAATGTTGCAGATAACAGCCCAAAACGGCGTGTAAATAAAGTGAAAGGACGTTGTGGGGACCACAGTGCATCAACGCCTAGCTGTTAAGAGAAAAAGGAGGAGTCTTCGTCCGGTGTACAAACATCGTTTGTATTGAAACCAGTGTTTCGGAGTAGTTATGAGTGCGAAAGGGAGCAAGTGCCCTGGCAAGACCTCTTCCCAGTTATAGAGAATCCGTCTACTAGTGGTTCTTATTGGGTTCTCGAAGACGCCCCTTTAAAAAAGCGAACCCAATTCGATGATGCAAAAGGTAACCAGGTTGATTATAATTGAATTACCATTTGATGGCAAACCAACTCACTATGACCCTTCTGTTGCGTGTGATGATACGTTAGTGACCTTCTGGCAAACCAAACTATGGAAATGGGTACATCAATCGTTCGTTGTACTCTAGAACGTGTACGAGTGCATAGCTTAAAGCCTACTAAAGCAAAACAGCGGTGTAAGCAAAATGGCATTTGCTTTAGTTCGCTATCATGGATCCAGCTGAATTATTTGGTACTTATTTGAATGCAAACACAAAATTATGTATTCCCTCTTTTCCGTGCTCTTCCTACAGCCAACATTCGAAGACAAATGGCCGTACATGCGACCGGTCGTACTGAGCCTCCTGAAGCAGGAACGCGTCACACCATCGGAATGGCAGGAGTTGTTCTACGCCGTGCACCTCGTGTGCCTCTGGGACGACAAGGGCCCAATGAAGATCCACGAAAGCCTCCAGCAAGACATTGTGGCGTATATCAAGCAGGCGCAGTGCCGCGTACTGGCCCAGCGGGAAGAGCAAGCGCTCTTGAAGGCGTACATAGTGGAGTGGCGTAAATTCTTCACCCAAAGCAACTATCTGCCGTTGCCTTTTACGAAGTTGGAGAACTGTCTGCAGAGCAAAGGAAGCTCCTCCTCGTCGGTAACAGCTTCCTCCGGTGTTGGTGCGTCTTCCTCGTCAGCGGCCGGTTCCGGTGGCGCTGGAACGAGCCACAATGCGTCCGGTTGCGGCACCGGTAGCAGCGCCGGTAGTAGTAGCTGCTCCTCGAAAAAACCAAACCATGCGGAGGACTCTATAGTACGAAAGCTGATGCTGGACTCGTGGAATCAGAGCATCTTCATGAACATCAAGCACCGGTTGCAAGAATCCGCCATGAAGCTGGTGCACGCGGAGCGCAACGGGGAAGCGTTCGACTCGCAGCTCGTAATCGGCGTACGCGAAAGCTACGTCAACCTGTGTTCGAACACGGAGGACAAGCTAGAAATCTATCGGGAAAACTTCGAAGCTGCCTACCTGCAGGCCACTTCCGCCTTCTACCGGTTGAAAGCCAGCGAGCAGCTTCAGACAAACGGGGTGAAAAGTTTCATGGAGTACGCGGACGCGAAACTGCGCGAAGAGGAAGCACGCGGGGAACGGTATCTGGAACCGGGCAGCATCACCGCACTGGGTCAGTGTTGTGTGACGGTGCTAATAGGTGACCATTTGCCCACGCTGTTGGCCGAGTGTGCGCCGCTGATCGAGGCGCGAGAGACGACACGTTTGCAGCTGATGTTTCGTCTACTCGATCGCGTTGCCGGTGGCGTGGATCCCATGCTACGCGATCTGGAGAACCATATCGTGCAAGCGGGATTGGCTGACATGGTGGCTGCGGCCGATATCATTACGCAGGACTCGGAGAAGTACGTAGAACGTTTGTTGAAACTGTTCCGCCGGTTTAGCGACCTGGTGAAGGAAGCTTTTAATGACGATCCGCGATTCCTGACGGCACGCGACAAGGCCTTCAAGACGGTCGTGAACGATATTACACTGTTCAAGCTGGAGCTGCCAAACTCAAACACGGCGTTGGCACGTGGGATCAAAACGTCCACGCCCGAATCGAAGTGCCCGGAGCTGCTGGCCAACTACTGTGATATGCTGCTGCGACGGACGCCGTTCAGCAAGCGGTTGACCACTGAGGAGATTGAATCTCGCCTGAAGGACGTGCTGCTGGTGCTCAAGTATGTAAGCAATAAGGATGTATTCATGCGCTATCACAAGGCCCACCTCACGAGAAGGTAAGCTGAGTTTAACACATTTCTGCTATATTCTAAACTACAGAAATGATTAATGACGCTGGGTGGTGTTTGTTTTATTTTTGACATAGACTTATTCTTGACTCAAGTGCTGATAGTGAAAAAGAAGAAGATATGGTGGAATGGCTCCGTGAAGTTGGAATGCCAGCGGATTATGTTAATAAATTGGCCAGAATGTTTCAGGATATTAAGGTAAGTCAGCTTGATTGTAATTGCCGTTCAAATAAACTAATATATACGAAACAAAATCTGCCCCTAGGTTAGTGAAGATTTGAACACACAGTTCCGTTCGCAAACGACACGCCACGATGCGATCAACATTAAAATCTTAAATGCTGGCGCGTGGGCCCGCGGTTCTGAGCGCGTATCGGTTAGCTTGCCGCTCGAGCTAGAAGACTACATTCCAGAAGTGGAGGAGTTCTACAAGAAGAAACATTCAGGACGGAAGCTCCAGTGGTATCACCACATGAGCAACGGTACGATCACGTTTGCTAACAATACCGGTCGGTTCGATCTGGACGTCACAACGTTCCAGATGGCGGTCCTGTTTGCGTGGAACCAGCGCCCAAATGAGAAGGTATCGTACGAAAACCTGCGACTCGCCACCGAGCTGCCAGATCCAGAACTGCGGCGGACGCTTTGGTCACTGGTGGCCTTTCCAAAGCTGAAGCGACAGCTGCTCGTGTATGAGCCGGCCATAAGCAATCCCAAGGATTTCACCGAGAACACACTGTTCTGGGTGAACCAGGAGTTTGCGATCATCAAGAATGGGAAACCACAGCGCCGTGGAAAGGTCAATCTGGTGGGCCGGTTGCAGCTGAGCACCGAACGGTCCCAGCAGGAGGACAATCAGTCGATCGTGCAGCTGCGAATATTGCGCACTCAGGAAGCAATTATTAAGATAATGAAAATGCGCAAACGGCTCAGCAACGCGGCGTTGCAGGTGCGATAAAGTTACACGTACACTCACTAGTTGCAGGTGGAATTTTCTTACCCTTCCCTCTTATTCCAGGCCGAGCTGGTTGATATACTTAAAAACATGTTCCTGCCATCGAAGAAAATGATCAAGGAACAACTGGAGTGGTTAATAGAGCACAAGTACATGCGGAGAGACGACGACGATATCAATACGTTCATCTACATGGCATAAGGGGCCCCTGAACAATCGACGATGGTAGACTGCTGCTTTCGACGGATAACGTTTGCAGCTTCATTTTACGACTGAATGCACAAGCATTTCTCCGAGCGAATTGGACTGAGTTAGCAATTAATGGAATCCATCAATCGTGGTGCATTTTGCAGACAGGTACATTTGTTGTTAAATCATTTCTAACCAGACGAAAGCGAGCAGAATGAAGGTGAGAACAAGGACATTGGAATATTCGATCCAATGTCTAAACAATTAGTAATAAAACCAATAGCATTCGGTTGTAATCTCAGTTACGTGGAACTTCCTCGTCGGCTTTTGCATTCAAACGTCCGAACATCTAAAACATTTCTTCCAATGGTATATTTTCCCTGTATTTCTCTAATAGGCAACACTTTCTGTCCTCGAACGTGTTATTATGTAGCTATTTGAAAAGGCGTAGTATAGTATTTTGATGTTTTTATTTTATTTCCAGTAACATTACCCATCACACCGATTAAAGCCAAGGAGCTTACATGTAAAGGTTAGAGCTTGGCCTAAACTTTAACTCGTAACGATCAGTGCAGGGGACACGAAGAGCTTTCAGCAATTGTAGGATTGGTTCCGAGTTCACCGAGTCCAATAAGACCGCATCCATATAGCATCCGTATGCAGAGGCTTCTTTTCCTCGAAATTTGCGATAGCTTACAGCGCCCGCCGCCACACCAGTAATAATATTGGGGGCCTCCAGTGGCCCCACATTTTCCAGCGGCACATTTCTGTCAAGGGCCTTGATAAAGCACACTTGTTCCTGTTCACGTTCTGACGCTCCCTTGTACACTACTAGCGGTAGTATCGAGATAGTAGTGACGCTCTCTGCTGCGTCCAGCCAGTTGGTCAATTTTTCCGTAACGCTCCCGAAAAGGTTCGGTTCTATTTCTTCCGACACACAAATCAGCAGGTTTTCTGCAGGTAGATGAAACATGCTCACCGTACCGCTCGAAAGCTGAAATGTAGGACTGTTGCTTCCTCCCAGGACGGCCTTTGCAACGAAGCTGGAGATTCCTTGGCCTTCAAAAATAATGAAACGGAATGGTCCTTGTAGGGTTTTGCGCATTTCTGCATCCTCGGATGCATGGTCTTGTTCGTTGTAACATAACCACTGCAAACTGAAGAGAAACAAGCGAGAGGAAGACAAAGATGCGAAAAGTATACCATTGTTTCATCGAATCGTCTGCGTCGTATTCTTACGGCTCCACGGATGGTCTTCCGGTTTCATCTTCCTCGTCGTAATCATCCCAAAAGGCACGGGTGGACGGTTCCACAACTTCACCAAAACTCAAACTCATCTCTGAAAATACAAAATAGCTAGATACACTAGCAACCGGCGCCGATGAGAATGACGAACAGAAATAGTTTGTTTTCTTTTTTGACAAGTTGGGCTTTGAGATGCGCTGTCACATCCGAAGCGTAAACATCGGATTTAGCTAAAACTCTAAATTCTTCAGCTTTGAAAACAAGCACCAAACGTTTCTAGTTGATTGTTTTCTCAGATTCTCTGTCGAAGAAAAAATCTACCGTAAAAAGGACTCAAATTTTAAAATAAACGGTAGGAGCAACCTGTTCAACAAATAAGATATTTAGCGTGATGGGTCGAACCATTTTGAGCCTTGTTTACATTTTGCAGCCTTGATAGGACAGTAGCGAATGAAATAAAAGTATTGGTTTCGTGCCTGCTTGTTTGCTCTCAAAATTACCGAATGGCGCGTTTGATAAGATCTGAGCAAGGAAAACAACTCCGTTTCTTGTTGAAACAACCAGACGAGGGTAATTGTTAGCCAGCGCAATTTGATTGTTCTGCTACAAATACGATATGTTTGCTTTCCTTTCCAGTTCTGATAGAATTCTGCAAATTGGCTATCGAATACATAAACGCTGGAGTAAATGATAAAAAATGTACCGTGGCAGCAAGTGGGTCTTTTTAGCTGTTGTGTGTATGAAGGGTGTTTATTTTATGCTTGTTTGTTCCAGAAAAACTATCTACCACATACGAAACGGTGCGCAGTGCACTGGAAGCATTGGTGGCTTTGCTAATCGATAGCACGAAATTGGCACTGTCGGAGCAAGAATTTTATGCGACCATTCAATCACTGGATACCATCAATGAAAAGCAGAGCGAAATCCTTTGGCAATTTGTTATCAGCAAGCGAAACTTGGTTGATAACGTTCTGCGCGCATCCTGCCAGGACGAGTTCTACTTCCGTGCTCTGGAATGGCGTATCGAAGGACGTATAGCTTCCCGCAGCCACCGATCGCAGGCGGCGCCATCCATAAAGCTGAAATTCCATCTGGACAAGGAATGCGTGAGCGAGTATCGCGAAAAACTTGCATTCACCTCTCCTGATGATGCAAGTGGTTTGAATAGTCCGGACCGCACTCGACGGGAGGTACTAGTGGAAACTGATCCGATTATGCTACAGCACATGATACAAGTTTTAGAACAGGCTCTGTTAGACGCACGAACTCGTCGTGTTCGGAACTATGTAAAACCAACGCAAACTTAGGTGTAGGCTATGATGTATTATCCTCCATGCTTATGCTTTACATAAACATTCTACATTATCCTAGTATTGTACCGCTCAACACTTGATTGTATCCTCGTCAAAGTATTTGTTGTATTTTTTCCATTGATATCGTCGCTTGGGATCCTTCTTGCTTGTCGAAGGGTTCAGATTGGACATGAGGCCGGCTTTCTGTGCCATCGTGACTAGCGAACCCATGCGACGCTGCTGGCGCTTACATAACCCGGTTATCCGGCGGGGCAGCATGCATCCATCGGAGCGTACATATTGACTAAGAATTAGTACATCAGTATGCTTGATGTCCAACCCAAGCGTACACTGTGGACAGAATCGCTCAGCTTTGCTACGGGCTTCTAGAAGCTGCGGTAACAGTGTACCCTCTCGGGGTGATGGAGTGTATTCACCCTTGATCACCAGGGTGTCATTCGCCTTCACTTCTTTGACTGTGCCGGAAGAAAAACATGCCATTTCGTATTATCGTGAACAATCATACTTTCCGCCACTTACTTTCTTTGAGGTAGGTGACTGCAGATAGTGTAAAATTACGAACAATATTAGGTGATAATTTTGTGAAGGCGGCACATTTCGATAAAAAAGAAACAGCCATCGCTACTGGAACTGTTTTGTATGCAACCATAAGGAATATTGCTGTCAAATGTGTTGTTTTAGTGTGAGAAAAAAGAAAGAAAAAAGAGAAGTTCTCTCCGTTTCACAGGTAAAGGTAAAACATTTTCTCTGTTAAAAAACTGTTTAAAAAATGGGATTTTATTACCTATAAAATACGTGTTTTGTGGTAAGCGTATCCCAACGCATTCCCGCATTACAAACACCATTGAAGACTGGTGTTGTAGATCCACAAGGCTTTATGATTGTAATTGCATTTTTTATTTTATCTGGCTTGTCAAATAAGAAAACATCGGCGCCATTGACAAACGTCAGAAACGATGATTGCACGTAGTCGGCTTTCCATAGCGGCATTTTTGAGTCACTTTTCACAGAACTCCCCTCAGTTCTCTCGTACCGCGTGTGCTTTATTTATAACCAGTGTAGAGTCCCTAAATTTACGTAGAAACATGACGAGTATTTCTCCTGAACCTGCAAAACGTTTCAAAGATGACGAGAATGGATCCACCAGCTCTGTGAAGATAGGAACCCACGACGGAATATTTCACTGTGATGAAGTTTTGGCTTGTTTCCTGTTGCAACAGCTACCGCAGTATGCAGCCGCGCAAATCGTTCGCACCCGGGATCAGAAGCTACTGGACCAGTGCGACATCGTCGTGGACGTTGGGGCTACTTTCGACCGGAAACGACACCGATACGATCATCATCAGGCGTCGTTCAACGAAACGTTCCTTTCGTTGCGACCGGAGCATAAATCTCGATGGAACATCCGGCTGAGCTCGGCTGGCTTAGTATACGCTTACTTCGGGGAGGATGTTATCAAAGAAATTCTGAAGCAGAAACTACCGGAAGAAGCTAGCGCGGAATGCCTGCGAGCGGTGTACCGAAAGGTTTACGATGGTTTGATTAGTGAAATTGATGCAATAGACAATGGTGTCCCGATGTTCGACAGCGGCGAACCGCGGTACAACATTTCGACTCATCTAAGCGGTCGTGTCGCCTCACTCAACCCCACCTGGAACGAACCTGCACCAGCTCCAGGAAGTACGGACCGTTTTGAACAGGCCAAGGCGTACGTGGGGCACGAATTCATCGATAAAGTAATGTACTACGCAAAGAACTGGTGGCCAGCGCGTGATTTGGTCTCGAGAGCATTAGCCAATCGTAATACTTTACACGAATCAGGGGAAATTCTTGAGCTAGAACAGTTTTGCCCTTGGAAGGAACACCTATACCAACTTGAAATAGAGCAGAGCCTGGAGGGAAAGGTGAAGTACGTGCTATACTACAACCGAGAAAACGATTGGCGAGTGATCGGTGTACCGAACCAGCCATCCAGCTTTGTCTGCCGAAAATTTCTTGCCAAACCATGGCGTGGCATTCGAGACTCCGACCTGGAGAAGATTTCCGGTATTCCTGGATCGAATTTCTGTCACCAGTCTGGATTTATCGGCGGAAACAAGACGCGCGAAGGAGCGCTTAAAATGGCAATATGTAGTCTGGAGGCTCCGGACGAATAGTTACACAATATTGCCTGATTCCGATCGACATTATTTTCTGGATTAGATGTGCTCCGTTTATGCAGAAAATATACGTTCTAATACGATTTCGTTTGGTTCTTTGTGTCTATTATCGTCTTTTCAATCAACAACTCTCCTAATCTATTCGTCATCGTCGCCGTCGTCCGAGGCTTTGCGATTTGTAGGCTTCCGCTCACTCGTGTCATTTTCGTCTCTCGGTTCATAACTATGTAACGGCAATTTTTCCAGCCATTCCAGCATCGATTTTGTGCTCATTTCTGTTTCAACGATAGTGGAAGCAATGTGCCGTTTGAAAAATTCCTGTATCATCGATTCTTCCTTCTCAAACTCCAACGTCTCGTGGCACCCATCTGCGCCGTAGCGCTTATTGTACTTATCGTAATGAATCCTACTCAACACCAGCCCGAGCCCCGGTGCCGTCGGAATACCGTACCGCTCTTGTCCGAAAGCCTTCTCGATGAGATCACTATCGGTGAGTCCTCGAACGATCGCTATGGTTAGTCCTACCATTTTGCGAATCTGATGCAACATGAAGCTCTGGCCTTTGATTTTGATCGTGGCAAATTCAGCCGTCGTTCCCTCTGGAACGAAAGGTGCCTCGCATTCGAACATCATTATGAACCTCTTGACTGATGGATCGAGGAACTCCTTGCGGCTGGTAAAGTTATGGAAGTTTTTAGTGCCCATGTAGAGGGAAAGCACTTCGTTCGCTCGCTTCAATCGTTCGGTCGGCAGACGGTATGATAGAATGTCAACCTTTTCGTCGTTTGGAGCAAACGCTATCGTGGGCAGTGTGTAGGTGTATGTTCGAGCATCGCAGTTCGTTTTGGAGTTAAATCCTTTGGTGACCCGTTTTACCGCGTACACTCGAATATCTGTAGGGAGCTCGGAGTTAAGTGCTTCAAGGTCCAAGTTGTCCGCTGGAATGAAAACATGTGAATTAGTTCTCTTCAAATTTCCTGTCCCTTGGGGTGCCTTACGAAGTTTGATCGACACCACTTGCATTGCCGCGGACACTCCCTTATCGGTACGGGCTGCTCGTTGGAATTGAATCTGCTGTGGCTGACGAAATCCCTCATCGTTGATCCAATTCTGTTTCGCCATTGCTCGAAGCAGGTCCTCTTCGATCGTTCTAGTCCCAGGATTTCTCTGCATGCCAAAGTAGTTCACGCCCGAGTAGCCCAGCAGAATGATACTCTTGCGCCGCTTGACGCGCGAAGCGGGGTCGAAGTTTTTAACCACTTCCAGATCATCTGGAGGATCTTCCCATTTGCGTCGCTTTACTGCTCCGTTGTAGCGCTGCTCCACTTCGCGCCTGGCCTTGCGTCCTTCCATTCGAATTTGTGCTTCTATTTTTTTCTCCCTGAGTTTATCTTCAACGGCAGCTGCTAGTTCTACCAGAAACCTCTTGCTCACTGCATCATCCAGGAACGTGGGTTTTACAGTGGAGCAAAGAGTACACGCTTTTGGTTTCACGGTGGGTACAAAGGAACGATATTTTGCGGATACTACAGCACGGCGAAATAATGCCAACATTTGGCAATTAAAAGGCAAAAGCAAATGTTTTATTTTCCTGGCCCAACTGTTTGTGTTTCACATGTGGTCCATATGACAGACGATGTCGAAACGAAAACAAGAAGCGTAAGCGTTTGTTGCAAGGAGATAGAAAGAGGCTTGGCAGTTACGGCTATTTTGACGTTTCAGCAGATCACAATTCATAAAAATTGCAACCGAACAGAACAGAACAGAAATTGCAGCCGCATTAAGTTTGTTCTTTTAACAATTTGTTTTTATTTTATATGAAATTCAGAAATATTGTATTTGATTTGATTTGAATTAAATTAAATTAAATTGAATTTAATGTGATTTTCAACGGTTAAATTTTCATTTTTCATCTACCAAGGTTCCTAATGTACAGCTGCATTTGCTGTTGCACATTTGACAATTGTCAATTATGGCCGCCAGCAAATTCGCTACTGTCTAGCCTAATTGTATATACCCTTTGTGGAACTCTCACCACTAATCAGCGTATCGCGTCTTTCGTGAGGTTCGTTTTGTTTACGTTTGTAACGAAATCTTCCGTTTTTCGCGAGTTAAATTGATGCGCATAGCCTCTAACTGTGGAAATCAGTGCACACACGAAATGAAAGTGTAGTTTCGGTGTGAAAACATGACAAAATTGAATTATACCGTTGTTTAAAAAGTGTGCTTGGCTGGAGAAAAAATCCGAAAACGAGATTGCTGAGAGAAGATCACGGAGGCTGTGTGCGTGTGTCCAGTTGCGTACGGTGGCTACATAATTGACAGCTTTCTACGATCAGCAAAAATAGGCAACGAACCGTCGATACAATTAATGTGCAGTGTAAACTTTCTAGGAAGAAACTATCCTGTTGTTACAGGACGGTTTGGTGGTGCGCGGCTGTTTTCGCTTCGGATGTGAGCCTTCAGCAACTATCTGCATACCAAATGGATAACTTCACGAGGTGGTCGGTTGTGTTGGTGTTTAAATGGCCTGGCAAAGGAATGCAGGAATGGGAATAGCAGCAGCAGCAGTAGCAGCAATAATATGAATATCAATAAACGCTGCAGCATCACGAGAAGTGGCAAGATCGTCGGTACCAATAAAGTGCACCAGTTCGTGCAGATCGATAGGGACAATCGGCGTAGATAAAAAAATGGAAAGGAACGGAAGTAATGCGTATAAACTAAGCCCGTCAAATATGCATTCCACTGCCTGTTCGCGGAGGGCGTATTAGATTTCAGTGAAAGAAAGTGATTCTGCACATGATTTTTCACCACTGTATGGAAAGCAAGATTAGTGACAAGTGCTATTAGAAGTAATCTGCCTGCCACATTCGTAAAGTAACATTGTGGTTTTTATAGGATTTAGCGAAAGAAAGCGAAACGCAGCTACCATGCATGGTGGAGGCGCTGGTGCTGGTGGCGGCGGTGCTGCGCATCGGCGACGAAAGAAACGATCAAACTACGGCATCCGCACGGTGGAAGTGAACCGTGGCTCAAACGGGTTTGGATTTACGATATCCGGCCAGCAACCGTGCATCTTGTCCTGCATAGTAACGGGGTCCCCGGCGGATCTGGCCGGCCTCAGGGCTGGTGATTTTCTCATCTCCGTGAACGGACTGAACGTGTCGAAGCTGCCCCACGAGTCCGTAGTGCAGCTGATAGGCAGCACGCACGGGACGATTCGGATGGCCATCGCGGAGAACTACTACTCGGACAGCTCGGACGAAGATATCATGTTTCAGCACGGCGCCCACCAGTCACGCGCCCGGCCAAAGTATCCACACAAGGCAAAATTTTCCCGTGCGGTCGCTTCCGTAATGACCAACGGATCTGGGACCTGCGGTGGGGGTGGCAGTGGTACGAACACTGGCGGCTCGATGGGAGGTGGGTCGGGATCGGGCGGCCCAGGTCAGGAGGGTGAATTGACACTCAACGATGCGTCGCCGTCCGGGACGACGGCCTACAATGTCATCCACAGTCCGAACGCCAGCAATAGCTGTGATATTTCCAACGTGAGTGCAATGGTCCGGTCGGTGCAGCTTGGATCCACGGACGATGATCTCGCGTTAGCCTCGGGAGGCGGCCCGGGCCAGGAGAGACACTCGGCACTTGAATATCAGGCCGTCGTGGGCTACCTGGGAACGATTGAGATGCCGAAGCAGATCGCCACCAGCTCGAAGCTGCAAACGGTGCGCAGCTGCATCCGGAAGATGCGACAGGAGAAGCGCAACCCAACAACCGTCCTGATGACCATTTTACCCTCTTGCCTGAACCTGACCAACACCAGCAACAATCTGATTGCGAAATACGGCTCGGCACGGCTCAGCTACGTCAGCAGCAGCAGCGAAAGCGACAACAAGTACTTCGGCCTGGTCACGTCGGCCATCTACGCCGACGGCCTAATGTGTGACAGCGCCGACGATGTGCTGCTGATGAGCCACCCGCGCAAGGACGTGGTCATCTCGAACAGCTGCCACGTGTTCGTGATCGATGGGAAGCTCGCGGTAGAACACGAGCTGCACCTTGAAAAAGCGGCACTGTTTCGGATCGTCTGCACTCAAGACCCGATCACGAACCTGTGCCTCGAGTTCCCCTCCAACTCGGAGTACGTGGTTAATCTGATACGCAGCATGTACAGCCTGAAGTCGCCTATAAAGGCGGGCGAAGGAGGGTCGGGAAGCGGTAGCAGGAAGCCTCCCGTTGCGAGGAGTCTCAATTTGGACGGCGGGGCTGGTGGTGGGGGTGTTGCTGCCGGTCGCTTTCCGCGCAACCGTTCCGATCCACGGCTAAATCCACCACGTGTCGATGGGGACGCCCACGATGCACTGGCGGCGAACTCGCCGCAGCCGAGCAATCACAGCGAAATAACGACCACGTCGAGCAACTCGGACTCGGGCATCGGTTTCCACAATGATTGTCGGAACATCTCCGACCGGATACTGCTGGTCGATTTCCCGGGCATGCTCGGTCCGCAACAGCAGCGCCTGTTGCAGCAGCAGCAGATAGCGAACGTACGCGCACACTACCGGAAGTCGCACCCTTTCCTGCGGCCGGCGGGAATTATCAACGAAATACCAGTGAAAATGGACGATCCGATCAGAAACATTCGTAGCACGACCGGTCCCACCGGAACGGCACACTCGTCTCGGCTTGGAGGAGGCCTCCAGATCGTTCATGGCAAGTCGAAGTCGGCCGACTATAGCTACCCCTCGACCTCGTCCGGGGGTGGTGGTTTTGTCGATCGATTAACGGTGCGGGCTCGGCCCGACCCGAAATCGTTCTCCTCCGACCGTTCGCCCACGAAAGAGAACGCCTTGAACTCCTGCATTCACGACGACCCGGGACACGGGCTCGGTGAGCCGACGGACGATGATCGGATGATGCCACTGGTGGCCCTGGACGATCCGTGGACGTACGGGCGCACGTTGGACGAGCAGGGCAATGTGGTCGAGGAGCGACCGATCGACGTGCCTCCGATGGAGGAGCTGTTTCTCGACCTGGACCGCTACAACAACGACAACGTCAAGAACAGTCTCCTGGCAGCACGCTCCTGCGACGACATGATCCTCTCGCTCGGCGATGAGTCCGATCGTTCGGTGGCACGAGCCAGCGTTCCTTGTGCTGATGGCGCACCGTCGGACGTACGGCTGGATGCGGAAGCGTACGAGCGGCTGAAAGTGAAACTGTCGATCGACGATCTTTCCCTCATCGCACCGGGCATGTGTTCCGCTACGGATCGCATGCTGGCGCTGGAGCCCCACGATGGTGGGCACCACACCAACGGTAACACCTCGCATGGCGCAAATGGCCAGCACGTATTCCTGCAACCCCTGAAACCGGTTAAGCGGTCCAAGAAAGCCTGCACGACGCATACGACCAAATCTTCTACCGGCAAGCTGGCGGCGATTCACGCTGGGGACGACCCGCACCACGGAATCGGGCGCAACCGAGGCGACAAGCTGGCAGCGTACAAGCTCAGCCCGAAGGTGTTCGGCCTGCCGAGACCGATTTCGCTAAGCTTCGAAAACATTTCCACCTTCACCGCCGGGGAGGGCGGTTCCGTTGCCGGTGTCGGTCGGGAGCCATCCGCCGGCGGCTCGATCGATGTGTGTCTCGACGGTAGGGGGGCCAGTGGGCGGAAGGGATTGCACAAGACGACACACCAACAACAGGGCGCCGGGGGTGGTACGCCCGTTTCCGGAAGGAAGAGCCGGTCGGCGAAGCGATTGAGCGGTGGATTTTCCGCCATCTGGGGCAGCTTGCAGGAGCTCCGGAGTGGCGGTGCGTTCAGTGGAGGCGGTGCTGGTGGTGGGAACAAGAGCGGCGCTGAAGACGGTCGGACGAAGCGCGACGAAACCGCGCGCGGGATGCACGTCCCGAAGAAGAAGGAACGCGAGCGGAGGCTGAGTGGACTGAAGATCCTGGAGGCGACCTACAGCGAACCCGATCTGCGATATGACGAGGTGAGTTTCAAGCTCCATTTGCAGACTCAATTTGTTGGTATCCCCCCC
>JAOEFI010000003.1:17692985-17706340 GCA_034621735.1 Anopheles plumbeus
GTCAACGGTTTGTATTTATTTCTTTTTGATTGGATCGAATAATGTATGACTCCCATCCCATTTGGTGTTCGCGGTGCGGAGTGTTCATCGTAGTCACAAAGCAGTGGTTCTCAATCGTATTGCTCCGAAACCTAAGTTCAAACTTTATTGATTCGGTTGGCAGTGGAAAAAAAACTATTCAAAAAAATGCGCAAGCAAAGGTGATAAAGTGAGAATAGATTGAATGTTTTCTAAACATATTTGTAGGTCTCAAATAACTCAATTTTACTCATTATTTTTGGTATCGATTTTTTTATGGTTGAGAACCTCTGTGAAACTCTCTAGTACTGTTGCCTAGATTCTCTATTGAGGTGAATTGATCATTCTCTTCCTTCTTCTCTGAGGGAAGTTGTGGAACGTTTGCTTTTCATTCCAACAGTTTAGACTTTTTTTTTTGCTTCTCTATCGAGATCATTAAGGATGTGTCCAGTAGCAAACGTATTGCATTCATAATTCAAAAGCGTATACTTTGTTGCAACGAAAAGTAAAGGAATTCTAACCACTGGGAAGATGTCTCTGAAAGCGGCAATGTCAATTGGCACCGAGATGGGATAGATATCGAAACCAATGACATCCATCCACGATTCAAGCGACTTTCTCATGAACGTCTTTTCAACCCATTAAGCGACAGAAATTAACTGGATATCGATGTATGATCATTCGAACTTGGAACATTCGAACCATGTTCCCACCCTTCATGGGGTTTTTTTTTTCTTCTGCTGCATCGTGAAGAGCATCGCGGTATTCCTGGAACAGACGGACACACGGACACATTCTAGGGCATCGTGCCAATCCCGGGTATCGCCGGAATAGATCCTGCGAGTGATAATAGGGTGGCAATGATGGAGAGATGGCAGGAGAAAAGGGCGTACGCGCATCTGTGCTGAGCTATTTTTAGCCACCAGCGCACACGGCTGTAGATAAATAGCTGCGGCACCATTGTACGATTGTCGACTTTCCTCTGTTTTCCCAAGCAATTGCTCCGGTTCATGGCAAACGCGCACGCGGGTGCACTGTGACCGATAAGATCGTAATTAGCACCCCGAACCTGCGGGCTGCTAGGTTCGCGCTACAATTAGCGCACATCAGCGAGCACGTACGTGCAGTTGTACTTCCCTTGAAGCGGCAGCCCTTCTGCGCGGCATTCAGCATCCTACGGGGTTGGTTTTCCGGCACGTGACACAGATTGCGGTCTACTCCCGGCTTGACGCTGACTGTCGGCTGCGGCTGGGTGTGGTTTGGAACGATTACGTAGGAATTGTGGCGTAAAGGCATGCTTCGACTTGTTCGGATTCTACATTATCGGTAGTATAGTGAACTAGTGTTGTCACATCTTGGGATCCTGTACTATCACGGATGTAGTATCATATGCAGACGAACCATCTAACCCGTTCTATGACCCCCACAGCGCGCCCTACATTCCGAAGGTCTGTAAAAGTCTGCAAACGCATGACTGGTCCGTTCATCTTTGTTGGGGAGTGTTCACAGTTAGTTGAACTTGCTGCTCCGTTCAGTTTGGTCAGTAACTAATGTTACTGTCCACCTGCTCCCGGTTTTAGCCCGAGGCCCCCGACGCTGGGTCTGGGATATGGTCTGCCCGAAGTTGTTTTGTGGCAATTGTTTCTCTTTTCTACTCGGCACTGGGTTGAATTTATGCTTCATTTATGAAACATTTATCAAGTGAAATAATGCGATCCCCGGGTCCCGGAGTCTCGTGCCGTGTACGGGGATGAAATGGAAATAAATTATCTCCAATGGCTCCTTATCTGTAGCGGCAGTGCGTGGTACCACCTTCTTCCCCTGTCATGTTTTGTGATAGAAACAGTAGCAGAAGTTTTTGGTCTTTGTTAGTTCTCCAAGTCGTAGACCATGTTGAGTTCCTGCCTTTCTCCATCGGACGATATGAAGGTTATTTGTTGCAGCATTGCGTCGTTGCGGTTTCTGCTTATGAGACTATCGTAGTCCCATGCCGCATACCTGGATTTTGTTTGGTATTTATTCAACTTCGATGGAAAGCCCTCCGCAGTCGGATCAGAGTAGCTGCCCCGGACGGCCGGCAATCCGGTATAATCCACAATCATGGGAACATGCCTGATCGGATCTGATAACGAGATGCAACTTCCCCGGCTTCTGAAGCGGCACCGGTTCTGGAGTGGAACTGTTGCCGGGTGAATGTATGGCGTGGACAATTCCACTAAACCCCCTCCGAGAAGATAAATTCCCCTTTCGCATTGGCACTTCATAGCGCCTAGCTTTTGCATTTGTGGAAGGTTGTACTAATTTTTTTTCTCTGCCTTGTTTTTCAAACCTTCCAACACAACCGGTACGGATCGGTTCCGAAGGCTAAAGGTCTCAAGTGTGCGGGGTCTAACGGGGCTGTCCGAGCAACGTCCGTTAGTTTTGTGACAGAGGCCATTCGGTCTAGTTGGATCTGGGCTCGGCGGGAACGGGCCGCGAGTAGTTTTTCTGTTCATTTTCCTAGGGTCTAGTTCTCCAGGCGCATAAAACAGTCCCGTTTGGTTTCAGTGTTGCATACAAATGAAGGATACCGTGGAAATAAAATTCAAAAATTTTCAATTTCCTCTTGTGGCCGCCCGTGACATGGCGTCATTGGCCAGTGCAGGGAGGGGGAATAGTAAAATAAAAGTAGGAATGCTCCCATGCCGAGTTTTTATTTCCTGCCCGCGATGTAAAACGGCATGGAAATGGATAACAGCCGTCGTCGGATGATGTTGTCGCCGGTTTGTCGTCGTTGGAAGCCACGCGACAGAGAGAAGGAGAGACACAACATCATCGCCTCCTCGGGCTCGTCGCAACGCGGAAGTTTCGCCCAATTTGATTCAATTATCTTAATTTATGAAAATTAAATTGAATGTAGTCTTTCGATTGCGCTCGGTCCGCGGGTCCCTTTCTCTTTCCGGTGGTTGCTGCTCGCTAGGGTTGCTGCTACTGCTGTTACCCCGCCGCCGTTCACGCAATCGGATTTCGTGGCAGATCTCGGCCATGAGGTCCTCTACAAATGTCTGCTTCAATGCCGGACCGCTTATCGCGGTGGGAAATGGGGCAAGAATTACCAACCGTTATCGTTACGGCAGGAAAGCGGTGAATGCATGCCCACTGGACCTTAGCATAAAGGTGATACGTTCGCTGAGTTAACATTATTCACGAATTTGCACATTTGGTTTATGTGTTATATGCTGCCAAATTTGCCTTCCGATAGATATCTTTCGGAAAGTTTAAATTACAGTTACCTACTCACATAATTCTTGCTTCCAAATTGTATGCGAACGTTTGACATTGAGTTTTATGTCCAATACTTATGCTAGAAGGGTCTTATTTTTTATTAAATGGCAAATGTGTATAAGGCCACTTAATAAACACTTAATAATATCCCCGCAATAATTGTAGCCTTTGACAAGACAAGCAGTTGTAGTTTGACAAAAAGGCAAAACGATTGAAACAAATCCTTCTTGAAACGTTACAGTTACGGTGTCACATGTTTTGACCGCCAAAGATTAATGCTTTAATAATATGTGCCATCAATAACGGAAAATTTGTAGAAGCGAAATTGGCGCCCGTTCCGTTAAATTACAAGCCGTTTTATTTTACGTTTTCGGTAACGGCCATAAATCATCTCTCGGGCCGGGCAATGATCCGCAACTGTGCGTGTACTACTACGTACTTGTATGTAATTGTATGGTGCAAATGTGCGAATCTTTATGCGACGCTCGTTTGGGGCGTTTTTTTTCCGGTATATGAAACGAACCTTTCCGATTTTGCATTCACCAGTTGGTAAGGTTGGTTTGGAAAGGGTTGTTAATGTGCGGCTCAAATTTCTCCACCGTTTCTTTCCCGTACGGAGTGAAACCTTCTCGTTTTTTGTTTGTAAAAAAAATTATAACAATGTGAGAAAAAGGGGTATTTCCAGGACATCCGGGAAGAGACGAGGCCGTCAGGGAAGGAAGGAGGTGTGCTTCCCGGTTAACAAACGTTCATTTGGTTGCGCTTTTGTTGTACAGTGTTCCTTCCGAACCCTTTGTAGCCTGTCCTTCGAAAACGGGAGCACTAGTCCATAGGTTCTCGTCTCGTCTCAGAAGGGATAAAGAGACAAGACTGAAATATCTCGTAACGAAAGACGAACTCGATGGAGGGAAACACTTGAAACCGCCTCCGTGCTGCGTCTGCACTTCCGGCCCACGGGCATGCCGGAAAATGGCTTCCCCGGGGCGGGTACTGCTTTCCGAGTGTTTGAACATTCATTTGGAACCGTTTTAAGGAACATTCATTAGTTCATTAACATATGTACGGGAAGAAGGACGGGCCGCGTCACTCTCCTTTAAGTCCTGTATCGGGAGACGGACGATCGTTTGTACTTTTGCGTTCCCCAGCGTTTCTCCTCCCTATACGGGCCTCGTTCGTGGCGATGTTCCGGGCGGTAAAAGGTAAAACTAGGGCTTGTTTCGAACAGTTCTTCAAGACGGTCTGTGCTTCCCGTCCTCTTCAAAACTGTTCGCTAGAAATACAAATAAAACGTACAGTGAGAATGATCCACTTCCTGCCAGTGCTGGGGTTAAACGAAGCATCTCGCTGAAGTGTTGTTGTTGTTGTTGCCGGTACGATCATACTTTCTCCTTCTCTGGCATCTCCGTTTCACCTTTGGCGGATTCGTTCGACAACATTTTCGGTGTCCCGTTGCCGCTAAAGTTGCGTCTTGTTGCGTCTCATCGTTCGCTGTTTTCATTTTCTGACGACGCCGTTTGGTGGTCGTGCCCTTCCCTGAGCGGCTTCGATCTGTTGGTCGAAGGGTAATTGTTACACCGTTGGCTATTATTAGTCAATTTTTGTCCGTATCTTCTTCCGGTGTGCCGGCGAAAGACAAATCGTCCGTTGTTGTGAATGGTGCGAAGGAGAAGAGAAACGAGATCCAACGCCGTTTGGGAACGAAGGGTCTGCCCCCTGCCCTCGAGAGTGTTCATGTGGGGTCAGAGATTTCTGTATGGCGTACCTTCTTCATTCTCTGCTACTGTCGTGCTTCAATATATGGCGCGATTTCTCCCTTCTCTCGAGATTATCTTGCTGCAGAGTTCTAATAGGGTAACCTATCTGTTCTTGCAGTCTAAAGCAAATTAGGGTCTATCGGTTGCTATGCTCTTCGGAACTATGATATATCCGGTTACAGTTATCATTATATTTTTATGATAATAGTTGTTTATAAGGTTGCTACAGTATAAGCTGCGGCATGCCTTTTTGAGGAAGGCTTCTTGAAAGGAGAGACAAACCTTAATTCGTATAAGAATGGCATGAGTGGCAGACAGTTCTCCGCAATGATCTTCTAATGGTTTAAATCGCCTGGTGTTGATGAACGGATGGTTCGTGTATATATATCGGGGAGGGAAGTACGAAAATGTACACCATCGACTTAAACCTCGATGCCTCATCGGCACGGAACACACCGAAGCGAATCGTAGTATCTCTCAAGGTCTTGGGCAAACAACGAGTCAAATTAGAAAGTTAATGGGCGCAAAAGAAATGCGCGCTTCCTCCTACTCTCTGCAGTGTGTTGCTACTTCAGTGATGCTACCTACACCTTCGAATGCGCGCAGCTCAGCATTTGCCAATGAACCCAGAGAAAACCCTGGCTGCCAGGAAGTTATTTGCTCATGATGCGGAAAAACCATTCAAATGCAACCTAAGCACCAGCACTTGGTAATTTTCAATGCGCCTTTTTTTTTCTCTCATATGTACTCTCTTCGGGAATGGAAGCTTATGATGTTTTTCATGATTAATTTTGTGATGTTCATAAGACGATGTCCGAAGGTTGCGATTTGTCCTTTTTATTATTGTCGAAGAAATGTTGTTTTTTTATATTTGAATTCATTTTTTACGTGTAGGCAGTTTTAAAAACTTTTAAAGTAATAAATACTTTACACCTGTTGGGTCTCTTGTGGCTTCTCATTAAAAGCGATAGTAGCAACCGCCACACGGTATAACGCCGGCCGCGAAAGCTAGGCCGGCTAAGGAACCCCCGAGGCCAACCCAAGCGATACTAGGCTTTGTGTTAGTTTTTCAGCGAAAGGAAAACTAATATCATCTGAGCTGCTACAATATAGCGACAAGAGGGCATTGTTTACTTTCGGTTGTCGTCTCTGGTATCGTTGTCACGCTACAGTAAGATTCACACACACTAAATATCAGCGTGGGCGGTGGTCGATTTCACATCTCACGTGTCAAATTCACCTCAGGGAACAATCGCTGATGGACACTCAGTGTAACGGTGGTTCCACATCCCGGTGATACCTAAGGGAATTACGTTCAATTTTCCGGCAGCTCGAACCGCCCGGAATTCGCCCAGCAAATGTTTATCTAACTAACACTTTCTTGTTTTCTTCCTTTCCTAGGTGAGTGCTCCAAATCTTCTAGCGAGTGTCCACGATGACGACACTGTGAACGACACAAGTAGTCAAGTAAGTAGTACGAACAACGATCGATCGATCGATGGAAGCGATTCGATCGTCGATCATGTTTCATCTATTCCTGCGTACAAGAAAAAAGCAAATGGAACTCGAACTAGAAGTCAAACAACTCGTTTAGGATAGTCTGACTTGCGGGATTCTCGATAGGCGTAACCGATCGATACTGCACGCCAATGTGCCATCGACGGCCGATGTTCCGAACGTCGTTCCAATGTTCCGCATTAATTGAGATCTCAGCTGTGGGAGCGGTCCGTCGACACAGGCCGGGTTGTTGCTGTTTCGCTTGTAACCACTTGTTCAAAAGTGGGGCGAGGAAGAACTCGCTGAAGGAACTCGCGGTTCGCTTTCCTAGTAAGGCAGGCGGCAAGGCTTAATTGCTACGGTACATAACATTTTTACCGTACCGGCCTAACCGAGCGATCGGGGAAAGCAGCAACACCTTACAAGAATGCTCGGTATTGAAGGTGCTGATTTAAGGTTTGATCCCTACGCCTAACATTCTCCTGGGTTAGTTGTCGGTGTTGGTAGACGCTAGTAGAAGAAGCAGCATGGGAGAACTATGTTTCGGAAGAATCAATCATTCACGTATGCACGTTTTCCCATGTCGAACCCGTGGAAGGAAGGCCCCACACACAACCGCCTTCTTGCGCCGCGTTGAGACCGATCCCACGGAACGCGCATCCACAGCGGAGCAGCGGTCGGAATCATTAAACTGCCAAATTGGCTTATTAACTATAATATGCCTCCGCAGCCAGCAGAGGCTGCCTTCTAGTTAGCTCCGGTTCTTTCGTCCGTCCCAGCGGTCGCAAGCGGCTTGAAGAAAACGCTTGATTGCATTGGAATGACCATATTAGTTACGGCGGCGGCCGGGGTGCCTCGGTTCTGCCCGTATCCGTAGCCACGATGTGAACACCGCACGACCGTAGTTGTTTAGTGGTTGAACTAGATAGATCCGTAGGGGTCTTTTCCTTTTCGACAAGCCTCACCGAATAGGTTCGGGGCTGCGAGGGCTTTTCACTGGAAAATTGAACCCCGCTTGTGACCATATAGCCTCTGGTTACTCCCGCAGGGGGTGTGCGTTTTGTTCACCAACCCACATCTATTGTAGGACGATCGGTTTTTTGTTTCTCTTCTGTGCTTTGTCCCGAGCAAGACACAATTTGCAAAATCGCCACGATGTGTCCCTCCACCAGCTGCGGAAACACTTGAAATGCTGAGCTAAGCTGGAACTGGTGAATTCGTCGGTAGTTGATGCGGTTTCATTCGCCAGCTCAGCATTCGCAGTTCGGACACGAGTATGGCGAAAGTTGATTGCGTAAATGTACGAAACAGAACCGTTAGTTATCATACGGTGTTGTAAGCACTGCCCGTTCTTATCTACTGCTTTTGGCCAGCCCTCCCCTGCACTGTGCTGGTTCGTTCCACATGTACGTGCGATCTAGTCGAAACCCATATCGTCTTCACGTGCCACTGTGTGTTGTCGTCGTGTCGTCCCCTCCTTTTGGTGGCGTGCGTGAGTCTTCTGGCAGACGTGTGAGCAGGGAACTCCGATCGCGATCGCGAATCGTCACGGCCTGCTCCTATATATGAGAGCGAGTCGGCGAGAGTCGCGGGTCTGCAGGCAGCCGCGCCGTGACGTCGACGAAGATGCGACCAAATCAGACCGCCGATGCAGTGAGAGAGAGAGAGAGAGAGAGAAATCAGACAAATCTGCGCGCTCTCTGTGTCGCGGATGCGGCGAGAGAACGCGGGCCGTTTTTACCATAGTGGACGATCTCGATCGCGTCGTGAGCGGCGGCGGCTGCGCGCAGCCGATGCAACCGAGAGAGATCATCGCCACCGAAGCCGTCGTGTAGCCCCACAGTACACAAACCCGATGTGTGTGCACGCGGATGGACGCGGATTTAGTTTCCAATTAGACGCCGTCGAGAGCTAACGTACGGCCAACGAGCGCTCTACGCTTTCCGAAGTAAGAAACAACAAAAAAAACAGAACCACGCGGAAGGCAAAAAAGGCACGTTGCGTGTGGTATGCGCGAGGACCGCGTTTCGGGACTTCTCAATGAGTCTCAAACAGTCTCCGTGCTCCGGTTAGTGAACGGAATCTGAATCTTCCACCCATGAGGAGAAATTAGCCAGAGCCTCAAATGTCGCTGGAGGCGTTGTGTTGTGTTGGTCGTGAATGAAAACTCCCTCTGTGCGTCTGGGGGGTGTTAGTGCATTTGTCAGCGAGTCGTCGTGGTGTGAGATAAAATAATCACCCAGCGTCTTTCCATTCAGCGTCCGAGATCATTAGAATAGGGGAAGACGCACACGCGGGTCCCTCATATGCCCGGGCCGTTTCGAGTGTCAACGATAACTTAACTCAAATGGCGGTCGCTTGCTGCTGCGCGTTCGGTTCCCGTCGTTTTGGCGCGAGGGTGATGTTGTAAACTTCCCTATTTTAGGTGTTGTTTCTGGCCTGTGTGTGTGTACCTGTTTGAAATTAGTCCGAGCCCTTACTCGCTGTAAAGGGCCGGCAGCCTCACCCGTACGAAACAGTGATCGCTCCGTCACAGTGTGCTACGATTCCGGTATCAGTTTGTGCGTTTCTGAGCGGAAACACTGGACGACGTTTAATTGTCCGTTGGTGGTTTGGAAAGGGCCCTTCTGTAGTGTTTCCTTTTGTTTTTTTTTTTTTTCGTGAAGTGCCAGCCGCTCCAGTGTCGGTTAGGAAGTGGATTGCGCATTGCGTGTTGATTTGCCTGTGCAGTTGCCCAGGGCTTCCCCAGTGAAAGGTTTCCCTTTACGTCATAACAAATAGTGCACGTTATTGAATGTGCACCACCGGTGGGAGAGGAAACGAAAACCCACAGTGCGTTACGCGTTTGGCCATCTTCCTAAAACCGTCCGTTAACCGCCCGATACCGACACCCAGCTAGAGCGGTGTGTATGGCCAGCAACACTTTCCATCGGCCCTTCCGACAACACGGATGGAACGTGGACGGTTTTCGTGCTCGCCAAAGTGGAGCCAATTTCGGGGGTGCTTTCTATAACCGTTTCAAACCTCACAGCCGCACAGCCCATCCAGAAAGGGCGAGCTCAAACTGCTCCGGCCGGACCTTAGGCCTTGGTTCGAGGCGCTGGTAAAATAAAAGCCCCTGCTGCATTGTGTTCGTAGCTGGGTGCGAAACAGGTGTGAAGTTTCCCTCCACGCGGACCGCGCAGAAGCAGGGAAAAGTTGTGTTACAGAGTCGTCGGGCACACGCGCACCGAAATCAAAGTGAAAAGAAAAATACATCGCCGTGTCGTGTGGAACTGCTGCGTCGGAATGGCGTTCAGTACCAACTCGGGATCCCAATGGTGCATTCCCGGCACTTCGTTAAAACGGTTCACAGTGAGAAGAAAGTGAACTTGTTGGTCTGCCCATTGTTTGTGCGCCGGGCCGGCGAAAGCGAAAGAGTGAACGTTTGTGGCTTTGAGAGATGACGCTGAGAAACACGGAATCAGAAACACGATCGAGCTTATGATCTTCAATAGTCATCGGAAAATTTATCAAAAATCATTAGTTTGGAAAGAGATATTCTTAATTCGCTCCGGTGGGGATTTGAAGCCGACCATAGTTGTGGGTTTTTCTTCGTTTATTTGATGTTGCAAAATGTGCGCCAAGTATGTGCGCTGTAAAGCCGAGCTCCACTGGAGGAATGTGGAAAGCGATTTTTCGAAATGTTGGACGTCGTTTTCTCATCTCGCACACGCGCCCCACAACACCCTCTCCGTGTTTGTTTGAATCTGCGCCTCCTTTTCTTCTTTTCGCCACTCGCCCGTTGTTGGGCGCCCTGGTGTTGTTGTTGTGGTTGCTGTTGTGGTTATCGTTCATTTTACGTTTTCCATTTCGTTCCCATCGAGAATCGCGCCTTGTGTCTCAAGCTTTCCTCAATCCCCCGCCCGGGCACTGTCCGTTTACAGGAAATGAGGATGACTTTCCTCGACCGGTCGGTAAGGGGTGGTGTTTTTGAAGATCATAAGATTGATCATCAGATGGTTTGACTACGGTGTGGTGGTGTTGAAGTGGAAAGATGAAAAGTAAAATTACAGCACACGCAAGGCATATGCTCATGCCATTCCCACGCAATCTGCCCTTCAAAGGGAGGCGAGGTGGGCTACAAAAACTGGAGGCGATCGTCCTTGTGCGCGATGGCGTGTGTGTGCTTCAGCACGATCAGTACCAACAATGGAATCCGGTTCGTTGGACCACCGAGCCGAGAAAGAATGAGCGAGAAAGGGAATGGGAAATTTGAAGCTATACAGCACTGACAAACTGCCTTTCGTGGGTTCCGCCTCGGGGATAATGGATTACCGATGACCGGCAGGCTCCAGTCGTCGCTTCCTAAACTTCAATGAATCCGCGGTTTCGGGCTGGAGGACGATAAAGTCAAATAGGCACACACACACACACACACACATTAAGTAAAAACAACTCTCCCCGGGAACACTTGCGTGTGAGCGGCGCACCGTACGAAGAAAGCACCGAGCCGAGGTCTGGTGCACGGGGGCAAACTACTTTCTAAAGATGGAATAATTATGATTGAAAGCATAAACCCGATGGCGTGATCGGTGGTTGGGGGAGATGAAATCCACCCAAGACGCTTGGTGGAGAGGGAGGCACTGCTAGTTCGAAGCAGTCGTTCAAGCATTTGGGGTTTTATGTTCATTTTTTGCTTCTTAATATTCTCCGACGACGGTCGTGGGATCTATGCCGGTGAAAAGTTTACGGACGATCTCTCCTGCTTGATGCCGCCAAAAAGACATTATTAGAAAAAGGGGTGGGGGCTCGGCTGGTGGTCAAATAGTCATAATATTTTCCAAGCTTTGGTAAACACGAAGATATACCACGAAGAACCGGCGGACCGGGGTGGGTGTGGCCATCGTTTTTTGTGATGATGCTTCGAAAAACCTTAGGAAGCAGTGGTCAGCCGCAAGATAGCATTGTGGTAGGTTTACGGGTATTTAACATAGGCATTGGCCTCAGTCCAATCCTTCGGAGTAATCTTAACTCTGATGAGCATATTCTTGGTCGCTTGATCGTGCCAGTAGTTACGTAAGACACCATTAATTCTTGGGGCTTTGGGGTTGATGAGGTCATTCCAGTGGCTGCGTGGAGCTGCTGCCTATGAGCTCGCACAGTAGTTCCTAGACCCCTCTGTCAGACAAGTTTATCAGGCAGTGAAGGCTGTTAATAGGTCATGCAGTTTGCGATACGAGGCGAACCGGGGTTCGCTTCTCCTGAAGCGTGATTCACAGCTTTATTTCCGACCGCTGTTTCACTTTTCGCACATAACCAACCAGAAAAGTCGAACCGTAAACAATAGAAATGGAGTGATCTTCAACAGACGGTTCTGTTTCTGTTTGCTGATGTTTTGCCGCTAATCTAAACTTAACAAAATGTTTGGAATCAGACGCTTATCGCACCCAGACAGACGTGATCGCACCGTCCGTCAGGGTCGGTGTCAAATCACAATCACCAGAAAACATAAATCATGTCGATTTCTTCTTTCGGTTGTCGGTTCTCTCTAGACGACTAGACTGTCTACACTAGAGCTGACTGGCCCCCACAGTCGTGCCCCAAGAACGTGATTGAAGAACTGTGAAAATAGATAAAGAACGGATGTGGGCACTTTTGTCTATGGGGAAGATCTTTCTGTCAACGGTGCTTTGAGACTGGTTCTAGTCAATGTAAAGACGTTGAGCGGTCAGACAACAACTAACTCTAGGGAGATGCTACTACGACACGGTCACGCTGTAATAGAGTCAGTTAGTTTTTTC
Source organism: Anopheles plumbeus (assembly GCA_034621735.1). Taxonomy (NCBI): domain Eukaryota; kingdom Metazoa; phylum Arthropoda; class Insecta; order Diptera; family Culicidae; genus Anopheles; species Anopheles plumbeus. The sequence goes on from JAOEFI010000003.1 coordinate 17,705,302, forward strand.
GTTGTTAAGTAACGACCATTCTGGCCATTTAGCATAGAACAAACCGACGGGAAGTCACGACGACAACAACGACTTGGTTCGTTGCCGGAATCTCTCGACCGTGAAACGAACAACAACAGTGGGACTCCAACCCAAACCAGCGAAAGAAGAACAATGAACAACAAACGGAGAATTTCTTCTGGGAACCATACATAACCGTCCGGGTTGTCGTTTAGGAGACAACCACAAGTTTTTTTTTAAACTGCACTTTTGCATCGTCGAATCGAAACCACATCGTGTGTGCGCCGCGTTACAGGCGAAAAATCACCGAGCGGACGGGTGGCCATCGATGCGTTTAGTTGGGGTTGCATTGTTACATTTCCGGCCCAAGGTTAAGATATGATACGCTCGGTGGCGCCGGAAGTTTTGCACGCATACACTAAAATGAAGAGAAAAAAAACACAGTGGCTACCTTCTTCTCGATCCACCACCGTCGACCGTTGAGTGTGCAGCTTTACCCCTTCGGTATCAACCGTTGTCTAGATGCACCACTCCGTGTGAACGACAAAGTTATGGAGGTATGGTCAAGAAGATCTATTAGGTTTTTTTCCCTTACATCGGATGAATCAGGACGGTATAGTAACGGCGTGTTCGTATCACCCAGACTGTGTTTATTGCACATCATATTATGCTGGTCGGGTCGCGCTAATTAGATTCCGGTATACTACATACTTTAATTACGTAGAAATGTACAATTGGTATATTGTTTTATGTACGCTTTATGGCTCGAACAACGACCGGCTTCGTATTGAGCTGCTTTAATGAAAGTGTAATAAGGTAATGACTGTCATAATAACGAAATCTGCTCAATGGGCTTAAAGCTGAGACAGATCACTGGCCGCAATTGTTCCATCGTTTTAGTAAAATAACTGATGTCAAAATTTTAACTGTCACGCAAAAACAGAAACCAAAAGACGGCACCATGTCAAAGGGCTCAATTATGTGGAGTTTCTTTCCCAACATAGCATATGCCTTCGTGTAGCAAATTAGTTCGAAATGT
>JAOEFI010000003.1:17711732-17724552 GCA_034621735.1 Anopheles plumbeus
ACCGTTTTGTTTTTCTTTTTCACGCACCGAAATGCAACGAGCACGATTGCAACCACGTGTTGGAATGTAGCAGTGTTACTGTTGTTTATGTGTTGCTGGATGTTTCAATACTTTCGGTTTTGATGATTGACCCTTTCATTCAAATATTTAAATAATACAGTCTTGTGTGTTGAAACGTTTTCTGTGATGCAGATCTCTTTCATTTTGTACTTATTAGATTCATTTTCAAATTCATCTAACAATTAACATAAAAAATACACTTGTATAATAATCAATTTGATCTCAATGGAATAGCTGAGTGCTTCCGCCTATTCCTGTCCCGTTTACTGGAGCCATTTGTCTCAATGGAATGCCGTAAACCAGACCCGAGCTGAGAGAACCCGATTCCTATTCCGGTCCACTGAAATGCACTCATCTCAGTGGACATCTGGCACTCTGCTTCCGGTAGCGGTGCACAGGCAATCTGTTGAAACACGAGACATGCTTAAAAGTAGAAGCATGACTGAAATTATTAAACATGCCGCCCTCGGGGGAGGGTGACATTATCATTCCATTATGTGTTTCGTAACGTTACAACCAGCTTCTGTTTTGTTGTCCGAGTTTGAGTCGAGTTTTTTTTCTTGGCCACTCCACTCGAAACTATGTTAATGCACTTGAGCTGTTACGTAAAAATAAGCCACTCTTGGGTCTTTTCTGGGTTTAAAGTTTTCCATACACCACTACCAGCAGGCGGGAGGAAAATGTGACATCTTTCCACCTTGGTTCTGCTCTGATTTTTACGAATGTCTCCGACAGTAGTCTCGTCTTCTCTGTAAAGTCGTACGCTTGCGCAATTGTTTCCGCTGCTAGACGCAAGAAAATTTGAAACTTGTTAACATGGCGCGGCTGCTCGAGCCCGGGGTGGCAAACCTGGCCAAAAAGGCAACCACGCAGTTCACCGCTCGGCGTGTTGTTCCGGCGACTGTTCCGCACGCCGGAAATTAGCATTCAAAGGCGTTGGCGGGGGCCGGCAGGGTAAGTAAGGCGGGCTGCACCGGAACGTCGAGATTTTCGTCCATGTGCGCCAGCGTGTAACGCGGGGCGAAACACGAGACCCTAAGATGCTCGCCGGACTGGCGAAGAGGGGGCAAGAGTCGGCTCCAGCATCGCATGGGCCATAAGCTACACGGGAAGCGGTTCAAACGTGACCAACGTGGTTGGCGTGGTTTCATTTCCTATGTACGCAGCGGGTTTCCCGTTCCACACCGATGCCGAAAACCGCCCGGTCGCGACCCTGCCCTGGATGGAACGGCGGTTGCAGCACCAACTGGTTGCCATCCGTTGGCGTCGCTTGAGTGTATTTTCCTACTCCGGCCCATCCGCTTCTCGGATGGCGCGTGTTTATTTTGACAATATTATCATCATCTTGCCCGTCTTGCGGCTGCCCTTTGGCGGCAGGCGTCCTAATGCTGTTCCATGATCAACCGAAAGACAGTACGCGTGGTCCATGAAGCCACTCGGAATCGTACCAGAAAACGGTTACGAAACTTTTGTTCGTATTTCGGTGAACTATTAGTATGAGACAATCACAGCACAGTTATTTATTTCGAACAGCAAATAAAAAATGATCAAAGGGAATGAAATCTAACTGGAAAAAAACATCCTTTGCTTCCTGCGATTAGTTCCATTTGAAAGGTGCCCGGAACACTGTGTGTGCCCGGTTCTAGGCGTGCTCCTTGATTCAACCTTGCAAATGACCCTGTGCGTGCATGATTGTTATGATGATGTAACATATTTGTCTAGTAGGACAACTTCGATATAAAGTTAATCCTTGGGAGGGCAATACATTTTTTCGGAACCATTGAGAAAAACTTTGGCCTGGTAATCCGTGAGAAGATCGCAGGGAAGCAGAAAGTCGTATCAGTCGAGTGGACTACCACCGTAAACTGATAACGGAAGCAAGGGTTGTATCGCTCTCTCTTTCGCTCCCACTGTCCCTTGTGGAACACTTCTAACTAATATTTGCATCAATCACTAGACTCAGAGGCTCCCGTGTCCCGTCTTGAACTGCACCAGAATGACTGACTGTCAAAACATTAAAGTTTCGCGAGAAACCCGTCATCCCCGCCTCCGTCATAGGAAAACTGCGCCTGCCAAACGTCCATCGATAAGGGATGCGCCCTATATATGTATAAAACCGTCTTGCTGACGGTTTCGGAACTAAAAACATTAATTGTTTGATTTGTCGATGATCTTACACGATTGCGGGCAGCTCGATCGAGTGAACCCCCATCCAGTAGAGGGACGCTTGATGGACGCTATTGTCGTCACTAATCGGCGGCTGACGGCGGTGGCGATCCGCTCGGCCTGTTTTGAATTCCATTCTCTCCCCCGGCCCTCACCCATATCTCATCCGGACGACCTGGAGAAAGGTCGTTAAGTGGCAACATTACGTTCCCGCTAACCATGCCGCTACAAAGGACCGGTACCGGGTTCCCAGTGCGGCAGAATTGTGAATCGGGAAACGATTACTGGCCACCCAGGGTGCCTTAATCGGGCCACCACCGACGGGCATAAGGACCGGGCGGATCAATGTTTATTTTGTCAAATGCGTTAAAATTATACGAACCGTAATTTCCCACATCTCTATGGCACTGTGGAGCGGGGACTGCACTCGACTTTCCTGTTTCGAAAGCGGTTCGCGTGTAGTATTTCACGCTGGTTTCTGTTTTTTTCTTCCTCCCAATATGCCGAAACCATCAGCCCCATAAAAGCCAAAGTGGTGGCGGCCAACGTTATAGGTGCATAATGCGCACTTTTTTACGGTGCGCCGCGGTTAATTGTGGCCGCGCCGGTGTAGGACGACGGAACAGTGGAAGGAAGGCCGCCAGAGTGTCCAGCGATCGGGTGCCGTACGATGGTGGATTTTATTCTCAACATAAAATGCCCCATAAGCGGTGGAATAACCAAAAAACAAAAAAAAAAGACGTCCCCTTCTCCCAAGGTGTACGGGGTGCGACGGGGTGACGGGCTGCGAAAGGATGTGGAATAAAATGAAATAAAATATGTGCCATCGATCGATCTCGATCGGTTCGAGATGGGGCGGGATGGCGGGATGGGAAGAAAAAAAAACATAACCAACCGAGAGTCAACACTTCCCTTAACCATACTTTCCAATGACACCCGCGATGCTGGCGTCGGTTGACATGGGTTCTGGTCTGGCCGGTGATGCAGCAGCACATTAAACCAACAATGAGTTTGTGCAACAACTCCAATCTTCGGCGGTGCTGGCGGACGAAGGATAGCGATCAGTTTTGGGCGCCCGAAAGCCGTGAAAAGGGGGGCCCTTTCGGGACGGTTAATCAATCTGCCAGAAGGAATTAAATGTGATATAAAGCAGGGAATGTAATGCGTGGCCGTTTATATTACGTTACTCTTTTTTCCGTTTTTCGAACAACTGTACCACCCTTCACTAACTGTTGAGCGTATTTTTATCCGCAGTTTTTTTTTTTGCGTTTCGGAATTTTTTAAAGTTTCGATTTCGACCCGGACGTCCTACGGACAGTGCAGTCCGTGTCCAGCTCGTCTTTATTTCATCCCTTTTGCGGGATCATACCTCGTTAAAAATTGTGATTTCTTCTCCTGGGATTTGTGATTATACATTCGAAAAGAAAAATTGCCATTTCCCTCACAATGTGTTTCTGTTCCCGTCCCGACACTTGCCGTGCCTAAACTTCCGGGCCCTCCGTCGCGGTTCGATCGGCTGAAACGCGACTGCGGAACGATCGCGATCTTCGACCGTGTTTTGCGCTTCCTAGCGGGTGATACCGATTCGTTTCTTACAGGTTGTTCCCCTTTGTTTCGTTGTTTCGTAGTTTGTTACAAGACCACCGACAAGCTGACCATAAGAACCGTTCGAGGAAACGGTGGGAAGCAGTGTTTGTTACTGGTTTCTTTGCGGACAGTTCTGTAGCGGGGCTATTTGCCAGAGCGTGTCGGCACGACTACTCGTGTCGCTATGTTTCCCATGTGATGCGATCGGACGTGGGCGAAAGCGTCGCTTCCGATCTCCGGGCCCCGGGTCGGCGATAGGTGGGACAGTTTCCGGTGAAGTGAATGTACAATCAGGTACGCCGGGAGGCGCCAGCAACTGCGCCTGCACTGCTGCAGCAGCTGGACCGCAACGGTAACAGCGCCACGGTGCGCAATCCGCACCATCAGTCGTTCCAGCGCAGTGGCAGCACGTTACGCCGTCTGCAGCAGCAGCGGGACGTCGAGCGGAAGCGATTTTTCGCCACCTCGCCCAGGGCCGGCAGCCGGCAGTCGGTAGCTGACTCCATCATCCCGCCGCCGCCTGGCAGCGCAAACTCGTCCACTCCCACCGAAGTCGCTAACATGTTGCTCACATCGCACGACCATCTTGGCTTCAAGATGATGGGCTTCATCAAGGAGGATGAGATCTATGCTAGTGGTGGCGACGACAAGGTACGGGGTGGCCAGTGTAACACCATCGCCCAGCCGACTACGGTGGCCGGTAGCGTTCGCGGTCAGGCGGTCGTCGTGCCGGAGATCAACGTGATCGCAGCACCTCCTGCTGAGTCAGAACAAGATGTAAGATGGATAAGCGGAACGAAATTGGGCCGGGGGATTGTTGTTCGGTGATGGCAAGAGTGCTGTGGCCAGAATAATGGCGCTTTATCTGGGGAAAACGAGTTCTCTTGTTGGTGGAATAATAAAATTACTTCCGATTACGACAACATAATTGTTAGTTAAAGTGTATTCATTAAAGCATTTTTTTTCCGTTTGTTTCTTTCTCTCTCATGCAACAGGGCAAGCAAATCAATCACAGTGCATCACCGTTTCGGCGCTGGGGCCAGTCTTCGTTGCGCTCGCGATCGACGGAACACCGCACACCGAACGGTTCGGCCCGCCGGCCCTCGTCGCTGGCCGCGTCCGAGAGCGACGTCTACACCAAGTCGATCGACGATGATTACAGCTCGACCAAGAGTGGCTACAATCCGTACGCCGGTGGCAGTTGCGGCGACGTGCTGGCGGTGGACTCCGGAATGGCCTTGCACGGCACGGGCACGGGAGGCGCCGTCGGTCGGAGCGCGGCGGCACCCGTTTGCGGACCAACGGGCGTCGCATCCTGGGGGACGTCCTTCGAGAAGCTGCTGGAGGATGCAGCTGGGTTGCACACATTCTCGGTACGCGGGAGGCATGCATCGAGCTCTTATCTTATCCAATACTCAACTCGTTGGTGTTTTTTTTTTGCAGGAATTCCTTAAGAAAGAATTTTCCGCCGAAAACATCTACTTCTGGACGGCGTGCGAACGGTACCGGCAGCTGACCGAGCGCGAGGAACGTGGCCGCGAGGCACAGGCGATCTTCGCCCGGCACCTCGAGTCTGGTTGCAGCGAACCTGTCAACGTGGACTCGATCGCACGCAACATCGCACTGGAGCATCTGCCGCAGGCCGAACCGACGCTGTTCGCAGCGGCCCAGAAGCAGATTTTCAACCTGATGAAGTTTGACAGCTACCAGCGGTTCATCAAGTCCGACATGTACCGTGTGTGCCAGGAGGCGGAAGCCAAGGGCCAGCCCCTGCCGTACCCGGGCGAACAGTTGGATCCTATGTTGCGCACCAGCTTCACAATGGCAGCGAGCGGTGGCGCTGGGGCGACCGGTGGCGTGACGAAGTTGAAGAAATCGCTCAGCAACGCAGAAGATCGACGCCGGAAGTCGCTGCTTCCGTGGCACCGGAAGACACGCTGCAAGTCGAAGGACCGCGGCGATTCCGATGCGTCCAAGAAGGACGGTGGCAAGGGGGGCGTATCGTCGACTAACGCGAGCGGTGCGACGACGAACGGCGCAGCAGGGGGAGGAGGCGGTAGTAGCAGCAATACGTTGAAGCTGCTTTCGACCAACTCCACCAGTGATATTCACAGTTCTCGAAGTTCCTTAGCCAGGTTGGTTTTTTTTTGTAATGGTGCACCAAAGTAGTGGCTTGCTTGGAGCGTTTTCTAATTTCTCCTTTATTCTTTTCAGTTTTGACGCAGCTATCGGCGGGAAGTCGTACGATCCGGACGACACGCGTACCACGCTCTGCCGGGTGATCCTTTCGAATGGGGCGACGACCGTCGTGCAGACACGCTCGAACGAAACGATCAAGGAGCTGGTCGAGCGGCTGCTGGAGAAGCGTGGAATCGTGTACAATGCGTACGAAGCATTTCTGGCCAGCAGCTCGAAACCGCTCGACCTGGACGGACCCTCGGTGAGTCTGGCCGGCAGGGAGGTCAACATCGATCAGCGCGTCGTGTTCAAGCTGAACCTGCCGAACCGTAAGATGATATCGGTGAAGAGCAAGGCCACGAAGCCGCTCGCCGACGTGCTGAGGCCAATCCTGCACAAGTACAACTACGAGCTGGACCAGATGAAGGTGACGGACGCGGCGGATGTGGGCCTCGATATGACGCAACCGGTCACGACGGTCGATGGGCTGTGCTTGTACATACGGAGTGCGGGCGACATCTCGTACGCGGCCAACATTCATCCGGAACTGGGTAGATCGCTGGCCGGGGCCAGGCCGGTCATTAATACGGCCACGCATCAGCAGATAGTTCACCACTTTCAGCAGCAGCAGCAACAGCTGTTACTAAGCACTCAACCGTCCACTAACCACCAGCAGCAGCAGCAGCAACATCAGTTTGCTATACCATCCAGCAATCCTCCTTCCTACGCGGTGGCAACAAATGGGAAAAGTCGGTCACTCTTCGCGAGCGCTGCCACACCTGCAACGTGCAATAATAACAACAATCCGCTGAATGTGAATCACAACCATCTGCGTGGTAGGGAGCAGCACGAGTTGCAGCTCAAGGAGCTCGAACAGCAACCGACACCAGCAGCATCGGCGACAACGACGACGACCAACGTTGGTCACCGAGGGCAGCAGGAACTAAACACGCTGGACGAGATCACGAACAAGGTGTTCAACGAGCTGATGAATGGCAAGACGGCAAGCAATGGGACGGTCGGCAAAGGGCCGCCCGATGTCGACTGCGCTTCGGACACCTCGTCTACGAGACGGGATCGATTTCGACGGCGCGGTTCGAATGCGCCCTCGGAAAGTGGCCGCGGAGCGAAGAGTAAAAAATGCTCCACCGGTGGATCGGAGGACGGTGGAGAAAGTGTGAACAACCTGGGCATCAAGAAGCCGATCATTGCCAAGCTGAAGGCCGGCGTGAAGCTTCAGATGCCGACCAGGTCGCAGAATGACGGTACGTGAGGGCGAAGGCAAGGGATTCCGCCAGCTAGTAGTGCTTACAGGACTTCCCCGCTTGGTGATGAACTTAGCTTAACAGATTCGATATTTTTCAGAACTACTCGAAGGGCTGAAACGCGCCCAACGGAGCCGCCTGGAGGATCAACGGGGTACGGAGATCAACTTCGAGCTACCGGACTTTCTGAAGGACAAGGAAAACTTTACGACGTCCTCGGGTGGCACTAGTGCAGCCACCAGCTTGGCCGCAACCGCCAGCTCTATGCCGGCTGTAGTGCCCTCGCTGGGCCCTTCGAAGCTCACCCGGAGCAAACCGGCCCGGCGCTCGGAGGCGACCACTCCGACGGCCGAGTTTGGGGGCTCACTGCAGCAGATCAACAAGCCACAGCCGGCACCGCGATTGTCGATCACCGGCCAGAACCGGCAGCAGGCGGGTGGCTCAGGATCCCCGGTGCACACGGCCGTCAGCGATAGCCATCTGAATCTGTCCACCCAATGCAACGCTTCGCCGTTGCCGCGGGAAGATCCGTTCCACGTCAGTAGCGGTGGGTCGCACTCAGAAAACAGTTACGCCGGTAAGTAAGTCCGCCCACCGACCTTTTCTGGGTGGTCATTCGCTCCGCGTCAAACTAACACGCATGACGCTGAGTGAGGTGTGCGAAGCTAAAGAAAAAACTAAATCCATCTCTATAACATACTAACCATACGTTCCTTTATCCCGTTTTTTTTTCGTGGGACATTCTTCTTCTACCACCATGCTCCCGTGCTGTTCTCGCTACGCTTTTCTTCTGTCTGTCACGCGTGGGTGTATCTTCCGTCCTTCGTGCTCAGGAAGCATCTCGAGCGTAATCGAGGTGGCCCTTGGGTGAATCCTGCATTCAGGCCGCGGTGATGGGCAGAACAAGCAGAATGTTCAATAAACAATTTCCTAACCCCATGCGACGAGCCCGTCCGGTATATATGTGCGTTTAGAGCAAACATCTACTCTCCATAGATTGTGTGTTTTATGTGTGTCATGTTTTTCATCCATCCCATTTGTTATGTCATTTTTTTTTTTATTTATCCCCAACATATGTTTCGTGTATCCTTGTTCTGTTACCTGTTCCTATTCGTATACATGATGTTCGTCGTTTCTTTCGTCAGATTAAATATTTATCCCGTATGTACTGTTTTCATGTAGTTTTTGCAGTTCCAATACTTACGATCCTCATCAATGACCAGTTCTATCATTTTTCATAACTTTCCGGTCAAAATCCTAGCATTCATACACTTATTGCGCTGAGTTGTGTTTGTTTGATGGCAGACTGTAACACAGGAACCGGTTGCTATATGCAATTTACACGTTTAGTTAAAAAAAAAGAGATCATATTTTTACCTTGTTTTATAAATGTTTTGAACAATAACTTCGTTAAGAATAAAACAATACGAAACCGTCGATAAACTAATTCCTATTGAGCGTTTGTAGGACGTAAATAGTTGATTTGGTTTGGTAGTTTGATATATAATATAATTGTTCGGTCTGGTTTTTTTAAATAATAGTTTGTTGAATATTCGTTTATCCTATATATTTTGTTTTATTGTTTTTAATAAACTTTAAAAAAAGGTTGTAATAGAATATTATAATGTTTACAAGTTCATGATCCTAATTTAGAAGTTGCGGACTTTTCAAAGGTGTTTTAAAAGTATAATAATCGTTCATCTATTGACGTGGCACACGTTTTCATATCCTTCCAGACACTACCCTAGTCTTCACCCATGCCACCCCCGTCCAGGGTCAATCACCGGTGGCCGCAAACCCACGCACCACCTCCTCCAGTTCAGTCGGGCACCACCAACCCCAACAGGACGCCGGCGGTGATCATTCCGATTTCAGTGCAGCCGAGGACCATGCTGGAGATGGCGGAAGTACACCGCATATCGGCTGCTGCGATCCCTCCTACGACACTTCGCCCGACTGTTCCCCACCAACTCACGGTGGACAGCTTCAGCCGCTCCACTATCATCACGCAACGGGCACGGGCGCGGGAAATGGTGCCAATCCCACCCACTATCCACCGCACAATCATCACCATCATAATCCGCACGTGCACCACGCACATCATCATCCGCTGGGGCAGCACTACCACCACCATCACCACCCCGGGCCGCGCTATCAGGTGGTGGTGGACGGTCAGTCGACATCGCCTACGGGAAGCTCGGTCGACAGTCAAAAGGGGCCGCCGCCGCTGCCACCGAAACCGAAAATTCTTCCTATGAAGCCGTCCAACTGGGGCCACCCGGTGGCCGCTTCCTACACCACGACTAACGGTGATAGTGGGTCTGGGAGTGGGTCCAATACCGGTACCAGCAGCAGTACCGGTAGTAACAGCAGCTCCGTCACTAGTACTTCTAGCAGTAACAGCAGCATCACGAGCAACAACCACCATCACTCCCCTAGCAGTAATGGCGGGACAGCAGGAGCATCAGTTGCAGTGGGAAGTAATGGTATTTTAAGCTCAAAACACACCGAATTGGCTGGTGCAGGACGGGAAGGAAACCGGCGGGCCAGCGGTGGAACCGCCGAGTCGGGATCGTCTGTGATTAGTTCCGCTGTTGCGCAGGCACGAAGTGTGTACTTTGACCAGGGCAGTAGCAGCTTCGTGTAGTAGTCCGCCAAAGGCTCAAGCGTTTAGATAGTACTAGAAGAATAGGTGTCACGGTCGGTTCCAAAAGCGATCGAACGGGCTATTGTGTGGGAGACAGGCTTCGAAGACATGTTTTCGACGCGCGGGGTCGTTTAAAACAGTGATGCAACAAAACGTCTGGTGATTGTATGTAATTAATTTATTCGACATTCGATTCAAATGATGGTGTGATATCTTCTGGGTGGCAGAACGACCTCCATTAGTAGGAATTCTGTAAATAGGAACGATTAGATACAGCTCGTACATTGAGTGAAAGCAGACATGCAAGAATAGATGGATTAGTTGTTTGAAAAATAAATTATTCGTTTTTGCATGATAATTAAATCGTGCTATTGAAATACGACTTCAGGAACTAGGTAAGTATGGAAATGTGACACTTTTCAGCGTTAAAAGGAAGATTATTTCCACATGTAAATAAAACAGTGATGTTCATTAAACTGGACTCCCGTTGATCCATTGTGATTTATTATGACTAATAATGCATCATTCGTAACGTAACAGTGGCATTCATTACACTGTTGCTGTGGCTTCGGGTTTGGAACTATCACTCGACGGCACCACTTCTTTCGTTTCCCCCGCTTCTGCTGCAACCGGTGCCGGTTCGTCGTCCACCCGATAGGTGATTAACGCCGGCGCCTTTGGAGGCATCCAATCCGGAATAATCTTCTCGTGCAGCCTCCAAATCCCGTACTCGTTGGCTAGATGCTTTTCGAACACAACATACTCGAGGCAATCCTTGCTCAGCGTTTCGCTACCGTGCATTAGCCGACCGAATCGATCGTAGATGGCCAGTGTTTGCTGACTGTGGAACCGCACCGTCACCTGCGCGAATATGTTTTCCTTTGTGATCACTTCCGTGCACCGTGCGTGAACTACTCGTGGGGGCTCGAGGGATTTCAAAAACTGCCAACGGATCGTCTTGTCGGCCACGTTGTGCATCAGCTCCGGATAGGCCCGCTCGGTGACGATCTCGCGTAGCTTGTATTTGTTCTTTTCGCACATTGTTTGATGTGCCTGAATGTAGAGATCCTGTGCCAGGGCGGCAAACTCTGGCGGTTCGAAATCCTCATCGTAGTTCCGTATCTTTCGGATGGCCATCATGGATTTTGTTTTTTTTTCTAACTGTTCAATTTTTTGCTTGGCACCTTCGCGCGAAATCATTGACATGCGCCCGTCCCCCTCGGGCGGAACGTATGGTTCAAACACGCCACCCGTGCAGCTGATGTGAAATGGCCGTTCGAGCCACGGACGGGGTGGAAGGATGCCTCGTTCCTTCATGCGCGTCTTTATCTGCTCCTGCGAAAGGTCTTCCGGCTTTTCGTTCAAGTTTGGTATATCAATCTTGATGAACTTTGCTTTACGCAATCGCTTCCACTTTGGGTCCCAGTGTTTCGTGCGTCTGTGTCGCACCTGCTGTTGGTTGACGATAGCGGCATTCTGGAGGCATGGCGCGAGAAATCCAGTGGATGGAAGCTGAAAGGAATTCAAGAGTGTAAAATTTCAATTCGCACCTACGATTATAACAGAAATACCTGTAGAAATTTAATTGCTGCACGACTAGCCGCAACGAACGATGCCATGTTTTACGGAATACAAACAGTCTTCCGATCTGTCAAACAAATATTGACATCCGAACCGGTACCGGTTTTTTATATTTCAATATATTTTATATTCTGATCAAATTACAATTTCTTCATAGTAATTTAAATACTATTCGAATCAAAAATGTGTCGGAAATGTGTATTGAAACTATAGAATCTTCCAAATGGTTTTGAAGCAACGGACTTACCTACGGTCGGAGCAACCAAGTATTTCAGTACAAACATATTTCAAGCCAGAACTAAATAAGACCCACCCTGCTGAAGGCATTTATAGAATCGTTTGTCGCTGCACACATCCTCATGCACACATCTTCCGGTTTGGTCGACCAGTTTCTTTATTAATCAGCGCGTGCGGTGAATCGTTGTGTTCAGTCAAGTGCTCCACGAAATACCTTATAAATTTGTAAGTAGATGCTATAGGTTACTACTCACGCTTGGCACAAAAGGGTAGGATTGGCAGAGGTGCGGTGTTTCTTGGGGCCAATATCGCGCGTAGCGTTTTGTGGGTTTTAGTGTGATTCTGTGACCTTTTTCTCACTGGCGTTAAATGAAGCTCAATTCACATTTAGCTGTGCAAATGTGATATTCGTTCTTTGGAATCTCAACATTCGTGCCTTAGTTCCGATCTGAACAATGATTAAATTAGCGTTGCAATCTTGCTATAGTAGTCGAAAGTGCTCTCAGCGGATGCGGAAAGCAAACTTTCTACTGGGCGTGAAATGGCGTTTCTTTCATTTGCCGTGACACGCATCAGTTTATTTTACTTGTAACCTTCAATCTCTACCAATCATGGTTGATTTGGTCGATAACAGCGCGATCTCGAGTCCTTCAATCACAGCACGGCAGAGGATTTTCTAATCTTTCGAAATTTATCAATTTCGTCGTCGTGTGTCATCCATCTTGTGCGAGCGACATTGGGTTGATGGAAAATTTTCCGTACTCTTTCCACTCGTTACTCTAGTGCGATATTAGAAAAAGCCTAACCTATCTTTCTACGATTCACAAAATAATCGAGTGGTGATTCTACGACTGTCGTCTCGCCATCCGCCAAACTGCGAGATCAGGCATGAATTTTTCTTTTTAAATATCTGGATAGTACTGGTCTTTTTGCGACTTCCGTTCATTTTTTGTTTCAAGGTAAATTCTTCCGTCTCAAAGTCGTTGTGAACGAGTAGACGGAAATGAATTGCGAAGGATAGACCCAGGCACCGAAATCGCGCGACTTTTTGAGATGTTGCGCAACCCTCCCATACAAATGATGTACTCATTTTCACTCT
>JAOEFI010000003.1:17726503-17744440 GCA_034621735.1 Anopheles plumbeus
AAAAAAATGTATTCGTTAATTTCTCCCTTTTTTGTACCATCTGTCTGTGACGTTCAAATTGTTCAACGTCTTTGTCGTCTCACCGTTGTCGGTTGCTATGGTACACAACGTCGAGTGTATTTTCTCTCTCTTGGAAACGGACTTTATTTTATCGATCAGACCTGAAACGACCCCGCGAAGGAAGTTTTGTAAGTGGCGTGGAAGTGCGCGCGCTGCGGCACACGCCCTCACTATGATGTGTGTGTGTGTGTGTGCGTTTGGTTGCGCCACGTCTCTCCGCCTGCCAGGTCGCGAAGCACCCCAAGGACGACGACGGATGATGATTCCTCGTCCATGGCCTGTTAAATGGCGTTTAAATTAGGTCATGGGAAAAAGCCCGCTGCATGGTATGAACCTCAGCACACACCACCTTCCATTATTTATTCACTCCTTATCTGAGGATTTTTCCTGGCATTAAACATTCAGTGTCGTATTTTTAGTACGCTTTATCGCACCGTGATCTTCGGAGTTGGTGGCGTGCTACTAATAATCAGTGTTTTTTTTTAATTCGAAGCTAGTCAAAAGTATAGTATCAACCTACTTTGAATAAGGGATTTTCGATTTAGTTCCATTATTTTCATTTAAATTTATCTAAATATTCATTACAAATGAGGACACAGAAGACGGATAACGGGTAGACGCTGGGTTATTAATAGGTATTCAGGATAGGTTTGTTGTTTTGCTTTTGCACATCAATGTAAAACAAATGGAGAGGAGGGACAACTGTTTAAATATATGAGACATTTTTCTTAAGACACTGTATTTTCCACAAAAGACATTAATTTATATTAACACTACTAATTCAAAAAATCGTGCACTACTTTGGACTTAATACTAATCAGAGTCTTTTTCCGACTATCTCTCGTTTACAGTAATTTGTTGTATGAGTCAGAAAGCCGAAAGACCAGTACTATCAGGTCAACGCATCAAGACCAGGAAAAGGGGTAAGTCGCATAAAATGATTGTTTGGTTTAAATGCCAATGTTGTTTCGTACGTAGCTAATGAGCGCATAATTATTCACCATCCAATTGCAATGTAAATCATTTCATTTTAATAAAACCAATTGTGCTCGATCAGTAGTATCTTTTATGAACAAATCCGCTTCCCTTTTGATTCTCGTTCACGGCATGCTCGTTGAATACGATAGTACATGTTGATTCATTTTCCAGGGAAGACCTATTGGAAAAGTGCAGGAAACTATACATTCGAAAATGGAACCAAAGTTTAACAACAGAGACCACAAGATTTCAGATGCCATCGATTTATCCTTCGTGGCATACTCTTTGGCTCTCACTCTCTCTCTTACCTTTTTTATCCATATAAAAACTAGTGGGTCATAGTAACACCGTCTTATGCACCTATTGAGCAATTATGGTATAGAAAAATCGATTCTCCATCTGCTGGCGTACGCAACAGCAATTGCGTCTCGTCGTTGGAAGAAACCTTCTGCCGATGGTGTAATCGGACATTTCCGAGAAAGTCTTATGTGAGTTTCCGTTGAATTTTCATCGGAATCTAGCTTTGCCTCTCTGAAATGAAAGCCTTAACGGCCCGTAAAATGTAGATGACATGTAATGCAAATATCTATGATAGGCAACACCTTCTCGAGGCTTGCGTCCACGCGACAGTTGTAGTCCACAGTCTCGGTGTCAAATCATTCACCGGTTTGTGGTACTAGGAAGAGTAAACAAAGCTGTCAGAGAAATACTGGCTTCGGCTAAGCTATGTTATGCAGACGAATCTTTACCACGTTCGCGTAACACGCAGCCTGGCTACATTATTAGGACTGACCGTCCTCGGTCCATTTCGAATGTCCTGAGAGAACGTCCGTACTCATTTTTCGCTTGCAATTGATTGGATGGAAAACAGAAAAGGTTGACAGACGGTTGTACACAGTTATTCAGGGCAGACTATTTGCATATCTCATCAGTTTGTTCCGAAGTAAAAAAAAATTAAAAACTGTGAAATTAATATCGGCTTCGGCTAAGCTATGTTATGCAGACGAAATAAACTTCACCGTTTGCTGTAACACGCAGCCTGGCTACAGAATCCAAAATCTAATGTGCACAGGAGATTTTACACGCCTTGCTTGGTGTGAATCGTCGCGATTCTACAGGAATTCTCTTACTAATGAATCTCCTGCGTGTCCACCTTCTTGTCCTCCACAGATGAAAGAGAGAAGAATGACCCCACGGGATTCCGTGACGCGGTCATTGCAGGTCTCGAAGCAGCTGAAGATCTAGAGCAAATTTCCAAGTACCTTGACAGCGCTGGTAATAAACTCGACTATCGTCGCTACGGTGAAGTATTATTCGATATCTTAATCGCTGGTGGATTACTTGGTAAGTAACGGGCAGGCAAGGCAGGCGGCCGACAACAGAGAGGGAAAAGTTTGGTAGGCAATTGTGTTAATTGTTTCATCTTTTCTTCTAGTTCCCGGAGGATCTATCTCACAAGATGGCGAGAAACCACGTACCGATCGCTGTGTATTCGCAGCATCGGAAGACATGGAATCGATGCGGAGCCATGAGCAGGTAAGAGAGCCAAAGTGGGGTCGAACGAACGCGCTGCGCTCTGCGAATTTATTTTTCTTTCTCTCGATGCACACTTTTAAGCTAGAACCGATTGCATGTAAGCAAAATCATCATCCGGTGTAGACACGTGTGCAATATTATCGTTTTCGGAATCCACTTGCTTGAGTTTGCTTTGATAAAATTCCCCTCCTTCCGGGGTGGGGGAAATGAAAGGGAACCTTTTCTGGGATTTCTACATAGTTTTTGACGTTCTAAGGACTTTTATTTAAATCCAGTTTACCAGGTCACGCTGTGCTGTGAAACTAACTCCATTTATTTTGCCAATCCCCTTCAGATCTTTATGCGGCTTATGCGTCGATACAAGTATCTCGAGAAAATGTTTGAGGAGGAAATGAAAAAAATCCTCATCTTCATCAAGGGTTTTACTCCACTCGAAAGGATCAAACTCGCACGCATGACTGCCCTGTGGATGGGTAAGTAAACCGAGCATTGGAAGCATTCTGGTTCAGAATGGGCAATCCACCAATGAGAACGATTAATGGATGGAGATTTGCTTAGTTTGGTCAACAAACGGTCATGTTTGGCACCAGGATCTCCGTAGGCTTGTATGTATGTTTCGATTATGCCGAAGGTTTTATTTCAATTGAAAGGTGCCTACAGAAAGAGTCGAGCCCACGTGGCCGAGGTAGTCCGTTTTGCTTACGTCATTCCCAGTCCCGGTAACATTACCCAACGTGACATTTGACGTCAATGAGGACTTGCACAAACATAGGTTTCCATCCATCAGTCAAACCTTTCAAGCTCCAGATGGTAAATGCATGAACCTGTTGGATCTGGGTGTATAATCGTTTTGTTCCCTCTTGTCACTCCTCGCTTCCAGTTAATGGTTCCATTCCGCCACAAGTGCTGCATGTGTTGAACAACGAACACCTCACGAAGGACGGACTAGCGCTAGAGTTTTTGCTGGAGGTGTTCACCGTCTACAAGCAGGAGAAGGGCGGTAACGCGCCCCTTGTGGCGACCCTGCGCAAGGGCGGCCTCGACACTCGCCTGATGGACTTCCTGCCGATGAACAAGCGCAGCGAGGACTACCTCAAGACGGTGCTCGTTGAGAAGGATCTGGGTGACATCTTCAAGCTCCACATGGCTCAGGCGAGCCAGGAAGCGAAACGAGAACTGACACAGGTACGGTGTTTGTAGAGGTCGGTGGTGGTATCGGGTGCTGGAAGAAGCTTCCAGGTGCACCTAATTAGAACCTGCTGATTTCTGGCCAACAACACTCCAGCGGCGGGTGTCGAATGCGTGCTATATAAAAAATCGGAGATATGAACACACTTTTCATTCCCGTGCGCTTCGTGGAGTGCGGCAGATGGGGGTCTACGTGACTATATTTGCTGCACGCAGCGAGATGCACATACATAGGTTTCAATAATGGAAACGTAACACGCAGTTACTTTCACCGGTTTATAGTTGAATGTGATATCGATGCATTAGTATGGCATCTATTGCCGAGCTTCCCGCGGCTGCTTTCCCGTCCATTCGGATATATGCACAACAAAGAAACCTGCTTGTTCTGGTCCAATAACTCCAGCAGTCGGTTCTCACCGCTTTAGTGTGCCAAATAAAAATATGCTTCTTGTTGTTTGCCACATGTTGCATACACTATCAATGTGTTTGCTGCAAAATACGAAACATTACATTCCCACTTCCCTCGCAGCTGCTCGGCAGACGTTACGAATGTGAAAGACTACCCCGACCATAGTTAGGTTGCCATCGTATTTTCATATTCCATGCATTTGCAAAAGTTCTGCGTAAGCAACTCCCGTCTCCCTCCTCCGTTCTCTAGATCAATCCGTTGTCGAATAAACGGACAATATTTGAATAAGCTGAACACACACTGACTGACCCCATTACCCAGTTTTGGGCTTTGTGTATGGTGTATTATTGTATGGCACATTAGTTAGTAGAGCCGAGTGCGATCACATTTAGCCGGATCCCTTCGGTGTGGAATCGTGTGCCACAGTAGAGCCAGATCTGTTTCAGCGGATGTTCCCCGTGTGTGAACGCACGCATGCAATGGACCATCTGCCAGCCATACTATCTGCGACAGAGACATCACTATACCTGAAACGCGATCGACCGAATTGATCTTACAGGCGGATAGAGGAGGGTAGAGGAGGGGGTTGCCGTCAATATTACGATTTCACCTTCAACAAAACCTGTAGAAATGTGATATGCATTCGATTGATTGATATTCTCTCCAGAGCAAAATGGGAGCGATCAATGCTTTTTGGAGATCCCAATTCCTCTTGGTCGCTATACCCAACTCCACCAAACAGTGGGAGGAGAATGTTGTTTCTGGTACATTAAATCATGCCTATCTCGTACTGAGTTTGACCTGATGCTTCCACGTCGAATACTTTAAGATTTAGGACATTTTCCTAGAATGTAATTATGCAGGAAATGCATGCATGCAGTAGGTGGTGGTACGTGTGTGTGTGAATTTTACTAATACAAATTCTTCGTTTCTTATCCGTTTCTCTTCCACCACACTCTACTTGTAGCTGCTGATTGATGATATTAACGATAACAAGACAATTAAGGATATTATCGCCGACACGAAGGACATGTCGGCGAAATCTAACATTCCCGAGCATGAAGTAATTGGCCTCGTAAGTATAGCTTTTTACGCTTATATGTCCCGCATTTTCTGCCACCTTCCCTTTCCATCCGTCGTCCAGAGAGAGAACTCCGGTTCTGGTCTTGGTGGCATTGGCATGCATGTACTCCCGAATGTCCTGTGGCACCTAGACAAATCCACCTGATGCGGCTTCCACAGACCGCCGGGTGGTTCAAATGGCTTGCCAGAGCAATACTTTCTGTCACCAGTGGCGACGGGCGGCTGGATTGGATAACGGCCCTCCGCTCCGTCACGCTGGTGGTACAGATGACCAAGCATAAAAAAAAAACAAGTCGATCGAACCGCTCTCTCATCTGTACTGTATGGTGCTGGATTGCATTTTATAAAAGATCTTCCGCTGTTAAGGGTTATCGTTTCTTTCCCACTCTGCCGTCTAGGTTTGGTCCACCGTAATGTCGCTGGCCGAATGGAACAAAAAGGAGGAGCTGGTCGCGGAGCAGGCGATGAAGCACCTGCGCACCTACACGCAGCTGTTCGAAGCGTTCACCAGCACCGACCGGTCGGAGATGGCACTGCTGCTGAAGGTGCAGGAGTTCTGCTACGAAAACATGAACTTCATGAAGGCCTTCTCCAAGATCGTGTTGCTGTTCTACAAGAGTAAGTCGTCAAGAGTCGAGAGGGGGCATGTGGGCACGCACCACATCCCCATCATCCATGGCCCTCTCTCTGGTGCATGTGTATCCTAATCGTTGCAACGTTTTCCGTCCACTTCCAGCCGAGATCATCACGGAGGACTCTATCCTCAAGTGGTACAAGGAGGGCCATTCGAACAAGGGCAAGATGCACTTCCTGGAGCAGATGAAGAAATTCATCGAGTGGCTGCAAAACGCCGAAGAAGGTGAGTGTCCGATTCTGGCCATCCATCGTGTTTCTGTCCCGCCGTGAGGGGGGCAGCAGCATTCGGTAAACCGCGGACATGGCCGCCGTCTCACTGCTTTGCCACGGGACGATGCCATGCGACGTTCGTAAGCGAGTGCAATAGAAGAATGGACAATTTCGTTTCACCGCCGGAATAACCCGACGAGGAATAATCCGTCAATGGTGCCGCGTGGTTAATGTTGTTGTTACACTTTGAACTCCAAATTAATGTTGCAATGTTGTGTGCAAAGTATTTTGTTGCGTTTTCCAGCAGCATCCTTGGCAAACACGGTTTTCAGCTAGTTAGATGTGCTGACTACCGTCTTAATGTGGATGCGAGAGCAAAACTATCATTTCTGATTTGGCTTGACAATCTTGTCCGCAATGTTGACGATTGACGATAAATGATTAGAATGCTACAAACAAATGCTCTCTGTGAAATATTGAGGTGCCCAAAGTATGCTCCCGTAATTAACAAGTATCTCTTCTTTTTTTTTTTGCAGAAAGCGAGTCTGAAGAAGAGGATTAAATCATGTCGCATCGTCCAGCCAACCGCCATTCGGTGTCCGTCTCCAGTCACGTATCCTCATCAAACGAAGGCTAGAGCTGCGATGAAGTGTATAGGAGCAGAAACATGTGGATCCGGTACTCAAGATTAAAACCAAGGGTCGGCATTACACTTGGATCCTCTACTGCACACGCGTTTGTCGTCGAACAGTTGCACAAAGATGATTCAAACAAAAAACACGGTACCGCAGACAGCTGCGTGTGACTACTGGTGGATGAAGGGATTCGCTAGGAGATCTCCTGCGCTTCTTATAATTCTCGGTGATGTACGCCGGATGGCATGGTGCTTTAGACGAGGGGGGAAATGGTGCGATTCTCTCTTATTTATTGGAACGAAAATCATATTTTGGCAAAAATTGACACTGGTGTGGGATGGAGGAGAGCAGAGGAGCGAGAAAAAGAGAAAGAGAGAGAGAGAGGGAGAGAGTAGGTGAAATAAAAGGAGCTAGCATGGGACGAAGATCCGGCGTATCGACGTGTGTGGGCGCGCAATAGCAAGCATCAACCTGCCAGCAGCAAACCCGTAGACTGGGGAATCGGAACCACAGGAGGTCCCTCTTACCCTTGGTTTTTTTTACAAGATCAATGACAACGGTTTAGATTTTTCTTCACCCTTTAACCAAGCGGGGATTCGTTTCATCAAGCTTCTCTTGTGGTACTTCCCGCCGACGTGAAAGGGAACTGTAAAATCTGGAAGTGTAGCCGACGAAAGGAAACTATAAAAGAAGAATATTAAAAGAAAATGGCAAAATATAAACACAACCGCATATTATCAAACCATGAATGTTTTTTTCGTTATCATTTTTTCCGTGCTTTTATTCATTCTTTTACTATACATCCATTTTCACTTTTTTTGGACATCGGGGACTATTTTTGTTGCATGTAATTTATTCTTTTCGCTAGAGTTTAGAATATCACTGGCCGCGATCGCTGACGGATGAGCGAACGAATGTGCCCTGCCAGGAAAATGTGGTGTGTTGGATGACAGAGCAAAGCAGCAGGAACCGGGCAAAAGTGTGCTCCTCGAGGTACCAATCTCTTACGCCGAGACGAAACATTTTCATGGTTAAATCAACTCTTGGTAGCGAAAGAAAGGATGACTGGTTAGCATAATCACCCACCACCACGTGGTTGATGAGGCATGCTGTTTATGTCCGCCCATTGTTTTCTTAATTCAGGACGTGGACCTTGGCTAAAAATAACAGATGGAACGGTAGATAGAGGAAGTTATTAACCATTGTGAAGCAGGTCGGAACGTATTTCGATAGACGTAGCCGCTCCATCCTGCAGCAGGAGTTGATGGTCCCAGAAGGGAAGGCTAGGATACCTTAAAGAACTACGGATAAGGACTAGAAGAACAAGTTTAAAAAATTGGTTAATTCATTGTAACACGATATCGAAACCATCACTTCACAGTCATTAAAAGATAAGCGCACGCACATAATGCATATACAGTGACCACTTTTTCCCAGAGTCTTCCAAATTGTGCTTGAAAAAATAGGTGTTCGAACTTGATTAGATGTCGTCCTGCCAAAAGTAATCGCGATGGTCATCTTTTAACGTGACGACACGAGCGCTGGGAATAAATATTAAAAGTGAAAATCTGGCCTTCCAAAATAAAAATAAGGCCATTTTAAAATTAAACACAAAACCAATGCGGAATGGTACGATAATCGACTTACAGTAAAGGAAAGCAATCAACAGTTTGTGCAGCATCGAACAAATCTAATAAATCCCATAAAAAATACTCTACTCAATAGTTCAATACTGATTGTACGACATATACATGAGACTAATAAACCTACTGCAGAAGGATGCTGTTGAGGAATACGCAGTGTGCGAAGTAGCCGAATGCGGAATGTGTACATTCTTTTTCGAATATAATATCCTGAATGTTACGACAAACTGTCCGCCATACGCCCCCGCATGTAGACCACGAATCATTGCGCGCTCGTTTTGCAACACGGTAAACACGTTTATTTGAGTTCAGCTCGTATAAAATTAAAATAAATTAATCTAAAAACGCGTTCCTTGCGCTGCCTGCTCACTGTACACCAGGGCGTGCTTATGCTGGGGTCACCGGTATATCTCCTCGGCTTAACCGTTGAACGAAACCACCTATCTCCTGCGAGGACTGCCGCCCAGGGTTCACAACGGGTTCACTTTGAGTCAACCATCCTTCCTGGCTACACAGTTCGTCGTCTTTTTTACTACATTCTTCTTCTCCTATCACTGACTGAGTGTCTGATGCTGTCATGCCCCCGGAATGTTAGACGGGATGTGTATTGGTACAGTACTACTGGGCTCACATTTGTTGGTCATTTTGGCGCTCTATCGCGGATCTACTTCTTTTCACCTTCAGCCAGAACAGGTCCATACTCCATGGCTGTCGTACTCCAAACTCTATTTTTATCACACGGAACCTTTTTCTTACATTGGTACTTCGTTGCTTCACTCTCCACTTTCCGGCCATGCGTTTCTTTATCACCAGTCAAGGGGCCACCGAGCGGAGGGGAGGTACAGGGAGGTTGTTAGGAATGTGTTTTGTAGAACATTTTCTTGGGGATAAAAAAACAACAAGTAGATCGTTTTGAACGATCAGGTACACGACGACAGGATTTCGTAAACGCCCCCTCTAATTGACGTGGTTAACATTTAAGGCAAGGAATGTTAGAGGCCTGAGAAAGACACTGTGTGTGTGTGTGTGTGTATGGGAAGAAGGGAGGGAAATGGGACTAGTCGATTACGTTTGACTGACGGAGCGGAAGGACGGGTTGAGCATGACGATCTCCTCCTCGCTGTCGTCCTCCGTATCGGTGATCGGATCCCGCTCGTCGTCGAAGTAGGGCTGCAGTTCTGCTGGTGTGCGATAAAAAAGGAACAACGAAACGGAATGATTTTGATGTGGGCAACAAAAGGCAAACTTCGAGACGACACCCGGCTCGGTCAGTGAACGTACTCTTGGTGGACGCACGGAACAGTTCCGTCTCTTCGTCGTCGTCGAACAGCTTGCGGTTCAGCTCGCCCTTCTGGGGCAGGAGCGAGAAGTTGTAGTAGTAGCGTGAGTCGCGCCGCCGGGCCTGGATGTACGTGAAGCACAGGATGCCGCAGGCGATGATGCCGACCGAGCCGCACCCGGCCAGGATGACGAACAGGAGCCGCGGGAGGCCGAGGACTCGCTCGTCGCGCGCCAGATGGAACACGATGCCGGACGCGCCGCCCAGTGGTCCGAGGCGCATTTGCCTAGCAAAGAAAGAGGGACGGTTTGTTAGTATAGGATAGAAACCGTCTGGCCCGACACGCCATCCATTCGATCCTCACTTCTCGCCCGCCTCATAGCCGGACGGTTCCGCGTGCACCACAATGTTCCCCTGGGCGGGAATTCCATCATCGAACCGGAACTTGCCGACCTGGCCGGTTCGGCCCGTCGCCAAGATCTGCTTACTTAGCGGATCGGTGACGTACACCTTCGCACCCGGCAGCGGATGATTGGCGTCGTCGAGTACGATACCTGTGGAACGACGAGAGAAACGGAGAAGCGGATTAGAGCGGCCCGATATGCGTGTGTGTGTGATCACGTACCGCTTACGACGAGCCCGGCCACTTGCACACCGCCGTCCTGCGGGAACACCTTGATCGTTTTGCTCGGCGCGAGCACGGCGAAGTCCTTATGCTGCTGTGGCTGCTGCTCCTGCTGCTTGTCCGCGTGTTCGTCGTCGCCCACTGGCTGCGGATTGGCCGGAACCGGCTGCTCGACGAGGCTCTCCCGTGGGCGGGCCGCCTCCTGCATGACGACGTCCCCGAGGTCCAGGATCTGACCGTCGCTCAGCGTCACCGGCACGATGCGGGATGTGTAGTTGTAGCAGCTAATTTCGATCTCCATCGAACCGAACGGCAGCACGATGCGGAAGTGGGCCATGTTCGGCGTCACCTTGTAGATCAGCTTGTTACCCCGGACGCGCAGGATCGCCTTCCGCAGCGGGGCCCCATGAACGTCCTTCACGTACCCGCGGATGCCCGTGTCGATCAGCCGGAGGAAGTTGGTCATGCGCTCGAGGTTCTGCCGCCAGACGGACGCGATGGACGACTCGGTCGGCATCTTGCAGCAGCCGAGCTGGAGCGTGAACAGTGGCACCTCGTACAGCTTGTGGATCGCGTTGGTGACACGCTGCGTCGACTCGACCTGGTGCAGCTGTCCGGCGTCCACCGTGCACTGGCCGGAACTCGCCGACTGCCGGTACTTGTGGCCCTTGATTTTCTCGGCGAAGCGCGAGTAGATCGCCACCTGGTCGTCTGTGTTGGGGAAGCTGCCGGAAAGGATGTGGATTAGAGTTAGTTCGCTTCGTCCCCCTCCATAACACCACCAGTTACTTACAACACATCATGTCCGCCGGCTGCGAACGTCAGCGCCAGATCGTACTCCTCGTCCTTCAGCATGCGCAGGAACATGTCCTTCTGGTGGTCCGTTTCCGCGTTCAGCAACTTGTCGGCCAACTCGTCGGTGCGGAGCGTCGGGTTGCAGACGGTCGTGTTCGCCCGGTACTGCTGCACGATCTCCTCGAAGTCGTTCTTCACCGGCACGAAGTGCAGTACCGCGTTCTCGAGCAGCTTGATGAGCAGCGGTTCCTTGATGAGGTAGCCGGCCAGGACGTGCCGGGCCAGGTTGATCACCATCTCGCGCCCGACGGCCGCCGTTTGGAAGAGCGACGACACGATCAGGATGTGCAATTTCGTTTCCTCCGGTGTACCAATCTGTGGGGCAAAAGATGTCCAGGTTTAAGATACGCCAGGGAATGAACTGAAGAAAACTGGAGGACCGCCATCAATGTCCCTACTTACACTGTCGGTCATCTTCACCGAGGGGTACGCCATCGAGACCTCGTTTCCGCCGAACTCGACCGACACCGACCGGTAGTGCTTGTTCTCGAACTCGGCCATGATCGACTTCAGCTGCGCGTCCGAGTGGTACTGCGTCTTGAGAATGTTCTCCAGCGTCCGGTAGTCGTACGCCGACGACCAGTGCTGCGGGTCGTCG
The DNA here is from genome assembly GCA_034621735.1 of Anopheles plumbeus. NCBI lineage: Eukaryota > Metazoa > Arthropoda > Insecta > Diptera > Culicidae > Anopheles > Anopheles plumbeus. The sequence goes on from JAOEFI010000003.1 coordinate 17,738,239, forward strand.
CGCATCAGCTGAAAGTCGACACGCACGGCCCGGTCGGCCTCGGGCGGGATTCGAACCTGCAGCGTCTGTGGCTCGTAGCCCTCCGCTTCGGCCGTCACGTTGTACAGACCCGGTAGCAGCAGCCGGTAGTAGTCGCCGTCGGCCGTCGTGTAGCTGACGTGCTCGATCTGGTTGATCTGGATGGTGGCCCGCTCGATCGGGTGACCGATCGTGCTCTGCACCGACCCGGTAATGCCGTGCTGCGCCTGTTCCACGTACTGCAGGAGCGCCTCGCGGTTTTGGTGCCAGTAGTCGGCCAGCTGGGACGCGGGCGGAAACTTGTCGCAGCCGACCTCCAGTGTGAGTTCGTACGCACCGCCGATGACGTACGACCAGTCCTGCATGCCACCGGTGACGCTGTACCAGGCGGCCCCGTTCGTGATGCCGTCGGGGAAGTTCTCGCGCAAGAAGTTCGGACACGGCTTGCCCAGGTGCATCGTCGTGTGGGACTGAAATTGGAGAGAGCACATAGTTGAAGCACACCATCAACGGGTACCACGAGCGCCGCTACTTACATTCGCGTACACGTGCGCCAGATACTGGAACAGTTCGTTCTCCCCGGTCGGGTTGCGCACCGTGCGCGGATCACCGTAGTTGCTCGAGTAGGCAAAGTCCTTGGGCGAATCGTCGAACGGATAGTTTGCCACCAACGCGCCGCCGTGCAGGTTCGCCGACAGGACGAACGGCGTCGCAAGCGACCAGTTCATCACAGCCTGCGTTTCCGGCTCCTGGCGGCTGTTGTACTGGTTGCGCCCGAACTGGTCCGGGAAGTTACGATTCAGGTCGACGTTGTTCGCATTCGAGCGGCCCCGCAGGCTGTCCTTGTCGCTGATGTCGGCCATCTCGTACCCGTCCGGGTTCATGCTGAACAGCAGGTGGAGGCGCGTCTGGCGCACCAGTCGCGTAACGCGCTGTGTGCTGTTGTAGTTCTCGCAAAGGTACTTCGCGAGCAGGAGCAGCAGCTCCCGGCCGACCACCTCATTGCCGTGCATGTTGGCGATGTACTTGACCTCCGGCTTGGTGGCCACATGCTTCCCGGGCCCTTCGGTAATCTCCATCGCCCAAAGATCGCGCCCCTGGACGGACTTGCCGATCGAGTAGAGGCGCGTGATCGACGGGTAGTTGCTGGCGAGTCCCTGAATAAAGCTGCAAGTGGTTGGGTTGGAAAGGACAAACACACACACACATTTCAGTTGATGGAACTAATGGGATATCGCAAACCTGCTCCGCTCCGCTCTTACCTCACCATCGCCGTGAAATTGTGGTGGACGAATTGGGCTTTCTTGGCAAAGCCATTCTCATCGAACGTTTCTCGGACGACGCGGACCTGTTCTGCCTTGGACGTGGCTGCAACAAACATTGGGACCACGTTAAGGCCGTTTCCGACGATTTTAGGATCATCTCTTTTCCTTCTCCTCCCTTCCACAGCGAATGGATCCAGCGATCGCAGGAAAATTTTACAGATATTTACACATGAGATGTTGAGAGGTCTGTTAATGTTTGGTTAGTACCGATGAGCAAGCGGCTGTGCGACAAATTAACAACCGAAGATGGTGGTTGTTTGAGTTAAACTACTTTTCTAACCCTTGTGAAATATCACTGCGAAGCGCAAATACATAGACACGATAGACGAGCACACACACCCACACACGCAGGCTGCAAACGGACGTACGGACAACACACCGTTTTCTCGCATTTTTACACTCCATTCGAAACACACGTCGTTTGCATGCCGATGTTATATTATGTTACATATATGTTACCCTTTCATCCTTCTTTACAATTCACACGGGATCGGAAACAAACTGGAGGATTAGAACATTACATTCGACTCGGGCGCTGCGAGTTTCGACTGCCCGGTGGCATGCAGGTTAGATCTTTATTCGTCCCTTTCACTTCTGTACATGCTGTTGCAGCTAAATGGTGAAATATTTGGGCGAAACAGTTGAGTTTTCATCGTCGACTGTTTTAGCCAGCTTCACCACCGTTGTTTGGATATTTGTCTTGTACTCTTTGTTCATTTGACAATGGTTTAACATGTGTATTTCGGATAAAGATTTACAGCGAAAGAAGTACCGTGAACATTTATACAGCTTCTAGACTTAGACTTTCCCCTAGGCGGCCCTATTGCATCTATATGCGCTCCGCAAACGAATGTACAGTGATGTTGGGTGGGGTTGGAGTGGACACACGGGAGTGGATATTTCTGGGCCCGGGAACTTTACAACATTAGTTACACAACAATGATTGGATCATGCCGTCCGTCCTCGATTTTGGTATGTGGTGCACTGTGCTGTAGGTGATTACTGCACGACGAGTTCGTGCTGGGAACGGTTAGCTTTTACTATGTACCACACATAAAGAAATTCGTATCAAGCACATACTTTTCTCCTAGCTGATGGGGCTAGGCTAGGTGTTGGAGAAAGGATGTTACAGTTTCACGCAAAGTTTCGTCAGCTATTCAAGAGATATTCCAGTTGACGATAGTCGATGGAGATAAATCAAGAAATCCACAAAATAGTGTCGTGTAAGGGGGTAATAAAACCACGAGTCATAGACGACGTGGCAAGCGATTTTAACAGAAACAAGGATGTCCTTGTTCTGTTGTTGTGTTTGTCTTCGAAGGACATGGCAGCAGGATTCCACAACAACGATAAACATTAGTGTAACGAGACAATTGATAGAGGATACAGCTTGAAGTTGAAAAAAACACTGCTTAGTGGTGCATGCATTGCGGGAGTATTGCAACTTGTTCTTAACGGATGGCCTTGATTCTACTCTCCTAACCCCACAACCAACCCAAATACAAACAAGCATCCCCAGCGTCTTCGGTTAGTGCAATTAAATTGCGGTTAGCATAAGTTAGTTTGTTCATAAGCGCTTACAGTGTAACATTCTACTGTAGGTAGGACGGTAGGTATGAGGAAAGTGTTAATATATTCGAGAATGGTAACAGCACTTGTTCTTTAGTTACACCTATCCACTTGTGTTAAGAGAGATCGATCAAAGGCGATCGTTGACCAATTGCATATTTACTCCTGGTGCTCCTGGTTCTTATTCTCCTAGGTGAACCTTTGCTTCGTCCAATGTCTGACTTTCCCGCCTTATCCTGAGTGCCTAAATACAGCTACATATATATCTTATATCGGGTATAGTGCAGGCCCTTTTGCTTCACTGTAAGGTTCCAGCGATCGGTAAAGTTTGGTAGGATAATTTGGTTCGAGCTGTGATTGTGTGAAATTGATGTAAATTTCTCTCTCTTGTAATCTTCCACGGACGAGTTATTGAGATGGTTTCCTTGTCTCCCTTTCCACAGCTATAAAGTGCAGGCTAGTCATTTGGGGTCCCTAGAACGTTTAAGTAGCATATCCTCTTGAATCATGTTTAGGAAAATTGAGAGCGTTAGAAGAAAAATCCCACCACCCTTACGTATGCTTATTTTCTTTTGCTTCCTATTCGCCTACCACTCGGGCGCATTCCTGCACCCACTCTGTCCGAAAAGCTAGCTTGGCGTGGGCAAATTTAGCATCGCCCCCCCCCCCCTTAAAAAACCAATGTTGAACACATCGCCAACACGAGTTCCCGTAGCCGTGATGGCCGTGAAGCTTTAGATACCTTCTTGTGTGTCGTAGCTCTTCAGACTGAAGTTCACCTGCAGCGGCTGGTCGGTCTTGACGAGCACGTTCACCTCCTCACTTCGGTAGAATCTACGAAAAAAACCCAAAAACAGAGGAAAGTGGTCAGGTTAGATAGAACGCGTTCAACCTCCTGCTGGAGGAGGAGGAGGGATTCTCTGCTCCTACCCAACGGCTTCAACGCGGATGTTGTACTGTCCCGGCACGAGAAGCCGCCAGTATTCACCACGTTCGCTGGTGCGTACGTTGCGATCGACGCCGCTCACGATCACATCCGCATCCTTGATCGGATAGCCGGCGCTGTCGGTGACGAGACCCTAGAGAAAATGATTTGATGCAGTGATTACTTTTTTCGGTCCTCAATTCCTTTTTTTTTTCATGGCAATGGATGAAGAATTTATTTTTGTGGTTTTAAAATCCCACCAGATGAGTAATTCAGTCGAAAATCGATTCTCTTTACCTTCACACCGACGTGCACCAGCTTCATGTACTCGATCAGGCTGCGCTTATTCTTGTTCCACTCTTTCGGCAGTTCCGCCGGCTGCGGAAACTTACAGCAGCTCAGCTCCAGCGTCACCTCGAAGCAGTTGGTGTAGACGTAGTTGAAGTCCTGCATGCCCCCGCTCAGCTCGTACCAGTACGCCCCGTTCGTGATGCCGTGCTGGAACGTCTCGTTGCAGTCGCGTCCCTGGCGCATCACCGGGTGATTTTCTGCGTACGTCAGCGCCGCGTACTTGAAGAACCGATTGTCCGGCGTCGGGCTGTCCTCGCAGCACTCGTGATGGTGTCTACAGGCGGATGGTGTTTGTACGGTGGAGAAGAGTAGCATACGTGTTAATCACTGCAGTGGAAAACGGGGGCTGTTCCCGGATTCGTTCTCTTACATCGAATTATCGTAAGGGTAGCTGGCGACGACGGCACCACCGTGCAGATTGGCCGACAGGACGAACGGGTTGTTCAGGATCCAGCTCATGACGGCCACCGTTTCCGGCTGGCGGCGTTTCGTGCGTTGGTGCCGCGTCCGTTCGTCGTCGAAGCGGTCGGGGAAATCACGGTTTAGGTCGACGTTGGCCGCATTGTACCGTCCTACGTAGTTCGGGGGAGATTCGCACACGCCTTCCTGGAAACGTAAAGTAAAGATGGGGGAATGGTCAATGGCAAGAATAGTAATCACACTGACGGCATTTTATCCAAGCATGTCGATGAGTAATCGCTTTACATTGCCCTTTACGAATTGTATATTTCCCCCCGTCATTACTTTGTTGTCCGCCCACGCGCACTCCAATGCTTTTCGCACTCGAACAAATTCAAATAAGTATACCGGAGAAACGTGTATTGGTAGAAAAATGATAGATACCGTATTAACACGCTGGCTGGCAAGCGATAGCGGCCCACGCGAATCCGTCGACCGGTGATAAATAAATCTCTTTCCGTTGGACGTCATCGTAGTGGGTGGCTCGAATATTCATCACCGTCCTGGTGGAGGAAAACAAACAACAAGTGGCCGTGGTTGGCTGGTTGAGTGCTGGCTGTCGCCGGTTGGAAAATATCCGGAGGAAAATAGCCCACGCAAAGCAGGTGGAGGAGGGGAGCAACAAAACCGTCCCACGTGCTTCTCCGGCCAATCTCGTCGTTTTCAGTTGCCCGGTTGGTGCCGTCCCGGAAGGAGGGGTAATTGGGTGGAGAACAGTGTAGTGAAGTGGGATAAAGATTGTATCGGAAAAGCATCAGCATCATCACCACACACACACACACACAAACAAACGGGATGCCATCCACTCTAAGCGGTGTCAAGCGGTGAGGCACATCGGACTAAACTCTCCCGGTGGGGTGGCGCAGCGGTATTAGCATAAATTGTGCCACCGCTGTGTCGGATGTTGGACAAATGATTGAGGCAGTCACTGGGTTGGGAAAATTGCCGTCCTCCTGCTCGATAAAGCAGTTGAACGCTTCCGAACGCTTTACGCTGTGAAGGTGTTTTTGGAATGTACAGGAAATAAAACTGCTGATGATAATATCGACACCTTAGGATGTTATTAATGAACTTTTTATCGCCATGGCCTGACTTGAGTAGAAAGAAAAGTTCTTGCACCTTGCGTAAGCTTTAATAAATCGGAGTAGTTTAATAGTAGTAAGCAGTTTAACAAAGCAAGGAACAAGGTTCAAAACTCGTTCAAGTGCTCGTCGTTTAGTTATGCTAGAGATCGCTTTATTCTCTTTCCTAGTCGGGGTTTTGTTTAGATCGTGCTACATTTTACAAAAGACGGAACTGAAACTAGTTGTATAGTCGTAAAACCGCATGCGGAAAGCTCTACAAGGCACTACAAGGGGCAAGTTGCAATGCTTCGTTTACCGAATAAATCGATTTGTCAAACTTTTCAGGTTCACGCATCATTTTTTGCTGGTTCAACAAAATTGCCACGAACTCAACCCAACCGAGGTGGTGGCCACAAACAAGTGCGTGAAATTATCAGAACAGTTTATCTCGCCATAACGGGTACTTAGGGCGAACGGACATTTGTTTTGTA
>JAOEFI010000003.1:17747046-17760806 GCA_034621735.1 Anopheles plumbeus
TAAAAACAGTTTTAATAGGTATGTTTTGTACTGGTATTATCAAATTACTACACTTCTGTGGTGTTTTTTACTGCATGGGATGGAAAGAAGAGTAGTATCTGTGTATATTTCAATGCAGATAGAGAAAACTTGACACGTTGTAACCAAAAAAAAAACAATTAAGTGTATGCACCGAAGCAAATGGATTTATGACAAAAACATGAGCAAACATTGTAGCAACATGGCATAGTAGAATGAGGCTGCCGCTGGCTGTAGGTAGGATGGTTTATAATTGCGACTGTGCTGGAGATTATTCCCAGCTGCGGTCTGATGCGATCGATTACGGACCTCAAACAAGCGGGTGTACTGTTTAATTCACAATGCCGAAGCGTCGTAAATATGGGGAATGCAAAATAGGGAAGTCCATGTGGGAAGTACATTAATTGCACCATCGACAAACCAACGGAGAGTATACTGGCTGATGTCTACATTGCAACTAACTGTATCAGGGAGACGCATATTCGCATCGGTTTAGTGAGTTGACATCGCTGATTAAAAAATGCCAACAGTTCCGAATTTTAGATTGTGAGAAAAGTTTTCGTCTCCAGCTGTTACACGTTTGGTGTATTTATAAACGCAGCCTCAGGCAGCGTCATAACATGGAGGCGATTTGAATGGCTTTGCGCTACGCGTTTGACGTCACGCTTAAGATGGTGGTAGTGCCTTCTTAAGACATGCTCCCACATCGCCCACCGCCCCTGGCGCGGTCAATTAGCTACAATATGCTGTGTCGGATGGACGGGTTCCGCTTACCCGTGACCGCTGGTAGCCGTCGGGATTCATCGTCGGCATCAGGTAGATGGCCGTCTCGTTGACGAGGGCCCCTATTTCCGGATCCTGCTCGTAGTTCGCCAGCAGGAACTTGGCCAGATACAGGAGCAGCTCGCGGCCCACCGTTTCGTCGCCGTGCATGTTGGCCACGTACTTGAACATCGGCATCAGCAGCGGCCGCGGCCGGTTCACGTTCGGGCGTATCTCGAGCACGGCCAGTGGGCGACCTTCGAGCGACTGGCCGATCGTGTGCACCTTTGCCAGATCCGGATAGTCCTTCTGTAGGTGCGCCAACACGTCGAGCAGCTCATCATTGCCACGGTAGCGCGACTGCTGGAGGAAGCTTTCGTCCTGCTCAACCGACGACACACCACCACCGACCGTGCCTTTTTGCACCGTTTTGCCGTACACGGTCAACACCGACAGGCAGTTGAGGGCCAGCGCTGCTGCCAACAGCGATAATTTCACGTTCGCAATCATTTCGTCTCCGGCTGCGAGGATTTTCCTCGACCGTAGACGGATGAGCGGACGAGGTGATCCACCGATTACTTGCGTTCACACTGGGAACCGTTTTTGTTCCTGCGACCTAGCACTTGCGTCCGTTCAGCAGCACGCTTATCACCCACGCACCAAATTACAGCAATTTTCCACTCGCGGCGAGGAAAAACGGTATTTTTCCTGTTACCCCGAACGGGAGGGAGAGACACGGATGCAAAACCCCTTCGAAAGAGGGACTGTGCTCGTTTGAAGTGCTTTGTCACAAAAAGCAATGCGAGCTGCTTTGCAACACGCCAGTAGAGTTGGGAGTTTCGAACTGCACCCAGTTTCAAGAAGTCGTTCCTTGTAGGGTTTGGACCTACACCAATTTAAACCTGCCTCAAACTGCAGGAATCTTTAGAGTTTCCAGATACACCAAAACTTTATTTCTGTATAACGTACAATTGTGCTAAAGGAACTTTTAGGTTGCTGTATCACCTATAAGCTATGAGAAAAATTAAAAAAATTAAAAAAATTGTACCGTTCCTTTACTAATAAACGATGACCCATTCAATTGAATTAAATTTACGAAACGCTCATCTCTATTCACATATTTACTAATAAACATCTGCGTAATGACGTTTCGGAACAACAAGCGGCATTTTAAATCGACAGTTAGTAGAATATGGGTTTATAAGGATTTAATGTTATGAACAGAGGACAGATTACCAAGAAATTAATAGTGATTAAGTATTCTAATCTGTTTCCTTCAGCTCATACTTTTTCAGACGTCCAAACAGACCGAGAACGTCGGAAAATACGCCATAGAGACAGAACCCTACAAATGTTACAATGCTACAATAGGTCATATTTGAGAATGGCATGGAAGTCATATGTGCCATGCTGGCCATTCTACATTTTACAGTAGCATTTTGCGAAAATCATGATAACAGCACGACTACTTTTAATACTAACACATGGTATCATAATGATGTTTTCGCTCTGGTATCGTGTGTGGAGTAGTATTATCAACAAATCGATAAGATAACATGCTTTGCGTATGCGTAGAACTTCACACGCCTTAATAAGTGTGGTCGTTTTTGTTACAGTACCGGTGATGACTCGTGTTAGTACTAGCGAGTAAAATAGTTTGCTATTTTTGGATAGTAAGCTGCTGGCCATTGAGATGGATAGCTACTTGGGTTTAGCGCAGAGCAAGTTGAAGCCACGTAGCGTGGTTGACGCATTTTCCAATCGAACTGCGACGATTAAACGGAGGTAGAATAACCGTCATGCGTGGTGTCCACATCATAGACAACGACATGCTACTGAACATCTAGTTATACACTGTTTCTCGTTTTTCACTAGGCCTGTACGAGAAGCAATCCCTCCGTCGAATCCAAGAGTAAGAGAAAATGAGTGATAAAAAAGTTGATTAGGATTTATAAGGCTAACATCAAACAAAAAATTGCAGTCAATGTCGACGTCTTCGTTTGTGATAGACAGCGCCGCCCAGTTCCGTTATCTGCAGGAAGAACATCGGTCACTGATAGAAAAATATAAGCGGCTCGAAGAGAGGAACACCTCACTGGAAGAAGAGAATACGAAACTAAAATCTGACCTCGACAACCTGCGGAGTGCGTACGAAGAATTGCAAGAAAACTACAGCAGTGTATCCGCCAAAACTTTCAACTCCGGCCGATTTCTAGTGCACTTGAAGCTAAAGCGACGCACTGATAAGGAAACGCTGGAGAAACGCAACATAATCAAGAGTAAGTCTCGCTGTGTGTTTGGCCGTTCGATCTCTGTTAAATGGTTGTGACAAGTCAGAATGGCATTCGGTTCATCAGATGAGGCGTGCTTCAACACGTACCTGCAGCATGTCGACATGGTGGAACATCCTCGAATACCAAGGATCATACACGAGTGCATCACGGTGCTGGAGTCGAACGAAAAGTTTATGAAAAGCCCCGGCATCTACCGTATGTCGGGCAATCACAATGTGATCCAGAACCTCCGTTACGACCTCAACGCAAACAACTACAAGAGATTGCGCAAACAGAAGTCCCCCCATGAGGTGTGTGGTATACTGAAGCTGTTCCTGAGGGAGCTGAAGGATCCACTGATAGCGCTGGAGACATGCAACAGGATCATACAGAATACCCAAGAAATGAGTAAGTTAACTTCAAACGGTGTCCATGCAGAAGAGGACACATATTCAAACCCTACCTCCTCATTTAACTCTCTCTATTATTGTATCTATTCGATTTTGCTAACTTTACGATTATTGCTAGCATTTGATAAACGTGCGAAAGTGCTTCAACTGATAAACGCCTTGGATGATGTTAGACAAAACACGCTACGAGTGCTTATGAAACATCTTCGCAAGTATGACGACCAAATTTGTTTTTTCCAGGAATTTGCATAAAAGTACTCATGGCACTCGTTTTCCAAATTTTCACTTTCAGCGTTGCCGCTATCAAGGAAAACGAAGTGGACACTATGGCGTTGGGCGTGCTTTTCTGCTCGTTGGTATTCAACGAAACCTTGGCCGACGTGTGTCCGGTAAAATTTCAGAAGCTGACCGTAATACCGCGCGAATGCATAATCGTCATGATAGACGATTATGACAGGATTTTCCAATAACGGCCCACCATCGTTTATACTTTGCACACACCATGTCGCTAGCTAAATGAAAAATTGTTTTATTCTACATAAATTTGAAATCGGGGTTCAATGTTTTTGATGATCTATCAAACATAATTGTGGTGTAGAATCAAAAAAATACATCTTCATACCAGCTGACTTTCATTCGCGTATTCATGAGGGTCGCAACGAGAAAGAAACGAACCGTTTACGAAAAGCGCAAATAAAATCATATAGCATGGCGTGAGCATAATCAACCGAAGAGAAATAAGGATCCAGGTTGTTTTACAAATGCAAATTCATATTCAATTTCAGCATGGCAAAAAAAAGTGTGTGATAACGCTTTGGCCTCGAGGTGCATCGGTTTCAAGCAAAGTCCTGATGCAGTTAACAGAACGCACACATCGGCTAAGAAGAGGAAGAAGGGCCAGTCTGACAGATTTGTTCTCGGCGAAAGTTTGTTTATTATGTGCGCCCACCAGCATGTGTGTAATTGCTCGTGCACTTTGCACCACTACACAGGCGTGGTAGCTATGTTGTTTTCGCAATTGAACATCGTGCCGCACAGATAATAAGGCAGTCACAAACAGTTGTGTTTACGGCTTGACGCTGCGAAGATGCTGCAGTGGCTGACGTTCCTAGGTCTTCTGGTTCTCGTGCTGGTGCTGTTCGACTGGAAAGCGAAAGCGTACACCAGCTTGCCGGGCCCCAAGTCATGGCCGTTCGTCGGGAATGCAGTGTGGTTCCTAGGCCTCGGTCCCGTAGGTAAGATAGGGTGAGACAAGCAAACGGCGAATATATAAATGTGGCCTGCAGTTGCGATTTGCCCATGTCTTATTCGGTTTTTCTGTAGAGATATTTAATCAGCTTATAGCCTTCAGTAAGACATACGGCAAGGTCTACAAGTTGGAATTTTTCTACGATTACACCATCGTCTACTCTTCGCCGGAAGCAGCGGAGGTAATGTCGTGCTAGGTTTTCTAACAAATTCTTGCGTCTGATTGATATAAAAAAATACTTCCTGTATTTCTTTTAAGGTGATTCTGACGTCGCCCGCATTTGCGGCCAAATCGGAGGACTACGATAAAGTATCGGAATGGATCGGCAAGGGACTGCTGGTGTCGCGGGGCCAGAAGTGGTTCACCCATCGGAAGGTCATCATGCCCGGCTTTCACTTTCAAATACTGGAAAACTTTGTGCCCGTGTTCAGCCGGCATGCGGAGAAGTTCTGTTCGAAACTTGAGGGTATGACAAACCGGTCCGGGGAGCCCATCAACATCTTGCCCGAGTTGAAGCTGCTCACTCTGGGTGTCCTGTGTGAGACGGCCATGGGAATGGCCAGCGAGAAGGAAACGGAGAAGCAACTGTACTATACCCGACTCGTTGGAGAACTGACCTCAATTCTGTACTGGCGAATGTTCAATGCGTTCGCCAACTTTGACATTCTGTTTCGGTTAACCAGCACCAGCCGGCGGTTTAATAAGCTGGTGGCGAAAGCATGGAACTTTACCCACGATATGATCGCAAGGAGGCGTAAAATTAACGAGAGTGTCGAAACATCCGAGCAATCCGAGGAGACCAGCGAGGATGTTTCTTTCAGCAAGCGCAAGCGGGCACTGCTGGATACGCTGCTCGAGGCTCGCATCGATGGAAAACCATTGACGGATGAGGAAATTCGAGAGGAGGTAGATACTTTTACATTTGCGGTAAGTGTCAAGAGGCATGGTTGGAGGCATGGTTGTGATTGCAACTAATTCGGACATTTTTTTGTTATTTAGGGTCACGACACGACGGCATCAGCCTTGACATTCATTCTGTATAACGTGGCAAAGCATCCGGATGTGCAGGAGCGTCTCCACGAAGAAATAATAAATGAAGTTGGAGCAGATTTCTGCGAGTTATCGATACGGTAAGGCAGCCGAATATTTGCCAGCATTCCACCTTGCAACTAAATGTCTATCATTTCAGTGTCCTCAACAACCTCCGTTACATGGAGTTGGTCATCAAAGAATCACTTCGACTCTTCCCGTCGGTGCCGGTTGTAGCCCGCATTGCCACCGAGGACACGGAGTTGCTAAACGAGCAGATAACACGGGGCACCAGCGTTGCGATCGATATCTTCTCTATGCACCACAGCGCAGACTACTTCCCCGATCCGGAACGGTTTGATCCGGGTCGGTTCGAGGGGGTTCGTGATTCGCATACATTTAACCCCTACACGTACATCCCGTTCAGCGCTGGGCCCCGCAACTGTATAGGGCAGAAGTTTGCCCAGTACGAGCTGAAGAGTACGCTGGTAAAACTGTTACAGCGATTTCAACTGGGGCTCACTAGTGTTGACTATGTGCCAACACTGAAGGCAGAAATTGTGCTGACGGCTGTCGAAGGGTTACCGCTGATATTCAGGAGAAGAGATTAGATAATATAGTGAAGGCAGATGTGACACAACAAATACCAATGCACTGTTACATACCAATTAGATGCGGATGCATCGAAACATCTGCGGCACCACGCCATGTACGCTTCGCAAATAAGCTTGCACCAAAATCATACTACTTCCTCAAACTATGTTCAGTCTGTTAGAGACAATCAATAAGGAACCATCCACACCTGACCTATTGTTACTTTATATAGTCGGAGTTCACAATACCAAAAATCATTTCGAAAATACTTCATCAGTCTAGTTTATTGCTCTACCGGACGGAACAGTAAATATAACGTACCAGCCACCTGTTAGGATTGGTTATGGACTATAGTGTCGATAATAGAGAGCTATGCGGCTCCCGTGTGATTAATCTGCTAACGCTTTACAAAACGCAGATGCATCCCATTCACGGGCTTGAGTACCAGCTCCAGTTTCATCTTCGGCACAAAGTGCGGATCCGGAAGCTCTACTTTGCAAACGCGCAATATCTTCGAAATTGCAGTTTTCAATTCATTCAGGGCGAACTTTTGACCTACGGGATAGAATGTAGAAAACTCTTACTCCTTACTCTGGAAGATATGGTATGGTAATGGTCTTCTCACCAATGCAGTTGCGGCTGCCGGCACTGAATGGAATGTACACGAATGGATTTCGCTTCGCTTCGCCGTCTTCGAACCGTTCCGGCCAGAACCGGTCAGGTTCCGGGAAGTACTCCGGATTGTTGTGCATTATGTAGATGCCGAACGAGATGGACGTGCCCTTCCCAAGCTGAATACCGTTGAATGTTGTATCGCGTTCCACCGTGCGGGAATAATAAGGGACGGGGGGAAACATGCGCAATGACTCCTTGATAACTAGATCCAGGTACTTGAGGTTGTTGATGTGCTGCTGATTCATCGCCTGATCGCCCGTTATTTCGGAGATGATTTCCTCGTACACGCGCTGCTGGACGTCCGGGTGTTTGGCGCACGCGTACAGGATGAAGGTGATTGCGCTGGACGTCGTATCATGGCCCTGGTAGAACAAGGAATGGAGAAACAGTAAGCGTCTCGTTAGGAATGTTGTTGGCGAGTCGCTTGGAGTCACGAACTTACCGCGAACATGAAATTGTTCACTTGACTATACACCTCGGCATCGGTAAACTGTCGTCCGGTGAGATCGGAGCGCAAAAGGATGTCCAGCAGTGAAAGGCGTCCCTTTTCGGGCGTTTTCTCGGCATCTGTCGAACCAGCTGCACCCGCGACTACCTCCGCTCGTCGCTGCGTGATAACGGACGTCGTGAACTCTCGATTGATCCGCAGCGACTCGCGATAGGTCTTGTAATATTTCGTCAGTCGAAAGATCCAATCTGAGTAGCCTATGGCGTTGTACATCCGCCAGAACGTGATGGCCGTAAGGCTGGTGGGTCATTTTGTGAGAGATAAGCAGAGAGAAAAAACAAATACTTTGCGTTGAATGTTGAGTAATTAAAGTTCCATCCGCTTTCTATTGCGTATGTGTTAGAAAGCAAGTCTGAACGAAACATGCTGATCGGAGTGCTCTTCGAAGATGTTCGGGGTGCTGTCTAGGATTCAGCTTACTTGGACACAGCCCGCACGTAGTCCGAATCTTCCAACTGCGCGCGGCACCGTACGCCCATCGATGTCTCCAGGATAACGTCGAGAGTGTAGAGCTTCACAAGGAGGAAGATGTCTACCGTTTCACCTGCCTTCTCGAGCAGCTTGCTCACCAACACGTCCGCTTGTTCCTCGAACACCGGCACGTAGCTGTCCAGAATCTTGAAGTGGAACGCCCCAGTTAGGGCTCGACGATTCGCGAACCAGCTGCTTCCATGATCGAGCAGAATTCCGTTGCCCAGCCACTCTTGCAGCAGTTCATAGTCCAGCGACTTGCGGTTAAACTCGTTGGAAGATATAATTCGCTGCAGAGTCATAAAAACCGTTGCACATAGTATCAGTGGTAACGTTTTCCGGCAGCGATGGACACCTACCTCGATATCAGTGGGGGATGAAAAAATAATCCAACACTTGCTGAGCAGATCAAGCTTCACGATCGTTCCGTACCGGTGGAAATATTCCATCAACTTTTCGAAAATCACTGGAGCCGAAGGGAGCGGTGGTAGGGTGTATCATTAGAAAAAATGCGAGACACTAATCGGCCACCTACCTTGTGTGTCATAGTGGAGCAGTTCCAGTGCGTTACCCAGTAGGAAGTTAGCAGGCGGGCCGGGAATTTTGCCAACCGTGCGATATACTTTGTACCGGAAGACGACAAAGCGCACGAATAGAAGGAAAAGCAGCGCAATTAATACTGTAAACACGAACATTATTGTCGAACGAATAGAATAGATGTTCGCGCTTCAACGTTTCATCTACCACTAGGGCATTATCGTGCAGAACGAGATTGTTAAGCGGCGTCTCGATCGTTTGTAATGATGAGCGCCGATCTCACTACGACAAACACGTCGACAAACTACTGTGGGTTGGGTACATATAGTGGCTTCGATCATCGTGCCGAGTCATAAAAGGAAGCGTATTTCTTGCTTTTTTATTCGAATTACAAATTATACATTGCACTTTTCAAGTTCATTTTTGAGGCCAGTATTTGTGTACAGTACAAGTATAGTGGCCTGTTTTGCCGGTATTTGTAGAATATCAGCAAAGGGGAATTATAGTTAAATGTAATTGCAATGATGGAGACGCAATTACCAGTAAAAAAAGGCACATCGGATGGGTAAAAGATATAAATATGAGGAGAATTAACAGGCAAGAACGGCAAGAACTGCCGAATCATAAACCCGAATGTCACAAGGCAACGAGTTTTTTTTTAAAGAGATAAGGGATTTCTTCATTATTGACGCTACAGCTGATATCAGTAAGAGCCTTCGGATAGCCGGTTCGAATTCAACCACCCATGACAATCATTTTATGAGATATGATGGTTTTGATGATACCAAATATAACCTACACGTTGCACTTTTGAGATTATCTACATGAAAATGTAAATGTAAAGAAGTAGATGAACCCGGCAAAATAAAAAATATAAATTATATTCTGCACAAACATAGTGGTTGTTCTTGACTGAAAGAGTACACAGATTGATGTATCGTTACCCACGTGCTACAAATACAAATTTGAAACGACACATCGTATCGCAGACACGTTGAAATAGGTTCACTGGTTTCACGCACAACACCGAAAGCGTTATTGTTTACATAAGAACGATCGCCGGAACCGGTTTGTCGTCGTTCTGTTTGAAAAGATGCTGCCAGCAATGACCCTTCCGTAGTGAGGAGTAGCAAGAATACATAAACAAAATGATAAGAAGATCAACGGACAATCCGGAAGGCTAAAAATGGAGTTGGCTTGAAACAATTGGTCGTTTTTGTTGTTGTCTGGAACAGAGTGTTAAGGTAGAATATTTACAACGATGATGTATTTGTCTTGTTACGTGATCCAGATTTTGATTTAAGTTTTCGTATTTTTTCTTCAATTGACCCATAACATACACATATCCAACGCTATATATGATATAACATACCGTGAATGCCGTTGATGGCGATAATTTACTTTATCATCTGTGAAATCAGCGACTGTATTGATGATAATCACACTGCAAGCGGACATGAGGCGGCTCCATTTCGAATGTATTCTTGTTCAATAGAAAACACGTTTACGGCACCGTAAATAAACGCGATCGTTCTGGCTGCGGCCGCTCACAAACTGCTCGAATGCCACAACGATTAACTGCACGAAACGGTTTGTTGCCCTGTGATGACCACACATTTATAATGATTCGATCGCGCTACGAACGTGTGTCGTGTTTTAAATATCATCGCACCTAACACGTTTGGTTCCGTTTGCTGTGTGAGTTGAGGTTTTTCAAATGGAACCCTTCAAGCCGCGCCAAATGGTACAGACAGCGACAGTTTGTCGCGGGCTTCCGATCGCACAGCTCGTCTACTCTCCGTTGTTAGTGGATTAACTGCTACTACTATTGTCTTGCGTTCTTCTCGTCGTATCGGAAGTGATTAAAATTCAAAACCTGGACAACGGCCTAGAACGGAACGAAAAAAAAAAAAAACAACACTGAGGTATCTTGATCGTGCACCCGCACACCATGTGGTTGATCGTGTTGAGCGTGCTGTCACTGCTGCTGTCCATCGCCGCCTGGTGGACGGTGCAAAATTTCGGCAACACCCTCCGGCATGCCGGAAAGCTCGGTGGACCGGTCGCTTACCCGCTGGTCGGCAATGGGCTGCTGTTTATCAACAAATCACCCCCCGGTCAGTACCACCATAGGGCAGAACCCTGTCCCTTCCCCCGACCAGGAAATGTGACCCGTCGTTGTGGTTTTTGCTGTGTTGTGCACTTTTACAGAGTTCCTGCAGTTATTGGGCACGCTGATCGCGGAGTATGGAACGTGCTTCCGATTGTGGCTCGGCACGCAGCTGTTGGTGCTCAGTACCGATCCCAGGGACATTGAGGTGAGCAGGGTTCAAAATTGAAGACAAAATTCAATGAAAATTTAAGAAATATTACAAACAGGACAAGCTTAACTTGTTACCATCGGTGGAGAGAATGTCTAGAAACGTTTAATTTGATCGCACAATGTTTTCAGGCCATCAAACACACTATCCCCCGGCAACACCACAATGTGGTACGGTGCAATGTGCATTCGCCGATGCATTGTGTTTATTTGCGGAGTTAACGGAATGAACAAACAGCTCACCGGTGCATATGACGACGCTCCGTTGGACCCTTTTATGTGGGGCGTAGATACGCACATTTCATACCTGGTACGGTTGGACGATAGTTAATTTTCATAACACGTAAAGCAAATGCTACGTTAGGCAACGCAGCGCAGTTGATTTGCATAGCTATATCAGATAGTGTAATTTGTGAGCCAATACTCCAGCTAATGATCGATATTGAAGTCAGTAGGATGAAGAGACGACGAACCCGACGAGGCGGCTTCGTTTAGAGTTTTTTTTCAAATACACATTTATACACATTTTGTTCAAATTCTCGGATTGCTGAACGTTTGATTAATTGTTATAGAATTCATTTTGAATGGAATGTTGTAATACAAAATTCGTATAAATGATGTATCATTTCGCATCGCATACCACCAATAACCATGAAAAATTGTTTCACTTATCAAACAGCGCTGGAAGAACTCGAATTGAATACTGACGAATCCCATGGAGTACACACACATATACACACACAGACGTACATATAAAAAGATAAATTATCGAACGTACAGCGCACCTCGAATCATCATAAAAACTTGATCGTGGGAAAATGCTGAAGCGCTGAAATTTAAATTTACAAACGATTTACAACATCCCGAAACTTTCAACGATGCTGCGTTAGCAATCGATCGTTCTGGAAGCCAAGGTCAACTTGATCACGCAATCTCTTCACCAGATAGAATAGGAATAACTTAGTCTAAGATTGGAGCTGTAAGATGAAACATGTGCGGGATAACAATTATGTTTTATTTCAATCTCAACCCTAGCACTCTTAACTAATAAGGTCACATTTCCACTTTCTATGCAGGTTCTTCTGGGCAGTCCAAAATATATCGAAAAGTCGGACGAGTACAATTTCATACGGCCATGGCTTGGGAACGGTTTGCTAACGAGTGGTGGACGCCACTGGCAAACGCATCGGAAAATGATCACTCCCACGTTCCACTTCAAGATCCTAGAACACTTTGTCGAAATATTCGACCAGCAGAGCAGCACCTTGGTGGACATACTGCGACTGTTTGCCAAATCGGGCGAAACATTTGACGCCTTTCCGCTGGTAACCCTGTGTGCGCTGGATGTTATTTGTGGTAAAGTCATCGTATCAGTTGCAAACGTCTTCTTTTGCTGATCAGTTGATCATTTTGGTCTTGTTTTTCCCCGACGAATAGAATCCGCGATGGGCACCAAAGTGAACGCACAAATAAACTCCGAGTCGGAGTACGTGAAAGCAGTGAAGGAGTTAGTACGCTACGGTCAAGATAGTTCGTCGAATGTCCACCATATTCATTTGCCACCATTTTCAGAATCACCAATCTGATACAGATTCGCTTCTACGATTTCGTGATTCGCTACGAGTTCTTCTTCCGGGTGTCCGGCAACCGTCGGAGGCAACGCAAGGCGTTAGCCATTCTTCACGGCTACACGGATAGCGTGATCAAGTCGCGGCGTCAGGAGTTGAGCGAAGGCACACCGATTAACTCACCCGGCGGTGCGGTTGGGGGCCACGAGAGTGAACTAGGCATCAAGAAGCGAATGGCCTTCCTGGACATGCTGCTACAGGCCACGGTCGATGGACGGCCTCTGACCGATGTAGAAATACGCGAGGAAGTGGACACGTTCATGTTCGAGGGGCACGACACGACGGCTTCGGCGATCAGTTTTCTGTTGCAAAGTTTGGCCAAAAACCCCGACATCCAGCAGAAGGTGTTCGACGAGGTACGGAGCATCGTGGGCGAGGATCGCAGTCAGCCCGTCACCATGGCGATGCTCAACGATATGCACTACCTGGATCTGGTGATCAAGGAAACGCTCCGACTCTACCCATCGGTTCCGATGTTCGGTCGCAAGATGTTGCAGAATACCGAAATCAGTAAGTCCATTTCCGGCCCAAACGCTTGCCAATTGTGTAGAATTTGAAGTCGCTTACTTCTCTTGCAGATGGTAAGATATTTCCTGCCGGTAGCAATGTCATAGTGCTGCCGTTCTTCCTCGGCCGCAACCCGGAATACTTCCCCAATCCGGAGAAGTTCGACCCGGAGCGGTTCAACGTGGAAACGTCGGCGGAAAAGACGAACCCGTACCAGTATGTTCCGTTCAGTGCCGGGCCGAGGAACTGCATCGGGCAGAAGTTCGCCGTGGCCGAGCTGAAGAGTCTGGTGAGCAAGGTGCTCCGACACTACGAGCTACTGGCGCCGCTCGAAGCTCGCGAGGAGTCGTTTATGGCGGAGCTGATCCTGCGACCGGAGCACGGGGTGCCGATACGTGTTAAGTCTCGCGTATACTAATATGATTAGGTGATGTGCCCTTTTCGTTAGATTCGGAATAGATCTTATGAGCTAACAGATAGCCTATTATATTTTTACTTCCTTCACGGGTGATAGGTTTTTGTTTTGCATAATGTTTAACATTGAGCTAGTTAAAATTTTAGTGAGAAGAGTGAGATACTTGGTCTGGGAAGAAACGGTAAAAAATTGTCCGAAAAAAAATCCTTGTTTGGCTCAAGTTCAGTAACAGGTTTGTTATAACAAACTTGCAATCACTTACCCTTTCGGTCTGCAATGATTGCATCGAGCATTTATTTGTTTTGATAAGAACTTCCATTTGGTCAATACATTTGTTTTTCTAAATCTTGCCTTCGTCCACACA
>JAOEFI010000003.1:17782393-17793819 GCA_034621735.1 Anopheles plumbeus
AATAGATCAATACTATTTGTGCGGCTTTGAACAGGTTTCATTCACCTACTACTGTTGGTGGTATCCTGTGTCTTATTGCCCAGTGTTTCCCGTGGGTATCCGGTTTCGAAAGCGAAATTGAGCAATCGAAACAATCCCAAAATACACTTCTCTCGGAATTCAATTGCGCCACCGCGAAACACGGCTTTTCCAGTGGAATCGTGCTTCGCACCCACGTTCCGCGCCGGGAAATTCGCTTCGCTCCAAGTGTGCCATAATTTAGCGTTGCGTTCGAAGTGTGGCTCCATACCAACGGTGATTCCACTGCTCTTCGAGTCGCGGCTCCGCGGAGGGTTGTTTGGTGGGCATACGAACCCTCCCCCATTGCTCGGGATGCTTCAGGACACAGCGCGAGCGAACAGAGTGCGCGCCCCAAAACGAGGCTCGAGGTGTCTGAAAATAAAATCGGCTGACAATAAATCGATTAAAATGAGTGACGGGAAAGGGCCGCGCGGTTGAACGCGCGGTGGGAGGTGGCCCCTTCTGGGCTGGTACAGCATTTTCTTTTCCTTACGCTACCCCGTTCGCCCAGTCTCCGTTTGTAGGTAAACGTTTTGATATAACACAATTTGCGACGGGCACATTAGTAGGCTTAAGTCGGCCCTGTGGCAGTGTGAGAAAACATGCCGCGTGTTACGGTGGTCGTGCAATCGAGTGTGTGCTCCACACCGGCACCGGGCCAACTGGTAGGCCGATGCGCGTGGAACTTTGCGAAGCAGACACTTGACACTCGATCGAACCGATGGGTGTCAATCCGTTTGAAGTGACACTCGATCATGGCATGTTCGTTCGACCGGCGCATCGTTGTGAAGCGTAGAGAGAAATGGAAATGGTTACAAGCTAAAGAAATCAATCCAAACTATGTAGGAGTTTGTTACATGTTTGAAAAGGTTTTTTTTTGTTTACTTGAGGTTTACGTTGTCGTTAGCTTAATTGAGTGAAAATTGAATGACATTTTTCAACATTTCTAAAACACAGTTCTAATCTTAATCAGGTTTCTCTTATCTTAATCCGCATTCGGCATTTTCAATGGAGGCGCATGATTTGTTTTTGAAAGTGGAGCCGCATGGTGTTTGACCACAAACTATATCGTTTTGTAAAGTGAGATCTTCCTTCTGTTACGATAATCTTTTTAGCCGTCTTGTTATTCGAAAACCACACTGGAAGTATCTCTTTATCATTGCAATCGATAAAGGCAGTAATATAAAAGAAAAACGTATACAACATTTTTCCGTTTTCCATACAGCTTTTTCCACATAAACATAGTAACATCTCTTCACTACAATTCGTAACATGTTTGGTTAGCGAATCTTAGTTGTAAGTAATCCTCAGCAATGTAAGGTTGACTCTTTTTGACCTTCTGAAATCAATTTCACATCCACGTGTGGTATTTGGTTTTCAACCATCCACAGGAGGCTCCTTTTCACACGGCAGGAAGCTTGAAAGTACACCATCAAAATTATCCACTCGCTCACCATCCAACTGCTCAACTCTGATCGATGCGAAGGTTGCTGTTTCCGGCGTGAAGTTATTACATGCATTTATTGTTTTTTCCTCTCCCTGGAAGTGGGCTCGCGAGCGTACGGAAACATCGCATTACCATTTCAATCAGCTTTCCGCTGGGTCCCTCTTTCCCTCCGTGGCCCCACTTTCCCTCCATCTCCACCTATGAAAATGGGTGAAATTGTGATGCACCGGAATGCAGTGCCGCACAACTTTGTTTCCTTTCCGGCCGTGAACGGAACACTGAGCATTACTGTAAGCTCGCCGGGGGCCTCTCGGAAAGATCATTGAAAGACAGGTGTCGGTTGGTTGGTGAAACTTTTCAAATCATAATCCGCAAATTGCGCACGCCTTGCTGCGTTGACTATGATTAGTTTTCCTTCTTTACTGCGGCACCTTTTCCCTTCACGTGCACGTGTATCGTGTGTTTCACGCCGGTGACCTTCGTGTGTCGTGTTCGTACAGTGAAATAAATCGATCATATATTATATTCATTTCTGTTCCACGTCGGGACAATGATCTTCACGTGAATCTTTGCCGGAGCAGAGTTGCTTCCAGCTACTGCTACTACTGCTGAGTTCTCGCTGCTGGGTCATATTTTAACCAGCGCCCGTTGTTTGTTATCCTTGTTCCACAACCACGTTTATCAGTCGGCCGGCCGGCGGGCCTCACGGTCCCCCCCCGCTGGCCCGTTCCGTTGACGAAGTGCTAGTGAACTCGTTTGCTGCTGTCAGTCAAAAATGGCACGATTTCAGGCCGGTTTGCGGAAACTTTTCGGCCGCCCGTCCGTGCCGGGGGCGCATTTGCTGCACCACACTGGTGTCACAGGCGATGGGGTGGAAGACTTTTAATTTGATTTTTTCCGCTCGATAACGGTAAGGGCGAACGTCGGTGTGTGCCGTGGGACGTGGCAGTACGCGCAGTGCTCAAGTCACGGTCAAAAGGACACCCCTCGGTGGTGGTGGTGGTCGAAGATAGGATGTGGTTGCAGGCAGGCAGCGTCCCATTTACAAACAACATTTACTTGCCTATGCGACCGACCGTCTAAGGACGTCTCCTGTGCGCATCTTGGCCCTCTTCCACCCCCCCCGGGGGGTGGGGTGTGATTTAATCATGCTCACCTTGGGAAAGGAAAAGGCATCAAAAGTAGCAATTTAGATGTCCATTTATGATAGTTCTTGACGCTCTGGTGGCGATGGGGCCACGGATCATCACACGTGCAGGTGTAAATCGCATCAACGCGCACGGAATTCGCCTCCATCATGAGCAGCCGGGAAAGCGTAATGGCGTTCGGTCACGATCTGGCCCATTCGAGCGATGAATCGTGCCACACGGACCGGTGGAAATGGAATATGGGTGATAATAAAACCATTTTCCCATCCGCCGGTCGGCCCGTATCATTTCATTTTCCTGCCCGGGTGGGGCGGGGCACCCGAGTGCCACTTTTCATACACATAACACATCCTTCCTTCCGAAATGCTGGCTTCTGAAAGGCAGGAAAATGAATTACGGGCATTTTTGGGACCATCCCCCACCCCACCGCACCGCGGCAGTGAAACTTATTTGCCCACACAACACAAATCACATGCAACGTTTCAATCGATAGTTTGAGATGTTTTGGACCACTTTTCCCCCATTTTCGGTTCCTTTGTTTATCACACGATCACGCTTTCCTCCGTCCGTATCCGTTTATTTTTCCCGTTTGTTTTGCTGCTTCGGTGTCAATTTACATACCCCCCGGGAACGGTGGGGAGTACCGGCTAGGTGTGGTTCAACTATTTGCACGGAAAGGTTGCCCGGTGGCATAAATCGCGTGCCTCGGGTGCAGTATATTTGGGCAAGTGGCAAGGCGAGCTGGTAAATCAAAAAAACCTTTGACGAATCCCCGGACCATCTGAATGCTGCCTTACCGGGCCGGGTGCCAAAGGAAATGTGTCCCCGTCGAGGGGGTGCTAAAAGGTTTTGAGTGTTTTTCCACCAAGCTGCGATTTCTATTTCGAATCATCGGCTGTCGAATTGGTGAAAGAAAAAGTTACAACGAAGCGCCCTGCGAAATTGTTTAGGTGTTTTGGTGGAAATATTGAGTTTTGTTTAAGTTTCACTTATCCCTTCCGCTGTGTGCTTTTCAATGCACTTCCCCCTTAGGAGCATTTTTTATACAAATAAGTTATTTAATCTCAATCAATATAGTTGGCTCCATTATTCGTTAAATCAATCAGGATTCTGGCAAACGAAACCATATATTTCTTTTCAATCACAAACTAATGGTAACTTTAAAACTGATGAATATTCTTTTGCAATACAAAATAGTAACCATACATGTTTTTATGACTGTTTTTACTAGACATAAAGGAGATGTGTGCATGCTTCTACCGAATTGTGTTTAGGAGGTTATTGATTGCTGATAGATGTTCTATACGGAATGAACCATTCATGGGATACGCCATTTTATGTTGTGTCTCTAGCAATGTTTACATTTATCTGATGTACTCGTAGAAGAATCGGATTACTTTTAATGTTCCTTCTCCGCATTACCGTGCAATCAAAAATCTATTGTAGTTCTTACTTTTCCAGGACTACCCAAAGGAATCGCCATAAGAACAGGACTCCCCGACCGAATTACAGCTCCTTGATAGAACTGGAGTTTATTGTCCACAGCACTAATTTTTTGATCGTGTCGTTTAGTTAAAGTACTTTGTCGGATGTGTAATTTTACTGATTGTTTGCGCCCATGCGTAGGCAACACACGACACGTGCTTAGATAATAGAATTTAGGATTAGAACAGATTGGGTTAGTGTTAGTGTAGGAAAGATTATCAGTTAGGGATTGTATTTTAGAGTACCTGAGAATAAAGGTAAATTAGTCTTACTGTAACCCCCGACAACCCAGTCCGATATAGTGAATCCGAGCGATCCGAAACCGGTACGTTGAGCTGTCGAACACTGATGAATTGGCTTTATTAATATATTGCTCCTGTAATTTCGGTTTTCGTATCGTAAGAACGTAGCGCCTTCCGAATCCTCACTAAAACACGGCATTTTCGATTACCCAGCGAACGTACGAGCTGACGCGGGTGTAGATTCCGGGATGGTTCGCTTCACCGCAACGGATGCCCCAAGAAACGATGCCCACCATGGCCCAGCGCCGGTTGGGCAGCTGCACCATGAGCGGGCCGCCACTATCGCCCTGGCAGGCGTCGTGCCCACCCTCGTAGTCCCCAGCGCACATGGACGTGTTGTAGATGCGGTTGATGTACACCTCCTGGCACTCCTCGTTCGACCAGACGGGCACCTTCACCTCCATCAGGATGGGCGAGTGCGGTCCGCCGAAGAACTGCGTGCCCCAGCCGGTCACGATCGCCTGGTAGCCGGTCCAGCTGTCGTCCAGCGGCGGCATACAGATCGGCCAGATGTACGAGTTGAATAACGACGGCTGCCCCAGCCTCAGCATCGCGATGTCGTGCTCGTAGCTGATCGGGTCGAAGCCGGAGTGGGCGCGGATCTCCGCCACCCAGAAGTCCCGGTAGCGCGTCTCGTTGTTCTGCATGAAGTCGTACTCGCCGAGCCGCACGGCGAACTGGTTCCGCTTCAGCTTCACCACGCAGTGGGCCGCGGTCAGTACGTGCCGGTCGGTGATGAGCGCGCCTCCGCAGAAGGACACCCGGGACATCACTAGTGCCACCATCCAAGGCCACTCGTTTGATTCTGCTGGGCGACCGCCCGCTATCTTCGACAGCTGCTTGGTCGAGAGTCCGCAGCCGCGTTCTTCTGGCCGGACGATGGCGTCACGGGCCGTCGGACCACCGTCGAGTCCGTCCACGTCGTCGTAGGAGTCGGCCAGTGCCGGCAGCCGCGCCGAGAATTCCGGCCCGTTGCCATCGAGCACCACGTCCGGACAGCAGATGCCGACGCTGAGGCCCTCCACCAAGCACAGGTCCTGCAGGATCGACCAAACGTTGTCCTTCAGCTCCGGGCCCTTGCAGCCCTGGACGCGCGTGCAGTGACCCTTCTCACCGGACCGCGTGCGGCACTCCTTGCCCGTTTTGGATGATTTCTTACGAAGAAGAGATAACGTTAAGTCGCGCATTCTTATGGACGCTGCTACAATACTTACTCCATCTGTTCCAGTGGGAGATCCTTGCGGGGCACGCCGTTTGCGTGACAGTTCGTTCAAGCCGAGATGCTTCTCGTCGCGTTGGCGCTTCAGCTGGGCGAAGGCAGGACGCGTCGGATTCTGCAGGTTCATGCCACCACCCTGTTCGGTTAGCGATTGCGGTACATCGCCGAGCAATCGCTCCAGGCCGCCGTCTTGATCCATGTGCACGCGAAGTCCGTACACCTGCGAAACTATCGCAGTGGCCAACCCGAGGATCACAAACATTCCGGCAGTCATAATGATGGTTGACGTTATGCCTGAACACGCCGGGACATGCAGCTCCGTTCGAAGACTCCACTAAACTGAACCCTATAAAAGTCGGGTAATGCTGTGTTGCACTCCGTTGGTTGGGGCGACTAGTGAGACCCACCACCAGCATGTACCACTATCAAGTCTCGTCGGCTTGACGGAGCCGCACACTTATCGGTACTGCGTGGGTTGATTTTGCCTGGCACCCGTCGAAAGCGAGAGCGAGTGAGGCAGAGAGAAAGTACAAGAGAGAAAACAAGAGATCACAAGTGTCCCGCAAGGCTCTTTCCTCGATCGACTTGATCGTGACAAATCCTCTAACGTTTCTGTGCGAAATGAGGGCAAATATCATTCTTTTCGCCAAACTGTTCAAGGCCTTCCCATACCAACAGACACCATCACACAAAATGCTCGTTGTTCCAAGGGCCTCCGATATGCACTGATAACGGTAGTTTGTTTTCGGTAGGTCCATAGCTAGTGCTGAAGTTATGCTAATAGAACACGCATTGGATTCACATACTCCTGATATGTGATGTGCGGAGAAGACGAAAAATGCGCAGTGAAGAAAATTGTTAGAAAGTAATGGTGGGCCCCGACGGGAGTCGGGCGTTGCAAAGATATGAATGCAAAACGGTTAGTGTGTCTTGTATTCGGGAGCGGTCTTTATGCTAACCAGTTCGTGCATGATGGCTCATAATTCAATCGTCGGAAAGATTGCATTCGGCTCGGCTAGAGATTCGGTGTCTAGGTCGTTACCCTCATATTCGTTTTTGCTGCTATTTGTGCGCTGCCCTGTGTGCGTCCTCGGTGATTGGGATAAAACCATGAGCGCAACACTTTCGGCTGCTTTAGCCAGGATTGTTCCGGAGCAATTTTCTCGCTCAAAGCATGCTTCTATCACCCGAAAGTTTTTGTTAACGCGGATATAGATTTTTGAAACTGTTATACATGGATTTAGCGACATCTGTACCCTCTCATTTGAACTACACTAGTGAATTATATGCAAGTTGCACACAAGTTCCCTGTTTGAAACATGGATAAACAATCCAAAGCAATCAATAGAAAAAGAAAATTATCTGTGAAATGTTAAAGTGCATTCAATGCCATTAAATGGTACATGTTTTTACTTGAAAAAATCATGTGGAGATTATAATAATTTAAAAGTTTTTCATCTGAATTTATCATCAAATAATTCTAAGATAACAGGGGTCTCATGTTCAACAGCACTATTTCTATAACGTTTAACGGATTTTTGTAAAAGAATAAGGAAAATAAAAACTCTTGTGCAGAGCGTAAATATAGCAACTGGAGTTAATGAACTGACGATCGTGAGCCGTTATAGAACGATGGAGATATATTAACTGTTCCTTTTCAAAGATTCGTCTAACTGACTTTTCTAATGACACCCAACAGCTTGAGTGGCCGGAGTTAAACAACCTGCGAGCGACACCAGGGAGTCCCCGGGAGCAAACTTCGTCCGTTCGCGACATCCGTGTTGACATAAATCTCGGCTCCAAATTGCAGAAGATGCTGCACTCGCCCATCGTCAGCTTGAGGTGTACCATCGAGACGTCATCGGTGCTCCAGTGTGGACAGCAGACCGCATCCGCTGCTTCGCTAAAAGGAAGAGACAACAAATCATCTGACGCAAAATGACCAGCACTAGGATGAGGCTGCCCTACCTGCCGAGCATTCCCGGAACCGTTCCGGAGTAGGTCGTAGTTTAATTTGATCCAATTATGTACCGCATCTCATTAACAAACATGCGACCGCAGCCACTTTGCGGTTGGGTCTATTTTTGCAGTGTTGCACCGGTGGTGCACTGACGCCATCGGTAATTGCCAGTCAGCAGCCTGTCGTTAGATCACGTAAAACTGGGCAACACGTCGTTCACGTTTGGCGACAATCTGCCTTCGATTTACTCCTGATAGTTACGCGGAAAAATGTGCGCCCTTATTCATCGGAACAGCCGAGTGCTGATCTTGCTATGCTTGGTGCTATCGGTACAACTGCAGAGGATCGGTGCCGATCCAGTGTCGGCCAACGGGAGCTCCAGTGTCCCGCTGGCACGGACGAAACGGTTCATCAGCTTCCCGATCAACGGTGGCCTCGCGAAGGTGCTGTTAGGCATACTCGCTCCCGTTCGGTTCCATCATCCGCTACCGCGGAGCCTCAATTGTGGCTTCAACGTGCAGGCCAACTACGCGATCCCGCCGAACATCATCTTTCCCCGGCCGGAGTCCATCTTCATGAATCGCGCGCTGGAGGACTACGAGGACCGGGAGAGCAGGGCGCGGCTGTACGGCGTGTTGGAGAAAGGGCTGCGGGTGGTACTGGACACCGACCGGAAGGCGACCCGCGAGTGTCTACTGCGAACGGTGTGTGAGGTGGCCGACACTCCTCTGACCCACAATGGTTTGGTTGGGGAACTGCTGGATGTGATCCTGACGTGAGTTTCATCCTTTCCAAAGCATCGTGTGCCCTTTTCTCTCGCACGCGGTCCACCCTTCCGCTCGATGTTTTTTTGACCTTCTTCTCTATATCTTCAGACCGCAGGAGTCGGACATACTTCCGCCGGAGTTCCTGCTGGCACGAAGGTACGGCGCAAACGGTGTCGATTGTACGCGAGTTTTCTCCGGCTGCCCTTGGGGTTCGGGATTGCTGGATTACACATCGACGATGTCGCTATAAACTGGGATTGGGTTTAGGTTTACATCCGTTGTACTGTAGTAAAATGATTCTACTAAAATGATTAAATTTTAAATATTTTATAGTGTTAAAGCAGTTAAAGCAGGATTTAGTTTGATCAACTCACAGGCTAAAAATTGTATCAGCTTATTGAAACTATTCTCTTCCATTTCCTAATGGTTATTAGGGTTCGTCACTATACTTTAAGAAATTTCTTGAAACTTGGGACAGGTATTGAGAGATTGTTCTTACACTTCGCACGTCTTGGTGGCCACTGAATCACTGAAGGCTCGCTGTCTCAGATTGCACTGTCTTTTAGACTTTCGAAATTCCTAATAAGGAATATTCAGCAGAAAACCACTGATTTCGGGGATTCGTTAATGAAAAAGTGAAACGCAGTCGTAATCCGTGCGTGCAGGCCATATCATGATGAGCGGGCGAGTGTATGAGCGAAATAGGTCAGACGGAATGGTTAGGTTTCACGATATGCTCCAGTAACGCGGACAAACGGGAATCCAATTCGTGCAATTAGCACCGACCGAAAAGTTTTCGATTGACTTTCGTAAAGCTGCCCGAAGGAATTAGTTGATGTCGTAGAGTTAGTTCCATTCTAAGCGGACATCGGGGTGCACCGAACGTCATGGCGTGGTACCGGCGTTCCCGTTCGAAGTCACTTCTGGCCGCCGCGTACTCGCTGCTCCTCCTCTTGGCATCCGTGTGTGCGGAACGAGCTAGTCCTAGCAGCCCCGGAAGTCCTGGCGAGCGGGCGTTGGCAGTGCAGCGCACCAAACGCTTTCTCCTGTCCTACCCCGTCAACGGCGGCCTGGTCAAGATCGTGTTCGGCTTCCTGGCCCCGATCCGGTTCCATCATCCGTTGCCGCGCAGCCTTAACTTTTCGCTGAACACGCAGGCCAACTATCGCATCCTGCCGCGGATCATTTTCCCCCGGCCGGAGTCGATCTTCCAGAATCGGGCCAACAGCGAATACACCGACGTGAGCCGGAAGCAGTTCTACGCGATGATCGAGAAGCTGCTGAACGGCTGGAACCGGAACGGCCGGTCGTGTCTGTTGCGCACGATCTGCGAGGTGGCCGAGACGCCGCTGCGTCACAACGGACTGATCGGCGAACTGTTCGAAGTCATATTCACGTAAGTCAGCTATTTTCATCCCTCTGCCGTGAAGTCGTTGGTAGCGACATGCACCTCTCTCTGTTTTCCTCTCCGTCGCCTCCTTAGACCTTACGAAACGGACCAGTTGGATAGCGAGTACACTATGGCCCGGAAGTACGGTGACAACGGAGTCGACTGCATGCGGATGTACTCGGAGTGCCCGCTCGGACATGGTCTGCTCGATTCGATCAGTGCGCTTCAAATGTGAACAGGATTCTAGTTCCGGTTGGGAAGTTTTATATTTACCGCAGCCAAAACTTGGTACTACATAACTCGAATTAAGCATCAGGTGTGTGTCATGAGTCCATGGTTTAGACTTTATTTTAGCACACACTAGTCTTCAAGGATAATCCGAAATTAGATCGTACCTGTGTGAAATCTAAAATGAAATTTAAACTGTCCGCGATCATAGCAGTTTTTAAATAAGGGAAATACAGTTACTTTCGAGCATGTGCAGCATAGATGGAAATTGTGTTACTGTTACTTGTGCAGTAAATAAAATTAATTATTAACTGCTAAATTTAGCGCAATTGCTAGCTATGTTTAATTCGTATCTTCTTTACTATCGATGATAGACGAACGGAAGGAAGTCGAAGGAACCCCCTGCAGGCAAAGCAATAAAAGAGAATGTACGTACATTATTTACCGGGCAATAAATTATGAAAGTTTGATAAAAGTTTTATGTTTCCCTTCGAAATCTTCATCATGACATCAATCGTGGCTGAGGGTTAGTCCGTCAGCATTTGAACCGTGACTGTTAGGCCATAAAATGTTTCTGAGCAACACACATTTGCTGAGAATTGCTACTTTCACATTTCTTTCTATTTTCTATATTAGACAGATTAGAATAAAAAGTTCAATTTATGTCAAATTATTTCCACTACTTTCATCGCCACAACACCCCAGATTTGTGAGCATAAATTGCCCTGCCGCGCGCGATCGGTCCCCCGAAGTGCGGCTGTAATAATCTTTCATTCAAGTAGGAGTATGATGGTGGACCACAGGAGAGAGAAAAAGAAAGAGATTCGTTGGAGAGAAAATCTGGATACAACATCTTAACCCTTCTGGTGGTACTATGGTGTACCAAAACAAATCTGTCCAGCTGAGAAGCCCCTTCCATGGTGTGTGTGTTCAATAGAAGTGTAAAGTGTTATACTCGAACCTTACCACACACCTCTACGGTCAACAGAGAAGAGATCGTTCCGCGGGGCAGCTCCACGGCGCGCGATCAGATCCCTGGCGTATCATACCATGGCGGTATTCGCGCGCCCACAACACCAACGAAGCCCCACGCATCCTCTCTCGCACACATGCACACCACCACAAGCCGCGCAAAAGGTAAACAAAACCGGTTCCTCGCCGTGGCTTCGGAACTGAAATAATGGGTGTTTGCTGGGTTGCATGTGTGGTAGCTTCTATTATTTACGAGAAATATACATGTGTGGCGCGTGGTGCGGTCGTTGGCAGCGGCGGGCTGTCATCGCGGCATGTGAGATTGTGAAGTGCGCGCTCCACACACCCGAGATGAACCCGCGCTGTTCGGTAGAACGGGCGAACGTTCTGGGGTTGCGATAAGCTAAAGTATGAGCCAGTGTGTGCCAAGGGCTTCGTTCACGGGCTG